>VDFB02000003.1:45611978-45967301 GCA_007258455.2 Sequoia sempervirens
CCCCTTTCAAGTCTTTCTCTCTCTCCCTCTCTCCCTCTCTCCCTCTCAGTCTTTCCCTATATAGCCCTCTCTCCCTCTCTTTAATATATAATGATTAAATATATATATTAAGGACTTGAGAGGATGGAGACTCCAAGGGAGATATGTATTAAATATATTATGTATTATATAATATATAATTCTTTCTAATATATATAATGTATATGGAATATAAATTATATATATTATAGTTCAAATATATATAATATATACTATAATATATTTAATATATAATAAAAATTACATAATAAATATTATATAATATATATAGTATATATGAAATATATTATGATATATTTATATATAATAAGTTTATTATATATTTAGAATACAAAGCAAACATATATCCATTAAAAATAGATATCCATTTTGTTTTAGGACTTTATAACTTGTACCCTACCTCATTTTCACAATGCTACCAATATAGCAGTGACCTCCATGTGTCATTTGACCTTTGGCATGTTCCAAGTATGTGTTCTTTGCTTTTTTCTTTTTTTTTTTTTTGCTAATTAGTGATTAATTTAGGTTTTTTTTTTGCATTCTTTGTAGTTTTGTTGAATTTTTTCATTTCAATCTAAACATACAAAAAAGATTGAAACCCTGGTTAGTGGAAAACAAAAAAAAATCAAACAAAGAAATTGAACCTTCATTACTAGAAAAAAAAACATAAAATTGAACCTTGATTACCCTCTTTCTGCATTTATTTAAACTGTTTTACATTCTTGTCTATTTTCCCTTCTTTATCACTTATTCTCATGTTTCTTAAATTCTTGCTTTGTTGCTTATTCTTAAGTTAGTATTTCTTTGCTAAACAATTTGTTTTTTAATATTTTAATTCTTTTGAGTGTCCTCGACTCTCAAAATAGAAGGAACCCTTGTTGGAAGTATTGTGCTCTAAATTGCCAATACTTAGTGAATCTAAATCCATAATTACTACTGGCCAAACAAAACTTGTCCTAGAGAAAGCACAGGGAAATGGGTGAAGTTAATGGATAATAATCGATGGGCTATGCAGGAGGCTATCATATTGTATGATAGCCTCTTGCATAGCCAATCGATTATTACCCATGAAATTTTCCAATTTCCCTATGCCTGTTAGGACAAGTTTTGTTTAACCATTACTGACTATGTATCCATATTCACTGAGTATTGGAAATTTGGAGCATAACACTTGGACACCTTTGTTTAATCAATTTGGAGCTTAACACTTCCACATTCCAACAAGGTAAAAATTTAATGTATTTTTAAATGAGATTTCACATCACTTTAACAATTATTTATTTTTCATTTACATGCCTTAGACATAAATGAGCTTTACACATTTTTTCATTTGTATTCAATTAAATAATTTATATTGAATGGTTTAAGGAGATTTTTAAATATGTATCTTACATTTTGAAATTACAAATTTAATGCAGGTTCACTTATATCTAAATCATGGATCCACACCCTCTAGCTCCACCCACTCCACCTTGTAACCCCCCACCTCCACCACCTACATATGATGGTGCTTGATTTCAAGAACAAATCGATGTGAATGTTAGAACCATTCAGGATGAAGTTAAAACTATTCAGAATGGAACGTGTGTTCACCCATATTTGAGGAATTTTGCATAAATATGCAATATTTTGTTGATTTTGTTAGGTCCATGAAAGTGGACTTAGATGAGAATCAATGATGGCTAGAGGAGAGGAGACAGTCCCATTCTAAAAAGGAAAACATAAAGAAATGAAGAGATGCAACAAAGAGCTACAAAACTTTATTAAGACAATGATCTTATTTTTATAAACAATTTGACCTTGGATGAATATTTTATTTAGAATTTGATTGGATGGATATTTTTAGTGTTGAATTTATGAATATAACAGTATAGTGATGAGACAAAAATTTAGTAAAAATAAATATTAAATAATCTATTAATTTAAAGTTTGTTCATATATAGTGTTTATTCATGCATCATGGTTGAGTGATGTCTTATTTGTTGATCATGATTATTGTATAAATTTCACATGAACAATCTAATGAACATGTATCTTGTTGTCTTGTAAGGATTTTGTTTGAAGGTTGCATCAAACCCCTATGGTGTACATAATGTTCTTGTTTATGTATCATGGTTGAAAGATAATCATTCTTATTCATGATGATTTTATACCTTTTACATGAAGGATCTAATGACATGTTATTACTTTCATGAAGGTTTTAATGGCATGAATGTTGAATTGAGTTGTAATGGTTTTGTTTGATGGTTGCATCACTTTTTATTTAGAAGGTCCCAACATAGTAAAACACTCTTCCTCTCAACTTTCTCTCTCTTCCTCTCTCTCAGGTTTCTCCCTCTCTCCCTCTCTCCCTCTCCCTCTCTCTCTCTCTCTCTCTCTCTCTCTCTCTCAAGTCTCTCAGGCTTCCTCTCTCCCTCCTCTATCCCTCTCAAGTCTCTCTCTCTCCCTCTCAAGTATCTCTCTCTCCCCCCTCTCAAGTATCTCTCTCTCCCTCCCTCTCAAGTCTCTCTCTCTCAGACTCTCTCTCCCTCTCTCCCTCTCAAGTCTCTCTCTCTCCTCTCTCCATCTCAGCTCTCTCTCTCTCTCTCACTCTCAGCTCTCTCTCTCTCTCTCTCTCTCTCTCTCTCTCTCTCTCTCTCTCTCTCTCTCACTCTCACTCTCTCTCTCTCTCCCCCTCTCAACTCTCTCTCTCACTCGCTCTCTCCCTCTCTACCTCCCACTCTCCCTCTCAACTCTCTCTCTCTCTCTATCTCTATCTCTCCTACTCTTCCTCTAAGGTCTTTCTCTCTTTATCTCTCCCTGTCTCACTCTTAGGTGCCCCTCTCTATCTCTTCCTCTCTCAAGTTTCTCTCTCTCTCTCCCTCTCTCACTCTCAACTCTCTCTCCCTTTCTCTCAACTCTCTCTCTCTCTCTCTCTCTCCCTCCCTCTCTCCCTCTCAACTATATATATATAATATCTCTCTATCCCTCCCTTTGTCCCTCCCTCTCTCCCTATCAACTCTCTCTTCTCATCCCTCTTAGGGCTCACTCCCTCTCAGGTATTTCTCTCTATCCCTCTCTCTCTTGTGAATTGGCCACACATCAATAAATATATAATATATACTATGTAGTAAATAATGTATAATATGTATTAAATACATTATATAATATATATAATATTTAATTTATATACTATACATAATATATAATATATAATATAATAATATAACAATATATAATATAATAATATAACAATATAACAATATAATAATAGAATAATATAATAATACACAATATATAATATAATAATATATAATATAATAATGTATAATATAATATATAGTATAATATATAATATAATACATAATTTATAATAGATTATATATAATACAAGTAACATATATCCATTTTTTTTGACAAAATCAATAGGCTCATGATTTTCTTTGGGATTGCCTAACCTAGAAGTCAAACCAAAAAACGTGTTTAGAAAAAATTGCTTAGTTTTCTAAAGTTTGATTTCATGAAACGAAAAGGGTTTATAGAAAAAATTGTCAGCTTTCCACTAATATAAGTTATGCCTTATTTTGAATTTAATAAATAATTATTATTAATTTTCTACATACATTATGACTAAAGTCTTAATTGATAGGCTGATTGAAAAACTTCTATAACTTTCAAACTACTTAACATTTTTCAAACCTACAAGATGTGTCACATTCTATGCTTCACATATTATAGGATTAGAAAAAAAAATGAATTTCATAAATTTTTGACCAAGTTATGGTGGTCAGACATAGACATTTTAATAATTTTGAAAATTTCTAATAAAAAAATCATAACTATTTATTTACATGGAAAAAATATACAAAAAAAATTATGACACATATGGGCATGTGTCCTCTACTTATATTAAAAGATTTAGAAATAAAAAATAAAAATTTCTTGTACTTAGGGTGGTCAAACATACACCTGCTTCTTATATTTTTCTTGAAAATTTAGTACCACTACATTGAAATTTCAAATTTTCACAAAATAGATATACTTTTTTTCAAAAAAGGAATAGTAGCCTAGAAACTACAACTTTGGTTCTTACATATTTCTCAAATTATGTTAATAACCTATTCAAATTTTTATTTCAAGTTGCCTAACTTTGATTTTCTGAATTTTCATCACCACTTAGAGGCCTAGTTTGGACCCTCATGATCATGCACTGACCCAAACCTCCGATGCCAGTGGGGCATACTCGTTAGATCACTTTTGGCCTATCCCTATTGGTCTTCTTCCTTTGAGGATAGACCTATTGTATCACACCTATGTTAAATACAAGAATGGAGGCATAGCACCAAAGGGGACCTACCTTGTCTCCCCTTATGACATTTTGGTTAAAAGCTCTATGATCGTGCAACAACAAGCTACCTCCTCCTCCTCTCAAAAGTGGAAGGGGAAGTCTACTCTTGCCTAAGATCCTTCCTCTTCTTTTATTGTTTCATTTTCTTTGGCCTCTACTCCTATGCCTCACATGGGGAGTCTGATGGTTCCCCCTTAGTGGAAGGCTAAGCATCAAGTATTTGAGCTTCCTGTCTTACCAAAGGTGCCAAGGCCCATTTTCTATGGTAAGGGGGAGGGCCCTCATGGAGTTGTCCCTGTATCTCAACCTCTGTAGTCTCCTACTACTCCTGCCTATATGGAAGTGAATGGGAAGAGGCATGCCCTTGAGGCACCTGAGCTTGCTTCTCCGCCTATTTTAGTCTTCGCTCCTACACTTCCTACTCCTACTATTGTCTAGTAGGCTACCCTTCCACTAGAAATGGTTGTGGAGGACATTTCTATGGTAGAGTAGGAGCTTCTTGTTCCTTCTCAAGAGAAAATTTCTAGCTCCCAGAGTCGATGAAACTAGCTTGTGCATGAGTGTAAGAACCAGAGGAAGGCTTTGGTTGCTGAGAAAGCTGCCTCACGAAAAGAAGAAGAGGAGCCAGAAACTCCTTTTTTGAAATCTCCTATTGCACCTCCCTCTTCTACTTCTTCTAATTTGGTTCTCATCACCTCGATCTTGCTTTTGGCTCCTGCTACAAATGTTGATGAACCTCACCCCAAAAGGTTGCAAGTGTTCATCACTCCCTCGGTGAAGCCTCCTCTTTTGATGTCCCTTCCAAACATCCCTCCATTTTCCTGGCTTGTGGACATGTCAAACACCATGGTGGTGTTCATTGTAGCCTTGTCCTCTTCCTCCTCACCTTTTGCTTCTTCTATGGGGATTTTGCATCCTTTGATGAAGCATAATTTGGAGGGTGACCTTGCTTCCAATGGAGGTCAAAAGAAGGGATCACCTTCTTTAGGGGAGGGTTTCACTTGGGTTGGCATCATACTTGTGATAGAGGCATCCCCGACGTCCCTTGAGTTTATCACCTACGTCTCTGGTAATGAAGTTCATGGTGGATCTTAGGAACCTTCTTCATCTCGTACTCAGTTAACACAAAACACTCCTATTAAGTGAATTTTTAACTCGGTTGATGATGTCCTAGATCTATTGGTGATCTTTGCAAGATCAATGATGTTTACCTCACAGGAGTTGAGTAATGAAGACCTTGAGTGCCCTCTTCCTTAGCTCTTGTCATAGGAGAGTCAGAGGGTACTCCCCTTGCTATCCTGCCCTTGCAAGCTCATCTTCCCTCCCCTTATAATGATCTAGATTGGGAGAATGGCAACCTCCTAGTTGATGAGGACTAGGAGAGCAACTCTTCTTTATCTATAGATTAGATAAATGTGTGTGTGTTGTGTTTCCCTTGTGCTTATTTTTGTGTGTTCCTAGAGGACCCTTGTCACCCTTATAGGCACTTGGATACAAGAGTGAAATTATGTTGTAAACTTCCTCTATTTGTTGAATCATTATTCTATATGTTGTATCTTAATTTTCGACAATTGGGGACAATGCAAACTATTAGGGGAATTTAGGCCCCCCTTCCATGTTGACCCAATTTTTTATTTTCATTTTGTATTCATGTGCTCTTCTTCACATTCTGATACATTTGGGGATTACTAAAATTTCATATGTATATTTTATTATATCTATCTATCTATATCTATGAGCAGTTCTAGCCCTAAATTATCAGATACCCCTATCTCTTGATTTCTTTATCTTTACTTATCTTTCTCTATTCTTTGCTTGCTTATTGATGTTATGGTTCCCATGTCTTGTCCCTCACATGTGTGACAATATTTTCATGTCTACATCTCATCATGTATCGTGGGCCATGACATCTCTACATATTCTTCATTTCCTTAGGATGCCACATGCTCCTTCAGTTTACATGCACCATCCTAAGGGGGGCTCGTACCTTTTTTATTTTCAATAATGTGTATTCAATGACCAACAAATCCCTTGCTGGAAATCTTTTCATTTTTTAAAAATTGCATCCTTCACTAAGGATCCGCTTAGCAACATTTTCTTCCAAAATTGAATTCGTAACAAAAAGGAATTGGAAAGCTTGCCTTCAAAAAGGCCCTTTTTTTGAATTCTTTGATGAAAGAGAATCTTTCAAAAGGATTCCTTGATGATAGGATCACTTTTCAAATGAAGTGTCCCTTCATGTGGGCCCATTGCAATCTTGAAGGGTTCCCAAGGGACCCCTTTGAAAACTTCTCCTTCAATTGCTTGTTCGAAGATACAAATATTTTTCCACCTGCATGACTTTTGCTTACCTATCATGTTTTGTATATGGATTAACATGTTGCTTTGTAGGACTGAGTACCTATGAAGCTATTTTTACAATCAAGCTTTCCTTGCAAGACCAAGCACCTGTAAGAGTCAATCAGATTCTACAAATATTTTCATTTATGGCCTCCCTCAGAACCGAGCTTGGCACCTCCTTTGTAGGACGAAGAACCTGTGAAGCATTTTCATCCTATAGGACCGAGCACCTATAGAACCCTTTGTTCATCTTCTATGGGACTGAGCACTCGTGGAACTAATTTTGTAGGATTGGGCACCTACAGATCATTTTTTCAACTTTCATAAGACCGAGCACAAGTGTGACACTTTTATTCAAATCTCCATAGCACCAAGTACCTACAGATCCATCTCTCTCTCTCTCTCTCCTACGCCTAAGTTTTCTAGATTGTGGCTTACTTTCTCGATGATTTACTTACATTTTTTTCAATTTATTTTACTCTACTTTACCATGCATTAACTAACACTTATGCTTGCTAAAGTGGGAGAAAAATGTAATGGCATGAATTTTCTCCCCTTGCAAATCCCCCATTTATGCACCCCTTAACTTAGCAAACACAATCTTGATGATGTATTTTCCACACCCGCTTCCATCTTTCATCCACTTGGCAACTCATTTGTGTGTTAGTGGGGGAATTTTTATCAGGGATGCTAGCATGATGCATAGACGTCCACATGGGATGCTTCCATCCTTATAGGATTTGTGACTCTGGAATCAGTAGAGGAATCACACTCCTCCATTGGACATGAAGTGTAACGTTCCCTACTTTTTGGATCGATTTCAAATGGGTCTTTTCCTCCTTTCATTCAAATTGGCTATCCCTCCATTCAATCCATCTTCTTCAAATTTCTTCAATCTTAGACACACTTCTTCACAAATTCTTGATCAAACACACTCACTTTTAGCTCCTTCACATTCCTCCACCACCACCATTGTAGATGCAAGTTTCTACTTCAGACCTAACACCCATTAATGGATTAACATGCTTTAATGGTGCCCCTGCACCATACACCCCACTTTTAAATATTTCCAAGTCCATTGGAAAAATTCATGTAGCTTGTTTTTCCTTGTGTTCTTCATGCCTTAGTCCTTTTTGCTGGTCTTCAACAGGTTCACTATATTCTTCCTTCTCACTGTCTTTATCTTCTTTGACCTTGCCTTTATCTTCATACCTCATTGTCCTGCTGCATTGCGGGGAGCTTCACCACCCTTCCATCATCAGATTTTGTTGTTACATTTCCAATTACATCTGCACTCACATCCTTACCAGCTGCCATCATTTTACCTTTTATTCCATATTCTTTCCTCTATCCAATAGTCTTCTTGTCTATACCTTCATTACTATCACTTGTACCATCTCCTCTATCTATCCCTTTAACAACCATCTCATTACTTATAATGCTCTTTTTCAAACCTGTACTTGCTTCATTCACTTATCTTACTAATTGTCTCATCAATCCTATCATCCCTCAACTTTCCTTTTACCTCAAACATTTATCTTCTTTTCCACTGTCTTGTCATCCCTATAGACCTTTGTACTATCAACCTTGGACTGCCAATTCACTATACTAGCAACCTTGTTGCCCTCTATCATACCATCATCATGCATTATTGTACTATCATCAGTATAATCTATTGTCCTCTCTTCTACAATTTTACCAGTACCATTAACCACTACCATGACTTCTTTTATCTATATTTTCTTTTTTTCCTCCGCTATAGGGAACATAACCATTCAAACCATGATGCATTCATTCTTTTCATGCCTTTCCAAAGGCCCTTCACACTCACTCTACACTTTACCAATCCAAGATACAATTTGTTCCACTTTCTTTTTCCACACAAATACATTATTCTTTCCACTTGACTGCAAGTCATTCTCGTGCTTTCTTCCTATTGTCCTATCTCTTTCAAGCATGGTATTTTCTGCTACACTCATGTTCTTTCTTTCATCTACATTCACATACTCTTTTCTCCCAAGCACAATAATCTCTCCTTGTTCTTTTATCTCCTCATCTAAGGGAGTCAAAATGAACTCTTTTCTATTCTTTTCAATTATGTAAGTGTTTTGTTTACCATTGTATAAGGCTGACCTGCCAAACTGCCATGGCCTCCCTAATAACATATGGCAACAATTCATGGGTAGTATATCACAAAGCACTTCATCTTTATAATGTCCAATCTAAAACTCAACCCTTGCTTTTTCTCTCACTACCAAAGACTAATCATCACTAACCCATGACACCCTATAAGGCCTTTCTCTAAGTAATTTTTTCAAATGCAACTTTTCTACCATCTCACTAGACACAATATTATTTGTACAACCTAAATCAACAATAACTTTGCATATGTTGTTCTTACACCTGTAGGTTGTTTTGAATAATGTTCTCCTTTGAATCAACTCTTCCTCCTTTGTGGTCTTCAAAACTTGCTTCTTCATCATCAGCATTTCACCAACCTTAGCCCTTGTAATCAATTTATTTGAACTTGAACTACTTTCAACTTCATCTTCTTGAATTATTTGAGCTCTTATATTTGGTTTTATTTCTCCTCCACTTGTTGATGAACCACTCTTCTCAGGGCACTTCCAAGCATGATGTCCATACTCTTCAAAATGATAACATCTACTTGCAAAAGTGTTAGAATTTCTTCCACCTCCAAATATGCCCCTTGTGCCTCTATATCCTCCTCTAAAATCAGCAACTTGTTCATCTCTTTTGCTTGGTTCTTCTTGATTTTAAGTTGCTTGTCTTGGAGTTGAAAATTATCTTCTTCCTCTCATGGTTCTGCCTCTTCCTCTTACTATTTTCTCTTGTCTTCTTTTTACTTTCTCTTCATCCTTTAATGCCATTTTATAGCATTCCTCCACATTCCTAGGATTAGTCAAAGCCAACTCATCTTCTATATTCATTCTTAAACCACCCAAGTACCTAGCTATTCTCTCATATTCATTTTTATTGTGATTAGACCTCATGCTCAATCTATAAAATTCTTCAGTATATGCCTATACATCCATTTCCTTCTGTCTCGAATTTTGCAACTTCTTAAACATTTGAATTGAATAATCTAAAGGGAGAAACTTACCTTTTAACTTGACCACCATTTTGTCCCAATCCACAATCTTGGACTTTCCTTATTTCCTTCTCTCTGATTGTAGGTAATCCCACCATACAAGTGCACGAACCTTAAGCTTTGTTTTCGCAATCTTCACTCTCTATTCCTCATGAATCTCTTCACATTCAAAATAGTTATCCAAAGAAAATATTCAATCCAACAATTCTTCTTCATTCAAATTTCCACCAAAATTTTTCACATCTATTTTTACCTTGTATTTTTCACCTTTTACTGCCTTTATCAACTTGGCCATTCTTTGATCTTCTAGATCAAGTTCTTCTTCAACATCTTCAATCTCTTCATCATCTTCTTCCTCTGATTCATTGCTCTCAACTTCTTCTCTTCTCTTATTGGTTTCTAAGGCTTCCAATCTCTCTTTTATTTCTTTGATCTCTTTAATTTACTGATTCTTCAAATCATTCATCTCCTTTGTTGTATTCTTTCCCTTTGGAGGCATCTTCACAATCTTGCCTCTTCACCTTCCAATCTCTCTTTCACAATTTGCAACTTTCTTCTACATGAATCTAGTACCTTCGCTATGATACCACTTTGATGTAGTTAGGGGAGGCTTACAAAAAAATCAAACACAATTCCAAACTACCACAACAATTGTCAAATCTCAATCAGATCAAAACTCATCATATCATCAAATCTTCATGTTTCCCTTGTAGCATTGGGAAACCACTAAAACGGGTATCTTCCCACAATCACACCTTTTCAGACAACAAATCAAATCACATCAGGGACCCATTATAGAGCTTAAAAACATACCAAATAATCACCAATGGTTACTTGGTAACAAATTTCTCAAACTTGACTTTTAACGCCTTTTAGGGCTCAAATTAACCCTCTTTTCCAAAGAGACCACTTTCAAAACTTATCCAAAAATCTTGAAACCATGGGGAAGCACTTAAAACCTATCAAAACCTAAGATTCCATCATTAGAACTCAGAGATACAACCATCTACTAACCAAATCATAAAATCCTCTCCTTAAGCCTAAAAACCTCAGGGCTTATTGAAAATGACACTTCCCAATCACCCCAAAACCTAAAAATTTCTCAAACAAGTCTAAAATCACCTACTCATACTTAATACAACATAAAACCATGCTTCCCAAGAAAAATTCTCAATTTGACTCACTAAAAACTCACTTTTTCTCATGAAAACACAATATTTCAACTAGGGCTTCACACCCAACATCTTTTCTAGACCTCCCCTATTCCTATTCACCATTCTCACACCTTCCCATAATAGTTTATACCCATTCCACCAAGAAATAGATCAGACAGAAAGGTGGAATGGGTTTAAATCATGTTCAAAGCTTACAAACCCTCAAGACCCTATTTTTTGGCCGCTTTGTGAAAATTAGTTATTAAATGCTCAAAACTTAATGTGGTGCCTCTAAAATGGATTCAAAAGAATGAAGAAAAAATATACACTATAATCCAACACAAATTTTAATCAATAGACTATTGCACGGATCATACAATTTGTTGTTACAAAAAGAAAGTACAGAAAATTATAGAAAAATTAGACTTTTATCCAATCTTCAACCTCCAAGATAGTTTCAACAACCTCTTATTTGAGTTCAACAAGGTTTATAAAATATTCTCCACCAAATACAAAATGATTCAACTTCCCAAACTAACATTTGAATGAGATGACTGTTGGTCTTCCTATTTTGTGCACTTTTACAACCTTTCATTATTTCATTTTGACAACTTAGCACTTTTTTGCACATTTTGAAAACTCTACCACCTAAACACCTAAGCATTATCACAAATGACTTATTACATCCTCAAATTTTCTTAGTGACCTTATTTAGGCACAATTCACTTAAAATCTACATCCTAGACCTAACACCCATGAATGGATTAACATGCTTGAATGGTGCCCTTGCACCAAGAAGAACTTGTTTTGCATGAGATAAATAATTATGAGATAGATGAATATATGTTTTCAAGCATAGTAGAGGAATTCTACTCAAAGCTTGATGCCAAGCCATCACTAATTGAATCTAAAGAGTGTGAGCAGCATAACCAATTAGACAGAGCAATCATGATTCCGTTTGAATCACATGAGCTAACTCATTCTAACTAGCAAAGTGTGGTTGAAGAAGCAACTCATAAGCATGAGACCGAAATGGAGAGTTCTAATTTTTCCATCTCAAGGGGATGTCCTATCAGGCACTTATCCAAAATTGAAGCCAACAAAGTGATACCTTTCAGGTTTGCACCCAAGCATGAGTTTCCATTAGAAGATGAATATAAACATGAAGTTGTAGCAAGAGGTGAATGGACACAACTCACTTATCCATTTCAAAACCAAAATAGCAGTGTGCATGCACAGTAGGGAGAAATAAGTAATTTTACCTATTTTCTTCAAGAGGTTTTACAAAATTTTAAAACATTTGTATTTGTCCTTCATCTTCTCTTGGTTGTTTATAACCATTTGAAACATTTCATGTTATTGAAAATGAGGGGCTGCTATTTCAGTCAGCCTATTAATGGGTTTGTTTGACCATCTTCTTTGCTAGTTAGTGTAGGATAGGTTAGAATAGGTTTAGTTGCAAATTTTATTTCCCTAAGTGTTGTTTTTCATAGTTAGGTTGTTTGGTTTGGTGTTTTGGTGTGTTTTGAATAAGTTTCCAAGGTGTCTCATGTTGGTCTAGTGAGTTACAACAACATACAAGGTTGTTTTTGAGTTGTGTCAGCTTTTAGATGACTTAGTACCCAATGGATAAGCTTCAAGCAACTAGTCAAGATATTTGTATTTGTATGTTAAAAAAATTGCCGAAACAAGCATGCACATACAACTAAATAAAACCACAAAACCAGTGCTTTCATTAAATAGCTAAAAAAAAACTTACTTTATAATGAAGTAAAAACAACAACATAAATCACCCAGTAGTGTATGAATTTACTAGATTAAACTCCCCCAGAAACACATTCATTGAAACAATAAAAAGTGGCTTACCTCAAGACTCTGTAAAAATCATGTTGTGATGTCAACCATGCCGGTGAGAATAAATGTGCATAATTTGTAGGAAAGCTGGGCATTATAGATTTTGCTTCCAGCTAAATTGGGTAACTTATTATTGTGTTTGCATTTAAACATTAAAAGATACATCATTTTCTACTAAATTTCATTCATATGTATAAAGGAGATTGTCAAACAAATTGCATTATTACAGTTTTGCAATTGCATACAACAAGAAAGAGAACCAACATGTATTGCAAATGTAATCTTTATTGATGATCATAAGTGTATAATGTCCCTCACAAGTCGAGGGACTGAATATTCTAATGATTATGAAGAAACGACTATATGCTTATAGATAAAAAGAAAGAAATGCACATAAAATGAAAATGGACCCGTCATTTCCTGGAATGATGAATCATGTTGGCCTTGTCCTGCATCATCTCAGTCTTCCCTGCTTGTCCTACTTCTGTTTGACACTCTCCTTACTGCTCCTAGGTTTCTTGCATCTAAAAAAAGAGTGTTGTTAGAGCAATGAAAGGTCACTGATCAAAATATGTGCAAAACATCCATAAACATGTAATGTAATGTCCATAAGCATTAAAATAGACAACATACCATAAGTGTCCAAGAAAACAAGAAAAGAGTAATCAAACACACCTATGATATGATTTGATTATCTAACTTGTTTGTTCCTTGTGCAAATATAAGACAAATCTTTGTTACTATTTTGATCTAGCTGATTACAACATGTGGAGTAAAATGTAGCTCTGATGAGGGTTGGGCCCAACATGCTTCCCTCTTATGTTTTAGGAGGGATAGGAAATTGAGCAGCTTGATCAAATAAATGATAAACATATTCTTGATACATTAAATCAATATGGAGTTACACCAGTTGATCAACTTTCATTATCAAATTCAAAAGATGCAACAAACAATGTGAAATGTCAAGAATTTACTCTTCATCTTTTCACAATGAATCAATCAATAGGCTGCCATCATGCCAAAAAGGGCAGTACTTTCCTGATATGTCTTTCAATCTTCTTTAAGTGGGTCCAAGATCCATTTTATTAAAGAAGCAAATGACATCTGTGAGCACTGAAGCACAAATGCATCAAGTTCAATTATGCATCCATCAATAAGTGATGGAGAAACTATCAAGTCCTATCTTAAACCATCATGAGTCATATGGAGCAGCAAGTAAGAACAAGGACAACAACAAAGAATTCATACTACAAGACAAAAAACACAATAGGAGTTTTACTTGTCAATGTTTGCTCCTCAAGAATCTTGGGATACTTTATAGAAAAGTATGCTTATAAATATCAACAAGGGATTCATAGATAAAGATGTGTCACAATGCCAATGCAATGCAGGAGAGGGAAGCACAATGATGCAAAAAAATCTTTCAAGTTTTGTGCATTTGAGATGAAGGGATGCATTATGATTAAAACATGCAGCTATTGAAAGATAGTAACAAAATCCCCTTAAAGGGCTGTCACACAGATATACAATGTGAAATTCCATAATGAAAATTAAAAGAGACCCAAGAAACTCTATGCAAGAGAAAAGGATAGAGTCCTAAGAGATTCAAACACAATGATAATAGTGCATTGTAGTCATAAAAGGAGGGTAATACTGGACCTTTCTCCAATCAACATGGATCAAAGTAAATGAAGGAAAAATTTGGAGCCAAAGTACATATGAAAAGTGCACAAACATTGAAAGGAGGTTCAAAAAGTAAGAAGTACTCATTCATGAATTACAAATAATGGTACCAAACACATATTTTGTTTTGTATCTAAGATAAGAAACATTCTTTTCATATGTTGTTTTTCAAATTGTCAAGTAGGCTCTTGCATTTTCAATAAGTAAGAACACTTCTTTGAATATGAATGAGAATGAAAATAAATCAACATGAACAACTTATGCTTTAATGAAGCTTTGATGCCAAAATTCAAAGTAAATAAATAGGGGTACAGTGATTTTTGTCACCACTTGTCCTTTTCATTTTCAAGTTTAAATGGAGTAGGTACAACAAGGTCATGTTTCTTTTACTATCAACATCCATGGAGAATGGTTCTCTTTTGTCTTCATATGTAAGCCATAAAATTTTCCTCTCAATTAGCACAGACTCTATAAAGAGTTATAAAAGGTGGACAATCATCTACATAAATGAAGGAGGATAGTGAACATGGAGAATTTCTTTTGTCTTGATCAAAGACTCATAGCAGGAGTTTGTAGAGTCATTGCACCATGCAAGTGCTAGTAGTAAGACAACATGAGGGGCTGTCATTGAAAGGAGAGTATGGTATACTCTAATAGAGCAGCCCCAAGCATCATAGCAGCCATAGGAATTGAACATGGGGTGATAGTCATGAAGATTAAGTGATCACAGAATAGTCATCACTCACAACAGAAACAATGCATTTCAAGCAACAGTGAACAAGTGGAACCGTCACATGATGACCAAAATTGCCTCTCATAGTTATATCAAAATGCAGATTACAGCTCTTATCATATCACATCATAGATTCAAGATTATATTATAGAAAATTATCTATTTGAATCTTTGAACAAAACAACATTTACAACTTCATAAGTTTGATCCAGTGAGAACAATTCACTAGATGGAGAAGAAAATTCAAAGTAAACAAACAGGGGATAGTCATCTGATGCATATTATGGAATTTTTTTTCATGACTTTATCTATGAGTTGCAAGAGTGCCAAAAGAAATAGTGAAATCTATCATTTCTTGCATTTTCTTTTAATATATAATGTCAAAGATATGCTATAGAACTGCCATGTTGATAGTTGAATCTCTACTCAAATCATTGCCAACTTGGAGATTCAAAGCAAAACAAGGGACATCCCTATATATCTATGGTTTTGAAATTCCATAAGTACTATTCACAGTGAAGCAAATATGCATGACAACTATGCCAATCTCAGAGGATCATGTGAATATGATAGTCATTATGGATCTTAATGAGTAGTTTCAGTTACAAATATGACTAGCATTCCAATGTTGCATTTAGAAAAATAGAGTGAGCATTCTATTTTCAAATGGAGGAAAGGAGAGTAAATGCTGATTTATCATTATTCTTTGTGCAATGGCATTGAATCATTTTTGCATAAATTTCAAATTTCTATCATTGTTGCATATATATTTTTAGAGAAAAGGAAAAACTCACAGCCATGAAAAGTTTTCAGAAAGAGAAAAATGCATCAAAACCCCAAGTTTTTCTCTTCATGGTTGTAGCTTGAAGAGTTGGTATTCTTCACAAAAATGACAAACCCACTTGAAATTTTTATCAGAGGTTAGAAATGCAAGATATGGGGAGAGTCTTTTTTGTTCTTTCTTCACAAAATGCACATGGGTTTCAAACCCTCTTTCATGAAATCAAAATGCAACAAACCCAGTTGTTCATTCATGGTCGCAACCTGGTAAATGTCAGTATTTTCACAATGACAAGAACCCACTTGGATTTTTGTAAAGAAATTACAAGTTCATAGATGATAAAAGAAATATCATGGAGTTTTTTTTAGAATGAACAAAAATGTGTCAAGTTCCAACTATTCCTTTATGGCTACGGCCTAACAGAAAATCCAAAAAACCCAATTATTTATTCATGGCCACGGCCTGAAAAAGTCCCTTTTCTTCAAAAGACACAAACCCACTTTGGGTTTTGAAAAGAAATTACAAACACAGAGGGGAAAAAGGGTTTTTCTTCCATCATACCTATAGAAGGTGTCATTTTCTGAAGAGATATAAGTTCTACATACAAAAATATCATGAGAAGACCATGAGATCGAGCTCACAAATGAGATGTTAAGGAAAAAATAGAGGCCAAACTTACAAGATAAGTGCATGGGGTATGCAAAAGAAAAGATAAATACCTTCACCTTTTGTCACTGGATGAAGCTCGAAATGAGCTTTTATTTGCATGAAACAAAGAGAGAAGAGCAAAGTGTGTCGACTTGGAGCTTACTTGAGCTCAAGTTGTTCATTTTCAATAAAAATGAAAGTTTTTTTTTCGATAGAAACCTCCATTAGAGCTTCAAAAGGTCACCCAAATGGCAGCCTAAAGGCAAACAATTTTCATAGAGAAAAAAATCAACAAAATTTGCATCAGAAAGTGTTCAAAGTCATGGCCTTGAAGGCTTGATTAGCTTTCAAATGGTGGAAAAAATCTAGATTTATGTTAAAAATAAGCTCTTACCTCATTTTTACAATATTTTGGCATAGGAAATCACATAGAATCTGTCAAGAAATTGCCATGATAGAGCCCAAAATATGCCCTCATTGAAACCCTTGTTAGCAGCTAGAAGGTAAACTATTCACGGAGGTTCAATGAAAAATGTGCTTTTTACATTTTTCCCATTATTTTGTGTTCGGATTAGAAACCTTATTGATGCCGACCAAAGGTATTTTTCACTTTATTTTAAAAATTCCAAACACAATTCAATGTTTTCCATGGTCAAATGGGTCTTATGCCTTAGGCATTTTTTGCCTTATGGTGTATTTTCAAAACTTAGGCTATTTTTGCTTTGTGATTGCAAAAACCATGCCTTAGTGTATTTCATGTCTCTTTGAAAAATTGATAAGTACTCAAGACTTATGTGATGTATTAGGTCAAGCCTTGTCTCCCAATTGCATTAGGTTAATGTGTTATGACATTTTAGTTCTAAGTGATGTTAAGATAACTCACTTAATGATAAATGATATTTCAAAATGCAAGATAAGGGTGAGTTAGTGCCTTAGAGGGGTTTCAGTTGGCTTAAATTCTTTTACAAGCATTTGGAGTGATTGGGATTGTTATTATTTTTTCATTCATTTTGAATCGTAAAACATTATTTAAGTGATTTGCAAATCACTATATTTAATGTTATTTATAATGCAAAATGCTGATGTAATTCAAGGAATGGTGGGTCCTATTATTCTGCATTCTCATTTTGAAATGTAAAATAATTTGGTTAAGTGATGTTATTATAAGTCACTTAATCAAATTATTATCTTATTATACCTTTTCAAAGCGATGACTAGCCAACATACCAAAAGTGTGGGTCAAACAGGTTGAAGACATGTGTGAGCAAAGTGATGACTAGCCAACATGGAAAAAGTGTGGGTCAAACAGGTTGAAGACATGTGTGAGCAAAGTGATGACTAGCCAACATGGAAAAAGTGTGGGAGGTTGTCTTTGACTATTTTTGGAGGGAATGGGCTATTTGGAGGTAGTTTTGTTACATTTTTAGTGTTACTATGGTCTTGGCTTGACTTGTTGTGGAGGACAATTTGTAGTGATTTTAGAAGGTTCTTTTTGGTCTTTTCTGCTACATCTGACCATAATCTTCTAGATGGACTTGTGTGAAGGAGTTGTTTGAATTTTTGCTTAAGTAACTTCAAATTGTATTGTTGAAGTTATTTCTTTCTTTCTTTCTATAGGCATTGTAGCTTACTTTGGAGCTTTTTTTAGGAAGAGGACAACATTGTGACTCAATATCAAACATTTATAACAATATGTAACACCATTTTTATTAATGAAATTCATTGTTTTACCTTCTTAGAAGCTACTTAATTGTGTGCAGTGTGGTGATTGATTAATGTTCTTGTGAGTTTTTATAACTCCTTGAATGTTTGTATCATTTTAGCACCTTTAGGTAGAATAAACATATATTTTTGTAGGTTGTAAGTTGTGCATTGGTTCAATAGTTATTTTAGTTGTGGAGAGTTTTTCCCTTCACAGTGGCAAGTGAACCAAGCCTCCTTGCAAAACACTTATGCATTGATATGTTAAAATATCTGAGTTGTGTTAAGCTGAGTTTTTTGATGAAATTGTGCATTAAAGCAGTTGTATAGGTTTGAGAAATCAAATCAGATTCATCACCATAGGGGTTTAGTTTTCTTTTCATGTTTTTTCCTCCCCTTCTCCTACTAAGGAATAGTTTAGGTGACACCAAAAGGGGATCCAACCCATAATCTTGAGGTCTACCTTCATGATAGGATACCCACAGTATAAAAGTAGTCCCATGTTGCTCCAAATTTGTTGAGTTCTTTCACAACTTGGTAGAGGGGTGCAAATTTGGATGGTTAACAATAGCAATATGTGTACATAAAACATTTGTATAGTTGTTTTTTTGTGTTCAAAGATTTATGCAATAAAGAGTGAAATTATATGCTCTTTTGGAAGAAAAAAACTGTCTTTTGTAAGTTTAGATATCAAGGAAAAGTAAGTTATGTTTATCTTGTATTCTTTACACTTTAATTAAAATGATAAAGAAAGATGAATTGACTTGGCTTACGGGAATATTTATTTCTCATATATGTAGGGTAGTATGTAGGAAGAAAAAAACAAAATGGAATCTTGGAAACTTATGCATGCATGTACTCAAGAAAACTAAAGTTTAGTTTGCTATTGATTTACAAAGTGATCCAATTTACTCTTGTAGGAAATATAGGAAAATAAAATAGGAACTCTAGAAAAACTTGTGACATTGTGGAAACAACTTTCAGATTTAGAAAAGAACCACCATATTAAATTTTGATAGAACCTTTAGTTCAATAAACAAGTGAGATTAGATGAACAAATAAATTCAAGAGACAAGTTTGTGCGCTACTATATGTATAGATTGAGTGAATATGAAAATTTACAACTATGTGGACATTAAAACCATGGTAAGTGATGGATAAAATCGAACAATAAATATTAATGTGAACTTACATAAATAAAGTTAATAGAACTAAAGTAAAATAAAACCATATACATAATTAATTAATTATAATATAAAATACAACAAATAAGAAAATTAGAAAACAAATATTATAAAAACTATATTCAATAAAAAAATTAAAAAAAATTAAATATAATTAAAAACTTTATTTAACATCAAATTTTATTTAAACATTTATACTAAACTTGATAGCCCACTTGTGATGGTCGACCATCATAGGCCGCCATCACATACGGCTAAGGGGCTGCCCAAGGTGTAGCCTTAGTAGAAGGGTTGCAGCCTATGGGCTGGAATGCCCTCCCTACTTCAAAAAAATTATACCCGTTTTAATTTTCTTCCAATCTGTAATGACTGGCAAGGAATTTAGCGACCAAGTAGGGTGGTCAGTTAAAAAAATAGAGAGACTAATTTACTCTGAAAATAATTTGTATGTTCAAATCAGAACCAAACTAAAACCCCATCTTATTCTACATTGAAATCCATTTGCCATTAATGAAATGGAAAGCAGTGACTCAAGCAATGCAAATAAGTCAATTGAAGAATTGTAAAGCTTTGGCGGTTGATCTAGAATAAATTTCTAGACAGTAGGATCAAAGAGAGAGAGAGTGATTTCATATGCTGGAATTTTTTTTTTTACAATATTCATGAATACAAATCCATTCTGAAAAAAGTGCCCGAGAATCTTGCAAATGTAACATTTTATTTCCTCCAAAGTCTGAAAACAAGAATTAGTTCAATGGAGAATTTAGTAATAAGATTTGAAATTCTAGTTAAAATTAGTAAATGATTCATATAATTTCTTATTAAATTTATGAACCATTTCATATGAAGCGAAATGATGTACTAATTGTAGCTTAAAAGTTAATGTAATATAAAATAACTATTTGTAAACTTTAAAAAAAGGATAATATAATGATAAGATTTTGGGTAGTAATTATTCAAATTGGAAAAATTTGAAAATCCATTTAATTTAATAATAGATCCATACGATAAAAACTATTAAACATTAATTTCTATAAGGAAATGTTCATCAAAAACTTAAATAAGAAAATTTAGAATAAATTTCTATAGTCAAGTTTAAACTATCAACTTTTGAATTATAAGAATGCAATCATTGAAAGAATAATGATTATTATTTAAATTAAACAAACTAGTATGTATATAAACAATTAAAGCTATTATTATTTTTGTCTACTAATTGTGCGCCCTTGCTGAGTAAACTTAGCCTACTGGTGAAACAGTGGAAAGCTTCCCTAATTGTGGGCTCAAATTTTGGAAGCTAACCTTAAGAGTAAGTTGGCTCTTATGGTACTCACCTAAAAAATACTTCTTGTTGGGAAAAGGGTAAGAAATATTGCATAAAATAAAACCTATGACTAAGGGTGATGCACCAAATTTGATTACCTAAAACTTGAATAGCTACTTTTACATAGTTTAAATCAACAAAAAACTTCAACATGCATTACTCAAGACTTATATGATTTTACATCAGTGTTTCATAAGAATATTATAACACTCACAATCCTAGAAGGAATACATACACTCTTTACAACTTGAACTACTTGCATTCCAACACAACTTACAACCTACAAACATACATATTTCTTCTGCATAAAGGTGCTAACAATGAGACACAACAACAAGGATCACATGTATCACAAGAAAATTGCATCAATAATTTAACCACAGACAATAACATAGATTTTGAGAAGGAAAAATTGCTTAAATTTATTGATCTCCAAAGGTGTAATACTACTATACATGTCTGTAAAAGAGTTACAATGTTGTCTCTTGCTGAAAGAACTCCAAAATGAGTTACAATATAGCATGAGAATGAGAAAAACTAACTTCAAAAATGATGTTTGAAGTTACTTTATGCTTTTCCAAGTATGTCCACAAAGATAAGAACTTCAACCTCCTTTGGTCATGCACAACAATAAAGCCTATTTTTTATCCCCTTAAAAAACTCTAAAAAGGCTTTAAAATGAAGAAAAGGTCAAGCCTTCACCTCTCCTACCATAAAAGCACTTAAAAATTCTTCTAGATGCTTTCAAACCCTCCAAAAATGAGACAAAATAGTTCCTGTATCTCTTCCACTTGTTGGATAACTTGCCAAACCTCCCCCTAGATGCTTGGCATAAACCATAAATCCTCAACTATATCCCTTTGACCATAACTTGAAAGAACATGCCTACAATTACATAGCATTAATAACTTAGTGATTTATAACTTATCACTTTATAATATTCTTTACATTCCAAATCAGCTTTTAACTCTTGCAAGAATAAAGGGGACACTTGGTTCAGCCTTGTCTTGAAAAGTTATACTTTGCGAATTATGCAAAAGGGAAACACAAAGCATAAAGCATTTAAAAATTTACACAAGGGTGTATTAGTTTATGAATGAAATATTTTTAAAACAAAGGCAAAAAATGCTAGTTGATGGTTGGCTAAACTTTAGGGCAAAAAGAAACCCTAAGGAAGCCCACATCCAAACTCATTCCACATTTCATTTTCTTACTTTGCATTCTTTTTTGAGGGCACCGCCATGGTCTGAACCCGAGCTTTCATGGAGTGTCTAGAGTTTTTTCTGGAGCTTTCATATGCAGATCTCTGTGTTGAAGCCGAGTTGGGTAAGCTCTAGTTGTATACACATTTCCCTTTTTCCATCATTATTTTTGAATAACATGTTGTTTCGAGCTCTATTATGTAGAAAATAATTTTTATTTTTTATTTTTCGTAATTTTCTCTTCATACTCGATTTTGATAAACTTCATGATCTTGTTTCTAAGAAAATGAAAACAAAAAATCCTTCTCTACACTCGACCCTTGAAGGAACAACTAAAAGTCTAGAACTAATTTAACTTTTATCTACAAAACTTAAGTCTAGAGAACCCTCAATCACCATTAATATTCTACGTTTTAATTTTCTAGAGAAGAGAAATGAAACACCCCATAAATGTTCCTGCATTTATAAAAACATTTCACCCATTATTTATTTTGAGTATGTAATGTTTCTAGGTTTCATTTGCATTAATAGAGGGTTTTATTTCTCGAGCTTCTATCTCAGGCCATAACTTGATCACTTGTATTTTCTAGAAGATGAAGGGAAAAAACCCTCCACTCTTAACACTCGGTGTCTGTGAACCCTCATTCTTCTATGTATTTTCCTGCTCAATGCTTTGATTCTTTTGCAAGAAATAATGGTGAGGAAGTATTGCAGGTTTATATCCATTTTGCAGGTCATGGGTTCCATATTTTGTAGATCATGGCCATCCCTTTGCATACTTTGCATAGAATATGAAGGAAACTCTGCATATCTTTTCCTCTTAAAAAATCTTGCTCTAAGTATTATTTTTGCAAGGTCTATCAAGGGTTTTATTTTTAAAAACCACTATAGCTCGAGCTCAAAAATCCTTGTAAGCATATTTTGGGTTTGCTCTATTCATCTATAGGTATGCTCAAAGGTTTGCTTTACACAATGCTTTACAAAACTCAACTACCATTTTTATTATTATAGCATGATTTCCTATATGACAGTTTGAAAACTAAGAGGACTTCATTTGATCATTGTTTTCCACTATTTCACTAGCTAAGACCTTGCATGAGTAACATTATTGTTGTCATCCTTGATAAACTTCAAAACCTTGGTTTTAATGACATTCCCTTATGATTTTCACTACTATTGTTCTTGCTCTTTGATTTATTCCTTTAGTGCAATGAATGTCCCTTATAATTGTGACTGAGATTGCCTTTTTACTTGACTAAAAAATATTCATCATTAACTCTTTCTATATTGTAGACCAATTTTGGTTATTATGCATTTATTTTAACCTTTGAAACTTGCATCCATTTGAAATGACTAGCCTTCTCCTTGGTTTTCCCTTGTAAATTTCGTCAACACTCTTAAAGAATTCCTTTGCAAAATTTATCTTTCATTGTTCACTATCCACTATAATGATTTGAGAACATACATGGGGTGTATGATGTCTTCCATACATGACTATAAAATATGTTTGTATGTTAAATTAGTAACCATATTTGTTGCTTGAACAATATGAAGAACTACTACTCTCAATGCTACAAATGGCTATCCCTCATATATAGTTACTTGCCCATTGATTATGATACCTTGTACTATTCACTGTAATGCATCACTATCCTCCAATGATTTGGGTTGTTTCATGATAGTGGCTCCATTATTTGAAGATTCTTGAACTATTATCATTATGAACACTTTTCAAATGATATTCCTTTAAGCTATATAGGCTACTTCTTAGTGCCCCCTCTCAAAAACCAAGGGGGAAACATGCTAGGCTCAACCCTTGTGGGAGCCCATTTTACTCCACATGGTGTGATTTCAAAAGAAAAATAATCCAAGAATGAAAAATGTACCTATACCTGCACAGTGAACAAACATGTTAGATAAAACAATGAAGCTCAAAATTTGATGGATATTGATGATGATCTTCTACTTTTCCTTGATATTTGTGATAACTGTAAAACTGATAAAGTAATTCCTTAAGAGAGTAAATTATATGTTTGTTGATGTTGTATATGAGGAGCGTAGGAATCCTAAGCTCTAACACCAACTTTTCAATCCCCTATAGGTAACTTCCAGAGCAACAGAGCAACTTCTAGAGCAACCAAGCGAGAGGAGCTAAAGATGCACAACAGTTCAACCTTGGGTTTTGTCATTCAAGAAATGATGGATCCCTATTCCTTTCATATACTCATCTTTTTATTTAAATGTATAGTTTACTTTTATATTGCATTGAATTAGTCAATTCCCATGGCTTGTGTGGGACATCATACATCTATAATTATGAATAAAAGATAACAATTTCTGCAAAAGTTGTGCAATCTTTTCTCTTGTAAACACTTGAATAATAAAACTAAAATTTAATTTGATAGCATATTTTGTGTAATGATAAAAAATTTAGCAGAAATTTTATGTGTACCTTTTATCTTTAGTTGCAAATGTTGTTCCAACTCTACCTGATTGAGCTAAAAGAAAAATTAGGTAACGGTTATAAAGAATACCTGCATTTTAAATTGAATTGGGCTTCACATATAAGTAGTCATACAAATATAACAAGAAGTATTCAATTGGGAATTTTTTTTTTATTAAGAGAATTTAGAATTGAACTTGAATGATACATAAGTATCAACCATTCAACCATTATCATTTAACTTAGGTCTCAAAAATTAAGTTTATTTAATTTTTGGTAGAGTCAATTTTATTCTTATCTTATTGGTGTTTATTGTGGAGTTGAGGAAATTATTTTCATTTATATTTAATTTGCAATTACACATGATTATTTTATGTAAAACTACTTAGGGAAATATGGTTCTTCCATTACAAACCTCCTATATATATATATATATATTTATAACATTTCTTAACTAGTTAAACAAAGGGAAACAAATATAGGATAGAAAAGGAAAAAATGTTTTGTTGATAGATTTTTGAACTTATCAAGCTTGAAAGGGTGATTGTTGCTACACCTTAATAGGGTATGTATAGGATCATCACAGAAAAAATAGGCCCTTAAGTGGCAAAAAAATTAGAAAAATCGGAGTTAGGAAACTTGACATAAAAATTTGAATAAGTTATCCATATTATTTAAAAAATATGTAAGAATAGAATTTGTAGAAAATTGAATGTAGCTTCTAAACTACTAGGTTTATTTTAAAAAGAAAAAAACCTATTTGCTGAAAATTTGAAATTTCAATGTAGTAGTACTTAAATTTCAGGGAAAAATAAGAAGTAGGTGTCTGTCTGACCACCCTAACCACAATAAAATGATAGTAATTTTTTATAATATTTTAGATATAAGTAGAGGACTCATGTCCAAATATGATGAATATTTTTTTGTAATTTTTTTCCAAGTAAATAATTAATTATGAATTTTTTATTACAACTTTTAAAAAATATAAAAACTCGTATGTTTGACCACCTTAACTTGGTCAAAACTTCATGAAATTCATTTTTTTTTTTAATCCTATAGTATGTGAAGCATAGAATGAGACTTGTTGGAACTGTAAAAAATTTGTTGATTTTACATAGTGTTCACTTTCATAATTTTCCAAATAAGTCCCACAACGAACACATTTTGCTCACATTCTGCCCATTTTTGCCCCATAGAATCATCTATGTCTGCATTTTGCACATTCTGGTTCTTATTGGCGTGAGTTCATTTGTGTTTCCCCAACTCATGTTGTGCTTTTTCCTAGCAAACGTTTATGTTGCCTATTAGCAAGACGTTTCTGATGTCACGACGATTGGAGTTTACTCGCAGGCACCATTTCACAGGACTTCTTTGTGGTCTCGGTGACAGAGGATGATACACATTTCGGCATGAGTTGCGGCATCAATATTGGTCATAGCGAACTCTTGTGGTCTCACCGAAAAGCACATTAAGGATTGACTTTGGCCAGATAGGTTGTTTTCGATGTGAGGTTATAAAGAGGCCTTTTTGTCTCATTGACCGGCAATGGAAGAATTGACATATTGATATGACTAAGTGTTGCGGTGTATGGTCTTGGTGAGTACGATGGGTCTCACCAATAGAAAAAAAGGTTTCCATCGGTGTGAGAATTGCATTGTCTTGGCAATCTAAGGAGAGCTCGGGGTGACTTTCGGTAAAACATGGGGTATTCTATATGACGTCTCCCCGATATCATGAAGTCACAGCGACACACAAGGTGAGCTCAGGGCTTTCAGTATGACTCAATGATCTCTTTGGGACCTCTCCCTGATTTTGAGTTGTCTTGGCGAATGTGAATGGGAGATGCTTCTCGGTGAGAGTTTGCTCAAGTCACAGGGATGCAGATGAAACAAAGGTTACATTTCAGTTTGTCTCAATGACCAGAAGAACATTACATGAGCTCTCAACATGACTTAATGTATTCGATATGATTTCTCCCAACAATAGAAGGTCATGGCGAAACATAGAGCACCACGAGGCAACTAACAGCGATATAATTGCCTTCAACATACTTGCAAATTTGTCTCGATGAATGATTAACAACAACTCGGTTATTGTGGCTGACATGTAAATTTCTAAATACATTTGTATGTCGACATGAATGCCCGATTGTAACGGTTGGCTGACATGGTTTTTTTGCCGACATGGAATTTCAAAATGATGTATCTGTTCGGATGCTGGTGTATAAATATTCACTCCCAATTATGAATGTAGGGGAGAAGATCAAATTTTAGATTAGATACAATAGGTAGAGATGGATACAGTAGAATAAATTTCTTAGAATAGAGGCTATGTTGCATGTTTTCAAATGGCGATTTCAATGAAAGTCAGTTGATGTGGCAGGTTATTTCTGGTGTCAATTGTATGTTGAGTTTATTGAAAATTATTGCTAAGTTGTCTCCATGATTGATTATTTCTGGTTGTTTAAATTGATGTAACAAGTTTACTTTTAGTTTATCAGTGCACATTTGTTGTATCTATGTGGTTAATTAACTAGTTGTCTCAAGAAGAGATTAAATCCTTTTTGTTGATCACAGTAATCAGGGAGATTCATCTGGATTATTAAAGTAGAGCTTAGTAGTCACAATCTTGCATGTTTATACAAATATAAACAGAACATATGCCAACAATTTGAGTTTCTGCCAGAATAAGTTGCCCATTTCTGTTTCATTGGACTCTGCATACCCAATAAGGCACTGGTCTCTGCACTTCATCATTTGAGTTCATTCAATTTCTTTACATCTATTAATTCAACACTTTAGGATTTAGATTAGAAGATCACTATTGCTATTTGTACCAAGTTTGATTTCATTTATTCACTTCCATCTGCCATTGTGGACAAATCATTGTGCAAGAAGGATAATCAAAAGTCATGTCTACTTCATTCAGATAGGTACACCCACCTAGGTCTAGTAGCACCTAAAGAGTAGAAGGTTGAATTCTTTTGACCTTGTTTATTACCCTAAAGCATATCAAGAGATTGGCAGCCTCTTGAGGCATTTCACCTACGTTTTTGAGAGCTAACAAATTGGTGACTCTGCTGGGGATTACATCAGAAAATCAGGTTGAAGACCACCATATAGAGTCATTGAAGAGAAGGTTATAATCTGAGAAGATTCAGAAAGAGTGATTCTGGTAGGGGAGAAGATCAGAAATAATCATTTTCCTACTTTTGGAAAAGTAGGTGGCGACTTTGAAAAAGGTTTGATGAAGAATGGGATTTGTATATGGAACAAATGAATACACAAATGCAAGCAGGTATTGGACTCCTCAAATGCCTGATAGTACAATTGGAAATTTTCACATTGGAGGTAATGTATATCATGCAGAACAGAATATATACTTAGCACATCCACCTCATGGTCAGCAGTATGTGCCATATTATCATACACAATGCGATGGTCCACCGTACCAGTATCAGTACCCACCTAGCGCCCCCCCATCAACACACAAGAATGATTAGACAGTTTGATTTGGCAGGGATTCAATTATCCCCTTATCTGATGGATGGCAGTTGGAGAGGTCTTGTTCCAAAGTTTACAAGGAGTAATGCAATTACTGTTGAAGAGAATTTGAGGAGTTTCAATGCTTTCATCCAAGATTTGGATGTGCCATTTGAAGATTTACACATGACGCTATTCATGATATCACTTATTGAAGACGCCAGGGATTGGTTTAATAGCCTACCAACAGTCTCTATTGATTCTCTCCAAGGGTTTCAGGATCGATTCCTCAAGCAATATGCGAATCCAAGTGCACCAGATGCTACTCTTCATGAATTAATACGGATTCAGAAAGATCAAAATGACACAATTTATGATTTTAATAAGAGATTCAATAAGTTGCAGAATAAAATACCTCCTGGATCAAAGTTGCCAGATTCTATAGCGCTGAGTGTTTATTTGAATGCGTTTGATCCTAAAATAGGGTATGAACTAAGGAATAGATTCCCAAGAGATTTGGCTAAGGCTCAGAAGATGGCACAGACAATTGAAAACAATAGGAGGGCTGCAGGGATAATGGATAAAAGAGACAATCCTAATGTTCCTTAGCAAAGCAGCAATTATCAGTACAGACAGGAGAATACCTACAGAAATGAGAGGCCGAGGTTGCATGACATGCCTTATAATACAGACTGGAAGGATGAGAAACCTATAACAACTAGGCCTGGAAACAAAGAAGCTCCTGATCCATTGAGCAAGAAGGGAATATGTATGGTAAGTAACAATTGCTTTTGTGAATTTTGTAATAAGCCACATTCCCCAGATTATTGCGTTGTAGCCCAAAGAATGCAAGAGGAAGGAATGTTGATGAACAATGGAGAAGATCACAAAGTCTATTTGGACTAAAACACTTTTCACCATGTTGAGGAGAGGTACTCATATTCAGAGAATATAGGTTATGAGTATGATGTTTCAAATCAGAAATACAATGTCCATATGGCTGAACAGCAGGTCCTTTCTGACTATGAAGAAGAATATATAGAGCCACATTCTGTTGAGGTGTCTACTCAATACAGTGTGAGGAGACTTGCTATTGAAGAGATGGAGAGACTAGCTATTGTTGTAGTTGAGGAAGCGAAGAGAAAGTATTGGTTAAGAAATAGGACAGTAAATGAGAAGGAAGTTAAAGAGTTGCGCAAAGAAATGCAAGAGACTGATCATAAGGAAGAAAAAAAAGGAGAAACATTGGGGCAGAAGAAAAGGCCTAAGGCAGATGGCTCCTCTTTTAATTTCATTCAAGCGCTATCCCAGGGAATAAGGTATGAGAACACTATCAATGTTGAATCCAATAGTTGTATTTCTGATGAGTATGGAGAAATTGACCAGATGATGTATCCAATAGAAGATGAGACATGTGCAAGTCAAGATGATTCTTGTGATAGCTTGCATGAGGAAGATGAAGGTACAAGAGATTTTTCTTGCATAAAAAATTGTGACAGGGAAAGCAGTGTATGTTATGAGGGATCCAGTGAATTTTCAAATTGTGAAGATGGATTTGTGGATTTTGATCTGCAACAAGTTGAAAGCTATGAAGATACAGCTGATGAAGAAGAGGTATGTACATTTGAAAATGGCTTTCAAATTATTTTAAACCCATTGTATGATGAAGTGTTAAAAGAAGATCAGATGATATTTTGCGGAGGTATGCCCATGAATGAACTTCAGGTATTTTCAAATCCACTTTATGAAAGAGAGGAGATAATTTCAGAAAAGAAAAATGATGGAATAAATGACTGTGCTGATAATGTTTCTGATTTCTCATTCTCTGATGACCTTGGACTTTTTTTTTATGATGACAAAAGTGAAGTGTACAACTATAGTGTTGAAGATAAAGGATTGTGTTCATTCAGCAATGAGCAAATTTCAGACTTGATTACTTTTGAATATTAGAGATGTGTGCATGAGGGTGATCTTGAAAATTTGTGTCCAACTTACATTTTTTTTGACAGTGAAAGATATTTGTGTAAATATTCTTATGAATCCTAGTGCATTTCTTGGAATGATGGTGAGACCTTTGGTGTTGATCAAACGTTCGTGTCCATTCAAGATGAGGTATGTGATTTTGAAATGTTTAACTTATCTGGAGAAGATGTTTATTTGCATGCCAAGGATGATAGAATTCCAGCATTGATTTGATTCACATATACATGATGTTGAAGATATGAGTCATATTCAAGTGTTGTCTCCAAATAGAGATACTGAAGAGGTGCAAAAGGTTTCGGATTTGTTTTTTTCAAACAATGTTGATATGACATAACATTTTGTTTCTCAAGAAAAGCACTTTGATGATGAATTTTCAATACAGCTGAGTGGGTGTTTCATAGTGCACAACAGTGAGAAAGATAATGAGGAATTTTGCATTGAGTATGTGTATATTTTATATGTTGGAGATAACAGGGGTTTGTCCCATAATGATGAAGAATTCAAATTACTGAGTGGTGTAGGGATTTTGGGCCAAGTTAAGCAAGATGATTCTCTAAGAACTTGCAATAACAACAACAGAGCAGGTTGCATGAATGTCTTCAGGAGGAATCTGATGAACTCGAGACAAAATGATGTATTTGATAGGGGAAAGTATGGATTGAGTTTCAGATTGTAACAGCTCAGAATAGGTGAAGTTGAAACACAAAGGATTAAGGGTTGCTAGTGCATGGACAACTCTTGCTTACCCTCTTTAAAATTCTTTTCCATGCACAGTAGTTTAGGGTTTTTCTCATCTCCATTTTGTATTCATTTTGCATTCATTCCATCATGCTATTTGTCCATTTCCATTTTTTCTCATTTTGTGTCTGGTCTGCTCACCCAAAGATCTGGATTCTTGCAATGATTTTACTCTCATTCATCCCCAGATTGACCCACTGTTGGAACTGTAAAATTCTGCTGATTTTACATAGTGTTCACTTTCATAATTTTCCAAATAAGTCCCACCACGAACACATTTTTCTCACATTCTGCCCATTTTTGCCCCATAGAATCATCTATGTCTGCATTTTTCACATTCTGGTTCCTATCGGCGTGAGTTCATTTGTGTCTCCCTGACTGATGTTGCGCTTTCTACTAGCAAACATCTTTGTTGCCTATCGGCAAGACATTTCCGATGTCACGGCGATTGGAGTTTACTCGCAAGCACCATTTGACAGGACTTCTCTGCGGTCTCGACAACAGGGGATGATACACATTTCAACATGAGTTGCAGCATCGATATTGGTCATAGCAAACTCTTGTGGTCTCACCGACAAGCACATTAAGGATTGACTTCAGCTAGACAGGTTGTTTTTGATGTGAGGTTATAAAGAGACCTTTTTGTCTCATCGATCAACAGTGGAAGAATTGACATATCAGTATGACTATGTGTTGTGGTGTATGGTCTTGGCAAGTACGATGGGTCTCACCAATATAACAAAAGGTTTCCATCGGTGTGAGAATTGCATTGTCTTGGCGATCTAAGGAGAGCTTGGGGTGAATTTCAGTAAAACATGGGGTATTCTATATGATGTTTCCCCGATATCATGAAGTCACAGTGACACACAAGGTGAGCTCAGGGTGTTCGGTATGACTCAATGATCTCTTTGGGACCTCTCCCCAATTGTGAGTTGTCTTGGCGAATGCGAATGGGAGATGCTTCTCGGTGAGAGTTTGCTCAAGTCATAGCGATGCGGATGAAACGAAGGTTACATTTCGGTTTGTCTCAACGACCAGAAGAACATTACATGAGCTCTCGACATTACTTAATGTATTCGATATGATTTCTCCCTGACGGTAGAAGGTCACGACAAAACATAGAGCACCACGGGGCGACTAACAATGATATAATTTCCTTCGACATACTTGCAAATTTGTCTCGGTGAATGATTAACAACAACTTGGTTATTGTGGTTGACATGTAAATTTCTAAATACATTTGCAGGTTGACATGAATGCCCGATTGTAACGGTTGGCTGACATGGTTTTTTGGCGGACATGGAATTTCAACACGATGTGTCTATTTGGATGCTGGTGTATAAATATTCACTCCCAATTGTGAATGTAGGCGAGAAGATCAGATTTTAGATTAGATACAATAGGTAGAGATGGATACAGTAGAATAAATTTCTCATAACAGAGGCTATGTTGCATGTTTTCAAATGGTGATTTCAATGAAAGTTAGTTGATGTGGCAGGTTATTTATGGTGTCAATTGTATGTTGAGTTTATTGAAAAGTATTGCTAAGTTGTCCCCATGATTGATTCTTTCTTGTTGTTTAAATTGATGTAACAAGTTTACTTTTAGTTTATCAATGCACATTTGTTGTATCTATGTGGTTAATTAACTAGTTGTCTCAAGAAGAGATTAAATCCTTTTTGTTGATCACAGTAATCAGGGAGATTCATCTGGATTATTAAAGTAGAGCTTAGTAGTCACAATCTTGCATGTTTATACAAATATAAACAAAACATATGCCAGCAATTTGAGTTTCTGCCAAAATAAGTTGCCCATTTTTGTTTCATTGGACTCCACATACCCAATAAGTCATTGGTCTCTGTACTTCATCATTTGAATTCATTCAATTTCTTTACATCTATTAATTCAACACTTTAGAATTTATATTAGAAGATCACTATTGCTATTTGTACCAAGTTTGATTTCATTTGTTCACTTCCATCTACCATTGTGGACAAACCATTGCGCAAGAAGGATAATCATAAGTCAAGTCTACTTCATTCAGATAGGTACACCCGCCTAGGTCTAGCAGCACCTAAAGAGTAGAAGGTTGAATGCTTTTGACTTTTTCTGTTACCCTAAAGTGTATCAAAATATTGGCAGCCTCTTGAGGCATTTTGTGTTTTTGAGAGCTAACATGATGCATGTTTCAGATTCAAAAAATGTGATACCATTTGAAAGCTATAGATTTTTTTCAGTCAGCTTATAAATTAGGGCTTTAGTCGTAATTCAAATAGAAAATGAATAATAATAATTTATTAAATTCAAAGTAAAGCATAATTTATATTGGTGGAAAGCTAAGAATCTCCTTTAAAAACCCTTTTTGTTTCATCAATTTTGGGTAAAAAAAAAGTCATCAGCCACATACCCTACAAATACCCATCACATTGCCAATTTTTGGCCCATCATGATCCTATACATACCCCTTAGATACTTAGGAAGATATTTGAAACATCACTATATGAACACTTAGAGTAAAATGCAACTAGAACCATTCATAAGTTAGTTTAAATGATACGATGACACTGTAAACTTGATGTCATTGATTTTAGGTTAACTTTAAAACTTGCATTCTACCTTACTAGCATTAGCGAATAATTTTTTTTTGGTAATAGTGTATGATTTAGGTTGAGTAGATTTTAGGGCATGACATTTGTTGTATTATTAGTTGACGATAATAAGACCCCTAAAGACAACAACATAACCATACTTAATAATCCATTTGAAAATATAATATTCCTACTATTTTCATGAGAGCATTTAATCTATCCCTTGGGCATGGAGAAATAATGAAAATAGTTCTTTGCAACAAATATTTAGGAAGAAAGAAGTAATCCTTGATTATTCCCATTCAAAGAAAATTATTTGTTAGTTTAGAGACAATTACAAAGCAGTATGTTATTCATATAATTAAAATACAAAATACAACAATACTATGATGTAATGACTTACATTCATAAAAAAACACCTAACAAAAACCACATTCAATCCTTGTAGATATCTTTTTTCTCTTTTTAGAACTTCTGGAACACTTACAAATGAAAGAGAGATAACATTTTATGGAGAGAGAAAATCCTATATTAAACCCTTAATTGATACTAGCATATTGAACCCCTTGATTTGCAATTGAAAATGGTATTTGGAATATGCCATTGCATTCTATTTTTCCTTTTATTTTATCTCATTTTTATAATTGAATTTTTCTTGCTCGCGCTTGTTTGCACCCCCGTGAAAGCCCTTTACCATGCTTTAGTGATATATCTCACTTCCCCAATAATAATTTCACTTTTACCTCATGACCTAACTACTCAAGAGAACACTTGGGTCTTGGATCTTGCTATATAAGCAAGGAAACAATTATATCTGATTCCTTGGGTGTTCAAACTACAACCCCCTCATTTAATCTTCCCTATCCCTCGTAGTGGTTTTATTCTTCATGCACCTAGCCACTTAAAACTAAAATATCTATAGTAAAATTCTTCATGCACCTAGCCACTTAAAACTAAAACCTATGGAATAAAAAATTAATAGATACCACGTGGTCAACTACTTCCACATAGATGGATTTTTTTTTTACTTGAGAGCTTACTTTATCCAAGTCAACTATAAGTAATGTGGACCAATAAAATTTCTATTGCAAACACCTACCTTAGTGAAATTTTCATTTCAATTTCTCCCTTAAGAATGTGATGACACTTTTTATGTCATGTGACACATTGCTAACAACCTTTATTTCACCCTTGTTAATTTTTTCCCATTACCAAGTCTTGTTGGTCAATAATGCATCACACTTTATAGTTTGATTGGTATGCGTGGAATTTATTTCTGTCGAGATGAGTATATTCCTTACCACCATCCTTTTCCTTACCTTTTTTCCTTTGTGGGGATTTAACCTCCATTTGCACAATGTGGATCAACAACCTCTATCTATGCTTTCCAGGCCAACAATATCCATTGAGACAAGTTGAAAAATAGTATCTTCCAAATGGAAATTACAGAAAATTATGGCTCATGTATACTTTACATGACAAACAATCCTTAAAGACAAATCCCATTCTTATCATTACCTTTTCCTCCACCCTTTGGTCCTTGTGAGAATTTAGTGTCCATCTAGAATAATAGGGATTTGGCTTCCATAAGGAAATAATGAAATTCCCCCTGCATTTGAATAAAGAAAAAAGTTGGATGATATCAAAACATCATGGAAAACCAACATCTAATTGGATATTGTGGAAATTTCACTTGAATTGGTTGGAACATGCAGAAAGTTCAAATACATCTATTTGAAAAATCTACCCTTAGTCAAAATTGGCTTCATTGGGTTCTTATGGTCCATTGACACCCATTTGCACATTCGCAGAAGAAAGACATCCATTTGCACCTTGATGGAAACAACCATGTGAAACTGACTACTCACAAAATTTCCTATTTAGACGAATTTTTTTGATACTGACATCAACATGGCATCATGAAGTATGGATGTAGGAAGATAGACCCCATCTTCTTGCAAATATACCACTTAGCTAATTTTTAAAATTAAATCCACCTATGAGGAAACACCACCTATCTAGAACTTGCAATAATTCACCTCCCCTTTGCATTTTGCATAAAAATTCACTTGATCAACACTTTGCAAGAACTCTATGTTTATTTTCACCCTTGTAGAGTTCATTCTTCCATCCAAGTGGAATAAGGAAACCTCCAATAGAATAAATTCTTCATTTTTTTTCCATTTTTCACCAAATTTGCACTATAAGTACCCATTTGTGTATTCTTCAAGGTGGAATACTTAGTTAACCCTCATACTTAGAAAATTTTGTCTTTTCAACTTGGGTGCATAGGTCTAAACAATAGTTTGAATTTCATGACTAAGACCACATACTACACATAATAGACCCATGAAAATTCTCTTTCATTGGTTATAATTGATGGGAAATGAAATGGGGACATGAAAATTATAAGACCTAACATACCCCTTAAATCTCCTCATCCATTTAATATATCTCTCAATCTTCCAAATTTACCATACTTACAAACACATACATCCCAAATAGTTATCAATATTCCACATTTACCATACCTACAAATACAAACATCCCAAATAATTCTCAATCCTCCACATTCACCATACCTACAAACACATACAACCCATATAACTCTCAATATTCCAAAATCACCATACCTAAGTTATCCATCTGAACTATTGGCCCTCTATTGAATGAATGGATTCAACTATATAGTGAAAATTTGGGAATTGATTCAAGGTGTGTAACCTTGTAGATGAATCCAAACCTCTTGATTAAGGCTAGGTTCCCTCTATAAAATAGGTATGAAGTGCTAATTGAACTCAAACAATTGATAAAAAAATGGAAAAATAGACCTATTTTGTTAATTACAAAATCAAAGGGGAAGAATAAATGCTAAAATAAAAAGGTTTTGTTATGCCTTGCGTAACCATCCCATTTTCGTTTTGATCAAAATGGGTCCCCGTCGTTTTTTTTTTCCGTTGGTGTTTTTGTTCTAGATTTGGAAGTTGTATTTTTCCTTCCAAGTCTTGTTTTTCCTTGTTTTTTCACAGTTAGGTTTTGGATCAGAACTATCACCTTACACCTTCAAAAGTTTGAGTTCTCATTTCCATCCTGATCTTGATTCCCCTGTTTCTTCCTTGTCTTCTCTTTGTTTTGTCGGGTTTGGATTTTGGACTGACACTGGCACTTGACACCTTCAGTAGGTTATGGTTCTAGTTTCTTCTCGATTCCAATCCTTGCTCACCCTTTTTGTCTATCGGAATCAAGTTTCAGACCATAATTGGAACCAAACCCTTTCAAGGTTCAGGTTCTAGTTTTCATCTTGACCCCAATTTTTGACTCTTTGTTTTCACTCGTGTTTTCAGAATTAGGTATCCGATCGGAATGAGATTCAAGAATCTTTCTAAGGTTCTTGTTCCAGGTTTCATCTCAATCCTGATTCCCATGTCTGGAGTGGTTTTTCTAAATGTCGGGTTCATATTTCATAACTTTTTTGGAACTTTGCACTCGTTGAAAGTTCCTCACCAGTGTTCCTTCCTGATCCCAACTTCTGACTTGCCTTTGTGTTTTTTTGTGGTGGTTCATTTATGATTACCGCTTCGATCCTGAGTCCTAACCTACTTCATATTATTGAAAATTGGTTCACACATGTGAACTAGTGTATATTCTCGGCACTTCTCTATTTTGGCTCATAATTGCTTTGCGTTTTTGATAGAAAGAGCTAGATTGGAGTAGAGGGTTGAAGACCAAATTGGAGCTTGCGGATTTCTTGTCGAGCACTGTTGATTTTGGCATCATGATTTTTGAGGTAGGTATTTTCTGGTTTTTCTCTTCCTATTTTTCTTGTTTTTGTATGTTTACTTGTTCATTTTCTTGTTGGTTCACTTGTTTCTTTCATTTCTTATTTATGTGTGTTTTCTTTTGCTTGTTTCATGTTTTCCTTGAACCTTCTAGTTCGTTGGCGTCCCTTTACTTTTGGGTTTTCTCTATTTTCATTTTTCTTATTGTTTGCATTGTGTTTTGTGTGTGGGTTTCTTGTTTGCACTGTGCCCTAGTTCATCTAGGGTTTCTATACCATTGGTTTGACCCTGCTTGAAGTTTCAAAAAATATTTAATTTATCGACTATTGCCAGTCTAAGTCTCAACCCTATGCTTCTCTGCATTCAATCTTTGAAATGAATGGAAATATGGTTAAGCATTTAAATCAATCTTTATTATGGTTTTGGTATTTTGAAATTGTCCTGATCCCAATCCTAGGGGGCTATTTGAAAATTTTGAAAATTCGCTAAGTTACCCTCATGTTTGACTATGTTTTGATTCTGATCACCACATTGCTTACAAGATCGGGTTTCAGAATTGAACCTTAGTTATGCACCATTATATGATCAAGGTCCTAACATTGTTCCAAATTTAATTTCTAACCTTTGGTTGGAATTAGACTTCAAAATTTTACCTTAATTTGTTCGAAGTGTTTGTGAAAATGTTAGGTTTCAACTGATTCCAATCCTTTCATTGCTTTTAGGATCAGACTTCAGAAGAGAACTAAACCCTTGACACAAAATTGAGTTTTGATGCTAAGTGTCAAACTGATTCTAATTTCCAACTACACTATGGGATCAAATCCTAGGACATAACTTGAACCTTTCACCAACGCAAGTTCCTGATCCAAGTGACTTCCCGATCCTGACTTTCAACACACCTTTTTGCAGAGTTAAGTTCTTTAAATTTTAGCCCAATTTCGATGTCGAATAGTATGGTATGGATGTTGTGTGAAGATCATGTTCAAATGTTTATTGATCCTAACTTTTGAAAAATTTCACTTTTAAGCCTAAAATGATTGAGTTCTTGGTTTTTCCCTGAACTTGAAGCCCGAAAACATGGAACTAACTTGTAAAATGGTAATTCTTCGTAATGTATGAGGGATTAATATGGATTCTTATGATAAATTTTCTCCTCACATTTGTTCACTTTTTTTGTTGAATATCACTATTGTAGGTTTAACAAATGTTTGATTCAAAGGAGGAAATTACAGCTGAAGAGGTACCAAAGGAAACTAAGGCTAAGAGATTGAGACTAGAGAAAATTCCCATCACTATGAAGTATAAATTTGAAGGAGATCCAATGCCATCAAAATTTGGGTCAGAGGTCATGAAAATCACTAACACTTTGGTTGGTCACATTTACTTACAACAATTTCATGCTGATACATTTTCTAAAGAGGCTATTCCAAGAGCTAAGAGGATTGAAAATTCTAGGTTGGCACATGTGGCCAAAATTCCTATAGCAGTAACAATTCCTAGAGTTCATAGTAGTTGTTGCACAAGAATATAATATAATTCAAAGAAAGTGCATTGATTCATGGGGAAATCATATCACAGACTTAACTCCAGGAATGATAAGATTGGTGTTTGACCCACCTCCTCACCCTAACCTTAAGATCATGTCGGAGGTTGATGCATTGGCATGATGGGAAGGTGATGAAGAAGGAAATAAAAGATATATCAACAAGAGGTGGTTGAAAACATAAAAGAAATCAACAAAGAAAATACCACCCAATCCTAAAAGATTTGATTTCTCTGGAGATGTAGGGGATATCATTACATTGTAGGGAATTCAGGAAGGAATATTCCCATGCATTTGAGAATTGGATGTTCTCATTTATTCAAATGATTCTATATGAACAACAATATTTGGATTGGGGGCAGCTGATATTCGACAATATTCATAATTAGATGATCAAAGTCAAGGAAACCAAGGCATTTTACATGTCTTCCTATGCAATCTACTATGTTGCATGAATGGGAAGGTTTCCTTGTTTGAATATTGTGGGAGTAATTTGAGAGAATTCGGGAGAGAAGAAGGTATAGGAGTATTATGATTAGTTGGAGCTTAAGGCATCAAAAAGCCATATCAAAAGAGTGAATGATGCATTTCTAGATGTAGTCATCAACTAGATTATAGGAGATTTCAGATTTAGATTGTCTAGGTAAGCAATTAGAAGGGATAGCCAGCGGAGCTATGAGAAGAATTCCCTTTCGTGTCACACGCACACGAAACGGTCTCATCATGATTGTGAGGTTTGTATTATGCGAGTTATGACAGTCCTAGGGAATTCGTTTGGTGCCTCAGAGTTGTCATCTCCCCGTTAATGATTGTGACTGCTTCTACAGGACATGCACTACCTCGGGGTCAAATGAGCTTTCGGGGAGCTACAGTAATTACAAGCTCAGCTAGCGCCATACCCGTAGTGGGAGATACGATCGTGACTTGGCCGTGGGGTGGTTTCCCCGTGGACAATGCCACCTTAAATCGTTTCTTTAGTCCTCATCATCCACTCCCTTTTATTCCAGTAGGCGCCAGTCCTCATCATCCATTGGGTGTGCATTCAAAGATGGATAAAATCGCTTCTTATCCCTATTCTTACGCGAAGGATCTAGTAGGTCGGGTAGCTTCCGCTATCTTCTTTTCCATTTGGATTTCTTGTGCTCCTAATGTATTGGGGCATCCCGACAATTATATACCCGCTAATCCGATGGCCACCCCGCCTCATATTGTGCCGGAATGGTATTTCCCACCAATCTATGCCATTCCTCGCAGTATACCCGACAAATTAGGAGGTGTAGCCGCAATAGCACTCGTTTTTCCACCGCTGTTGGCTCTCCCTTTTATGAAAAGTTCGTATGTTCGTAGCTCAAGTTCTCGCCCGATCTACCAGAAACTCTTTCGGTTTTTCCTGGCGGATTGCTTACTATCAGGTCGGATCGGATGTGAACCCGTGGAGGCACCATATGTGACTATTGGACAAATTCCTTCAGTAGCTTTCTTCTTGTTCTTTCCCTAACGCCCATTCTGGGACGAGTTGGAAAGAGAATGACCGATTATTACACCAATCACTTACAATTCGAGGGCATCGACCGCCGAACTATCTCCAACGAACAGTATACCCAACCACGAAGACAACTCAAGAAGGTACTTCTGCTACACACCTACTAGTCACAAAAGCAACTAAAGAAGGTTCATCTGTTATTCCTTCAACCACAAAAATTGCAGTAATTCAACAAAAGGAGGCCCCAATAATTGATGTAACAGAATTAGTAGTCCCCTCAGACTTTGACGAAACTCCTTCCCATGATGAAGGAAAAGGGGTAGATGAAGAATATTATGAGGAAGAGGATGTAGGTTCCAAAGAAGGGCACCTTTGGAATGAAGCGGGATTGAATGATGTCCTAACAGAGGAGGAACAAAAGGAAATCATGGAAAGTGCCAAAAGGAAAGATGTTGAAGACTTAGCTACAAAAGAAGAAGATTGTGCAAAGGAGCTCGAACAACAAAAGAAAGATGAAGAGGAAGCTCAGATAAAGGAGCTTGAGCAAAAATAAAAGGATGAAGAAGAGGCTTTATAGAAGGAGTTGGAGATGAAAAAGATAGCTGAAATAAAGGCTCAAAATGAAAGGATTGAAAAAGAAAGGTTGTTGAAAGAGAAGGAGGGGGCTATAAAAGACAAGAGAGGATAGAGGAAGAAAATTCTTAGCAACATAAAGGGTTAACAACACCTCTGAATACACAATGTTAACACCTCAACCAAGTGCTCCTATGTGGTTAAAGTTAAATCTAGAGAAAAAAAAATAGGTTCAAGCTCAACCAATGAGATGTAATGATATGGTGAAAGAAGTGGATAGGGTGAAACCTAAGAAGAAACCAAAAGCCATTCACTCCACAAAGCCTACTGATGATGAGGAATTGGTGGCAGATATTGTGACTCCAATAGTTGACAGGGATGATAGGGAGTTACAAGAATTCAATTATCAAATCAGTACTGTTAATTTGGACAAGTAGATGAGGACTCAACAAATAAACCTCATTGATATTGTGGCTAACACAAAGTCAAGAATGATTAAGGAAAAACAAGCCAAGGATGAGCTCAAAGCTCGGGTAGGGCACATCAAAATATTTTTGAAGGAGCTAACCACATCTACTTTTGAATAGCTAACATGATTAGAAGTAATTGTATTAATGAGTCATAAAGAAGTTGATGAGTTCAGTGAGATGAAAAGAAAAGCTCAAATGTTTGATAATTGCATTGGTATTCTTAAAACAGAAATAGAGGAGCTTTTCACTGTGGGTTGTAAGTGTTATACTGAGGTATGTGAGCTGATCAAGACTCTAGAAAAGTATACTCAAAAGTTATGGGAAAAAGAAGATAAGAATGAAGAATAATAACAAAAATTTAGGGTTATAAACAAGCTTCCCAAGGGAGACATAATTGGACATGGTATCTTGGAGGATCAATATTTATGTTTTATTGATAATTCTATGAACATACTAATCTTTCGATCAAAAATTCTTATGGAACATAGAAGAATTTTACTCCAAGCTCAACGAGATATGTTTGATCAAGCAAAGGTGTTTAGAGGAATTGTTGATGATATAACCAATAAAGAGGTTTCATTAGGTCCTAATTTGGTGTCTCTACAAGAGATAAAAGATCAATGGAGCAACCAATTTGAAAAGGAAGCATATAATGCTGAAGGGACTCTTTTGGACAAATTGATGGAGATTAGGTTTAGTGTACAAGATGCTGCGAAGGACATTAGCCGACTACATGATATGTTTAATGCAACCTCCAAAGAATTTGAAAGAGAAATGTTCAAGGTTGAATGGATTCATGGACCTGATGAGGAGGCCTTGGAGCAAAACTTTAGCAATTTTGAAGAGTATCTCAAATAGGTTAAGGTGACCAAGTGAGCAGAAGATATTCTATTTTTGAAACATAATCTGGTCAACAAAAGTCAAACTTTCAAGTGTCACATTAAAAAACAATTAAACTCCAAATAATTTTTTGACATCATAGGAAAGAGGCATCCCTTCTCACATTAATAGTGTTGACAAAATGAAGACTCCAGTTCAATTGGGCATCCCAATAATTGTGGATTGGGCCCCTTTTTTGTGGATCTAGGATATTTTTGGAGGAGATTACAATGTTTTATTTTTCTATTAATTAGAGAATTCTCCTCATTGTAAAGGTTGGAAAATTGAAGTTAGATTTGTAGCCTAAGCCATATTTTTAGAGATTTTATGCAAACAATTAGACATTTTTATAGCTTTATGGAAATAGTTAAATTTCAGAAATTTCTTAGTTTAACGATGGTGTCAATAGACAATGATTTTATGTACACCAATGGATTTTGATGTACGTAAATGCTTATTAATTGATGAAAATTAATAGAAGAGGCCAAATTTAAAACCATCTGTTGCATTATTTGTGAATGGAATTCTCTCATTGTTTGTTGATCTACAGAGTTCTGTGGTAAGTTAATAATGTTTGTTATTCAATTGATTCCAAAATAAATGAGTTGCAAGTATGTTTATTAAATCTGCACTGTCAATGGGTATAATTGTATGAATTCTTGTGAGTTATTCCATTCATTTTTTTTATAATTTATGAAATGCTTGTTACAAAAGTTGTATGTCTAAATTTGGAAAAATGTTTATTCACATTTTCCTGTTCCTAAAATTGTGATCTATCATTTATTGTTTATTTAAAACCCCCCCTATTAGGATATTTCAAGATAATCAGTTTCTTACTTTTTACTAGCAAATGCCCCTTGAATATTACAATTACATTGACCATTGAGTGAAAAAATCACAGTTGAGAACCATCTGGCAAGACCTTGGAAGATAAATTATTTGATATTAGTTATCTTTTTTAGGAGAAGTAGGATACAATTATTTTGCTTAATGTTTTGTTGTGTTATTTTGACCATGAGCAGGTTTGATGCACCAATATTTAGATTTTTTTCTTCCTTGCTCACTATAGCATAGAGAAACAATAGAAATTATGAAGATCAAGTACACAAGTCTTAGATTCACTTAAATTCTACATCAGATGAACATAAGGGTTAACAAATACTAGAAGGGACAGAAATCCATACTTAATTTCTGCAACCAAAATTTACACGATATTAAACATGTAGAAACAACAAGCACCCATTCACAATTAAAGGTGACAAGTCACACGACATGCAAATGATAGAGAGAAATAATGTAATGAAGGAAATTTCTACTAATCTAAGGCTTGAAGCTAGTTATAGTTACAAAAATGTAAAAAAAATCATAAGTTTGCTAAAGAACCAAAAGGAAGAACCCCTACAAATGAGAATCAAGCTTCCTTTTAAAGATCTAGTGCAATCACAGTAGGAGGGTTCCAGAAGGAATAGTCTGGATCGTGTAGCAATGAGTCAACACAACATAATTAACATAGAGTACTAATGCAAAAACAAGAATCTTCATTAACATAGAATACTTACATACAACATTGGCCACACAGGTGAGCATCTAGGATCACAACCTTGCCTTAGAGGCTTACAACACACAACAAGCCTTCTTACATGGCCCCAAAGGGTTGTTGCGAAAATAAGAACCTACAAATAAGAACTAAATTAAGTACTAATGGTTGATGATTGAGTCCCTAATGACATCCCCTTAAATGATTACAATGCTCATATATATGCTTCTCAAGCTCCCAAATAGGTTCGCATCAGCCACAATTGTTAATAACCTAATAAAAGATCAAACATCAAGGTCAACCTCAAAAAATGAGTAGATAACTCCACATAAGAAGATGTAACTTGTGGATCCCCAAGATAGGTCCCAATGAACCCAAGATGCTATAATGATATTTCATTTAGGTCTTCATGCTTTTGGAAATAGGTTTGCACTAAGGAACTAAGTCAGGTCGGCCCAAATGCTCTGTCTAGAAAATATAGTAAAATTTTGAGAGTGACAACTTTTAATAGGCAAGTGAAAATGACCTGAAATTTGGATATGGGATAGATGTCCATGTATAGATGTTATATCATGTGCCATGAGCTAAGAAATGATAATGCAGTGAAATGGAAAGTGAACAAGTGAAACTTCTATTGAATGCAATTCAAGAAAAGAACTATTTTTGGTTGATGCAAGATTGCTTTACAACAAGGATGCTCCTGCATCAGACACCTAGGGTTGGAAGAAAAGTAAGTTCCTCACTTTCCAGGGCTAAGAGGAAAACCAAAATGGTCCACCTCAGCCTGAGATATCCATGATGAATCCTCTACTAGTCTTCCCTTCCACTTCACAAGGTATTATTTTTACTACTTTCTCCTAGTGTTCCTTGTTGTTATGGTATCCAAGATCTACTCAGCCTCTTCTAATTCTTGATGTGGTAACTACTCCTCCAAATCAACTTCATCACTATTTCCACTTGACTCTCCTTCATAAAACTCATATATGTCTACAACATTAAATATAGGTGATATACCCATTGTCTCAAATAATTCTACTTCATATGCATTTCCATAATCAAATTTCCTTAGAATCTTACATGGTTCAAACTTCCCCATCTTTAATTTTTTGTAGGTGCTAACTAGAAATATCTCCTTCCTCAGATATACTAGTACTTCATCTCCAACAACAAATTCCTTAGGTCTCTGGTGCTCATTTTCCTTCCCCTAATACTTGTTATTCAAGTCCTCCAAATGTTTTTAGACTTGTTTATGGAATGTGTCCATGAAATTTGCAAACTCTTCTACTTCTACACTCCTTTTTCTTTTCATATTGATGTCTCTTAACTCTACAACACCTCTGGGACATGCTCTTGTCACAATCTGAAATGGTGTCTTCCCTGTGCTCTGATTAATTGAATTATTATAGGAAAACTTTTCTTGTGGTAGAACTATATTCCAATTACCTATCTTATTTGTGACCAAACATCTCAACAAGTTACCCAAGCTTCTATTTACCACTTTTGTTTTTCCATCTGTTCATGGGTGATATGCTAAACTAAACTTCAGCTCTATCTTCATCTTCTTCCATATTGTTCTCCAAAAGTATCCAAAAAATTTGGTGTCTCTATCTAAAACTATACTCTTTGGTACTCCATGCAATCTCACAATCTCCTTGAAAAAATAAATTAGCCAAATGCACAACATCATTAGTCTTCTAACAAGGAATAATATGTGTCATTTTAGAAAATTTGTGCACAACTACCATTATTGAATCATGTCCTCTATGTGTTCTAGGTAATCTCAATATAAATCCATGCTCAAATCTTCCAAAGGTCTCTCCAGTACTGTCAAAGGTTTATACAATCCAATATTCTAACTACTCCCTTTTGCAACTGGACAAATCCTGCAATTCTAAACATACTTCCTTAGATCCTTATATATTTGCAGCTAAAAATAAGGTTCACTCACCAAAGCTATTATCTTATCCACTTCAAAATGTCATGCTAAACCTCCACTATGGTTTTCCTTAATCAAAAAATTCTCTTATTGAACTCCTTGGAATGCAAAACTGATTTCCTTTGAAAAAAATTCCTTCCTAAATGAAGTAGTCCAACCATTGGCTTTGGGATGTTACAGCGGGTTCCTTACATGCTTTCCATGCTTCACCAAAATCTGCATCTTCTTCATATGTATGTTTCAACTCCTCAAATCCCAATACTTGTACTCTCATTTCTGTCAACAAATTCTTTCTCCTACTCAGTGCATCTACAACTTTATTTGAGTTTCCACTCCTATGCTTCAACACAATTGTGTAACTCTAGAATAACTCAACCCATCTCATATGTCTCTAATTGAACTTTCGTTGACTGTTCAAATACTAAAAAGCTTGATGATCTGTATATAACAAAAAATCCTTAGGTAGTAAGTAATGTCTTCACTTCTTCAAAGATTGAATTATGGCATAAAATTCCTAATCATAAAATAATTTTCTCGAATCATTCAAATTCTCACTAAAATAGGCTATAGGTATTTCTTTTTGGCTCAATACTGCTCCTATTGCATTTCCACTTGCATCACAATCAACTTGAAATACTTTATCAAAATTAAGTAGTGCTAACACTGGATTCTCTGTCACCTTTTGCTTCAATAGTTCAAAACTATTTTGTGCTCTAGTTGTCCACTTGAAATCCTTCTTGTCTCCTCTCATTGTCTCCATCATGGGGTTACAAACATTACTGAAACTTTTGATAAACTTTTGGTAAAACTAGCTAGTCCATGGAATGATCTTCCTTCTCCAATATTTACTGGTGTAGGCCAATCTAAGATTGCTTTCACTTTATCCGAATCCATTTTCAGTCCTTTAGCAAAAATAACAAATCCAAGATACATGCGAACTTTGTTTTTATGAAACTACACTTCTTGATATTTATTAGTAACTTCTCTTCTCTCAACTTTTGTAATACTTTCCTAAGGTGCAATACTTTCCTAAGGTGCAACAAATGTTCTTCTCTAGTTTTACTAAAAATTAGAATACCATCCAAGTAAACTATGACAAACTTACCCAAGAATTTCTTTAATACCTCATTCATCAATCTCATGAAAGTGCTTGGTTCATTGGTCAATCCAAAAGGCATCACTAACCACTTATATAATCCTTCATTTGTCTTAAATGCAGTCTTCCATTCATCTCCTTCCCTAATCCTGATTTGATGGTATCCACTCTTGAGATCAATCTTTTTGAAATACCTTGCTCCACTCAAACAATCCATAGTGTCATCCATCCTTGGCAATGGAAATTGGTACTTGGTAGTGGTCCTATTAATTGCTCTTGATTTTGTACACATTCTCCACTCTCCATCTTTCTTTGGTGTAAGCACAACAGGTACCACACATGGGCTCAAACTTTCTCTAATCAATCCTTTCTTCAACAACTCCTGTATTTTCCAGTTCAACTCTACATTCTCTACTAGTGTCATTCTATGTGCTTCTTTTTTTGGAAAACTGGCTCCCATTATTATATCTATCTAATGGCTAATGCTCCATAACTCTAGTAAACCATCTAGAATATTGTCTGAGATGATGTCTTTATACTTTTCCAACAACTTTGCAACTTCTTCACTCTCTTCAGTGGTATTTTCTATCTTCGGGCCATTTATTTTCTTTGGAATCAATACAAAACACATGTTTTCATTCCTCAAACCATCAAGAAAATTTCTTCCATGTACCAATCATAGTCTAGTAGTTTTACAAAACTTACTCTTATCTTCCTCTTCTAAAGGTATCAACTTGATTCTTCTTCCATTTGATGTCATAATGTAGCTATTCCTTCTTCCATCATGAACAACTTTCCTATCATATTTCCATGTCCTTCCTAATAGTATATGGCAAGCATCCATAGGCATAACATCACACAATACTTCATCCCTATATGATCCAATATGAAATTTCACCAAACATTGCTCATTTATCAGTACTACCAATATCAATGATAACTTTGCATACCTTTCCTTTGAACTTGTATCGGGTTTTGAATAGACTTTTCCTTTGTGGAGATTCTTTAGTCACATATTAATGCCTCAAAGCTCTCCTCATCACCAATGATTCACATTTCTCTGGTTTCCTAATTGAATTAGGGGATTCAACAAGCTCCTCTTCCATATATGTTGTTCTTTTGAGATGGTTTGAATTATTTCTGGTATTCTCCTAATGACACTCAAAAGCTCTATGTCCTTCTCCTCCACACTTGAAAAAAGTTCCTCTGAATGGTCTTCTCTCATATCTTCCATCTTTCTGGTATGAATTGTTACTCCCTCTACATCCATGGTATGAATTTATATCCTTCACCTCACTCTAGTAGGTTTTTGCATCTTTGTTCTACTCTATGTAGGGTTTTATTTCTTTATATTAGGATCCAATCTTCTGAAATCTTCCTTTTGCACTTCTTTGTCATTCAAATTTATTTCCCAGCTTCTCCTCCACTTTCAATTCCATTTGGTATGCTTCTTCAACTAATGCCATTTTCACTAGGCTTAATTCTTTTCGAATGATTGTTCACAGTCCATTGTTCATAGTCCATTGATATATCTTGCAACCTTTTCTTTGCTTGCTTCACTATGACCAATTCTTATTATTATCTTGTAGAATTATTTCATGCATTCCTTCATAGTCAAATCTTTTTGTCTCAGATTCTGCAATATTTTTAGAATTCCAGTTCATAGTCAACTAGTATGAATTGATTCTTTAATTTTGTTACTATTCTATCCCATTTGATGATTCTTTCCTTACCTCTTCTATTCCTATCCAATTAGACTTCTTTCCACCATAATGTGGTGTGACCTTTCAACTTTTTTTTTGCAAACCTAACTCTTTCTGGATCTTCAATTTCTTCATATTCAAAGTATTCCTCCATTTCATTGATCCATTCAATCAATTCTTCAAGATTCTAATTTTTGTTGTAATTTTGAATTTCAACTCTAGGTATTTTCCCAATCATTGATATCACTTTCAAAATTTTCACCTGCTTTGATTCTTCTTCTTCTTCGCCTAGGGCTTCTACAATTGGATTTGCATGATCTGCTTTGTCATCACTTTCTTCATTCTGCCTAGGGTTTAGGCCTCACCTTTTGTCTTCTTCAACAACATCTAATCGAACTCACATTTCATGCATCATTTCCAACATTTCATCCATTCTTCCAACAACATTCACCATAGTGGGTAATCTCCTTGGTAGCATATCTCTCCTCGAAATGGTGCAACTTCCTCAATTCGATGATCTAGCTACACAGGTTTCAATTGCCTCACAATCGATGATCAGTTGAAAAAAAATATAGTTTTCCTCAAGTTGGTGATTTTTTCACCACTAGGAATGCCTTTAGGATTTGAAACCCGGCTTTAATACCACTTGGCATAGTCATAGTAGGAGGTTTCTAGAAGAAACAATCTAGACCATGCAATAATGAGTCAACATGGTGAAATTAACACAAAGAACTAATACAAAAACAAGAATCTTCATTAGCATAGAACACGTACATGCAAAATTTTCCACACGGGTGATTATCTACACTCATAGGCCTTTCCTTAGAGGCTTATAACATAGAACTAGCCAGCAGGCCTTCTTACATGCCCTCAGAGGGTTGTTGCAAAAATAAGAACCTACGACTAAGAACTGAATCAAGTACTAATGGTTGATGATTAAATCCCTAATGAGCTCCCCTTAAATGACTACAATTCTCATATATATGTTTCTCAATCTCCCAAATAGGTCTAAGTTGACCACAAGGGTTAATAACCTAATAAAAGATCAAATGTGAAGGTCAGCCTCAAACCATGAGTAGATAACTCCACACGAGAAGATGTAACTTGTGGATCTCCAAGATATGTCCCAATGAACCCAAGATATTATAATTATATTTCATGTAGTTCTGCATGCTTTGGGAAATAGGTTCACACTAAGAAGCTGAGCTAGGTTGGCCCCAATGCTATGTTTGGAAAATGGTGAAATTTTGAGAGTGGCTACTTTTACTAGGAAAGTATAAACAATCTAAAATTTGGATATGGGATATATGTCCATGCATAGATGTTTTATCTTGTGCCACAAACTGAGAAATGGTAATGTGATGAAATGCAAAGTGAACAAGTGAAACTACTTCTGAATGTGAAACATAGATTTTTGGGACCCTATGGACTACTCTTGCACTTCTAGGGTTTTCACCTAAAAGGAGAGAGATATGGCCAAAATTCCTAATGATTCACTCAAATCAGAATGTATGCAATGTTTTTTAATGTAGATGAACTTAACTAAATGCAATTGACTAATCTGAATGCCCGAAAATGAATGTAAAAGTGAGATTTATGCCTTGTTTGAAAACATAGTGTGATATGCAAATAATGAAGAAATGAATTAAATGTGTAGAACAGAAAGAGATGGGTCAAATCAGAGTGCACCTGGGAAAATTTTGATGATAATAGAATTTTTTTGATGTTGGCTGAGATCACTAATTTTTCATAGTGGGACCCATTCGCCTAGGGTGGTGACTCAGTCCTCTTCCTAGTGAAAAATTGTTGGGAGTTGGTTGCAGTCAATCAAGATCCAAAATATGACAAAATTCAGATTTTCAGTCCTGAGGTGGGACTCATTTCCCATAGGTGGTGAATTAGTCCTCTCCCAAATTTTTGAAAAATTAGGAGACAACTCTGCGACACCAGATCTGGAAATGTCTACTTGTCAGGTTGCCGAAGTTAGTTCTACAGAAAACAGACAAATAACTCTCTCCAAGCTTGAATTTGATTCAAGTTGACTTGGAAATCAATATTCAACACCTAATAACCTATCAAATCTACATAAAAAGAGCTAAAAACAAACATGCAATAGGAGAAAAATGATTGAGGGTTAGTGAATAGGGGTTTGCCTTGGTCAAACCCCACTTTTGGTAATTAAACCCTTAAAAAGATAATGAAATGAAGGAGAAAGATAAAATAATAACATGCAAGTGTTATCAACTTACCTAACCCTTGATGATGCAAGTCTGAGGTAATGTTAATGGCTACTTCAAAGTGCTTGAATAGTGCTTGAATTGTTGATGAAAAATGCTTGAATGCTTGAGTGAATTGGTGGATAAGTGAACTTGATAAATGGAGGTTAGAATGAGATGAAAATCACTTATTTATACAATTATTGTGCCTTAGTATCCATTCATACCTCATCACAGGCCGACATCAAGTGATTTTGAATAAAATCCCAAAAGGAAATTTAAAATATTTTAAATTTGGGGCCAAGGGGGACTCATTCGCCACCCATGGTGAATGGGTCCCACCTAGGACCTAAAAACATGTGTCGGGAAAAATGTTGTATTTAATGTTATTTTTTGGGATAACATTCAAAAATACACTTAATTACAAGATATGAGGGCATAAAGAGACCAAATAAAGCATGAGAAGGGTGTAAATAGTGAAAATATTCCTAGAAGAGCATGAAAGCTTGTTACAAGACTTTACAACACTTCAAAATAGGACTTGTTCATGAGTAAAAAGGTGATTTTTAGGTAAATTGCATTAAATAGAGTCTAGAAGAATGTAGAAATGTCTTACAACACTTCACAACACCTTTACAAGACATCATTCTTTGAGTTTTAGCACCTAAATAAGCATGTTCAAGCCATGTTACAACATAAAATCAAAGCAACATAGTTCCAACACCATGAAACAAGACCTAAAAGGCCATGAAAATGACAAGGGGCCATTTTTCTATGGAATAGAATGTAATGCAAGAAAATAACTATTTCTGGTTGATGCTTTACAACCAGGGATGCTCGTGCATCAAGATCTCACATGAGAGACGAAAAGCAAGAAAGAGAAACATGGTGGGGAAGAAAAAACTAGATTCTAACCATCCTAATAGATCTTTCATAAGAAATCTAATTATGGTCATATAAAATATTCTTGATGCCTTTGCCATACAACACATTGGTGACTTTAATGGAGAAGTGTAAAGACTCTCATAAAATCCACTATAAATCATGTTTAGGAATGGTCATATGATCAAAAGGGGGGATGTAAATCACTAAATGAAGAATGAAACTAATTTTTCCTTTGGGAATCCATCAAAGTGCATTAAAAATTCCTCTGTAGCTTCATGTCTCAAGTTTGAGTAGCTGAACAAGTTGCCATAACATTAATAGTAAAAATTTGGGTTGAAAACATGTCACTTTGGTCCATTGTAGTAAATTGAGGTGCAACTAGATGAGTTGTGGGAATTTTCCCTCCATCAAAGTATGAAAAAAATTTAGTTGCATCGAGAAATTTAAGCTTGGTTAGGTTCACTTGGAAAATTCTGCAAAACTGGATAGACATGAAATTTCCACAAATACAAAACAATGGTCACTATTAGGTTTTGTGTAGGAAATACATTAGCATTTTCACATTTAACATGGATATTTCACTTAGAAATCCCCATAAACCACCCATCTATGGAACCTTGGTCTCCATTGGCATCATGGAAAGATTGCCTCCATCTTCACATAAAGCTATAATTATTCATTTTATCCTCAATAGGTTTCGGTAGACAATCAAGATCCATCAAAACTATGCAAAAATTCAAATGGATACTGTGGATATAAATTTCCTTGAGCTCCCTTTGGGTTATTCTTATTTTGCTAAGTTTGACCCACGCCTTATATATTTGAATATCCTCAGGCCCTTTTTTGACGAGCTTTTCCCGCTGTCACCATGTGTCCGCTAGGTGCTCTCCACATGGATTTCTTCCTTCACTCTTCTTCCAGCCCCTGCCATGCTTCCACATGTCAATACCACAGGCACTTGAAGACTGCTTCCCTTCACTTTTCAACTGGGTCCCATCCACATGCCACATAGCATCTATGCGTGTTTGCTTTTTAGCAGACCCCACGGTCAGTGCTAACAATGAAGACTTCTCTATGTGTCTTCCTCGTGCGGGTTTTCATCGCAAGGAGGGAGGAATGAACCACAAGCCTCGACCTATCGCTACGTGTCTCCTCTATGGTGATTTCATTGAGAGGAAGGAAGGAATGAGCAACAAGCCCTACCATGTTGCCATGTGTCCTAACTACCTCCATGGGTAAGCGACACATTTTGACACGAGGTTCTGTTGGGACCACCACCATCATTTGGAGGGGATGCATCTAGTTTGAAAGTTACCACATTCCATGGCTCGAATCTTTTATGTTGCAATGGCCTAAGGAAATCATTGCTCTTGATAAGGGAATCTTTTATGTTACTGACTCACCAAGTGATGGGATTTTTTTCTATATATACTGCTTCTTCCTTTTGAAAATGAGTTCGAAAGATATAGAAAAATTGGGAAAGACACTAGGCCTTTTTGTACTATTTTAGATTATTGTATAAGACTCATAGACTATGCCATTATTTGGCCTTTCTATTTTCTTAAGCTATTTGACAAAACATTATACTGTATCATTACTATGCTGAGTTGTTTATTTGTAGACCTTCTATGATTTCAATATAAATTTGCTGATTTAGACCATGTCTTTTACTCTTCTTTTCAGTAAATGTGTATAGCAGTTATTTTATGTTATTGGATAAATTATTCAGGTTTTCATCTTTGATTTTTGTTATTTTGGGACTTAGAATATTGTTGAACAAGCCCTTAAATTGCATCCAAAAGATAGATTTATCGTGCCTACATCTACATCTTGGCGCATCACCTTAGTTAGATCTTTATTTTTTATATCTACTTCCTTTTCCCATTCCAAAACCCCAATTTTAGAAGAAGTTGGTTTCTTTAAAAACTCGGAGGTCACTCAGTTTAGCAGAATTGGTCCCCCCATTAAGTGAGTTTCCCATAAGGTTGTTACCTTTTCATTTTTTGGCATCAACAATTTCTTTTTCTAGCACGCCCATTGGGACTACTTAAATGTACCTAAATCTAAAGTGGGTGTATGAGCCATCAACATGTTACTAGATCCCAAACAATGAATAACCCTGGTCTATTAGTGCTGCCACTAGGAATAGTACAAACTAGAACCCATATAGTGAACATTCCAATCCCTCCACCAACCATGTTGCTAATTGCAAACATAAATTATGTGGCTTGGGATGTCGAAAGTCCCTTGGTAGCACTAGTAGCACCCGCCATTTGGGCCCCTATCTTGACCTCTGCTTTAAAAGATATACCAAAATTCACTGGGGATGGCACAAAGATGCCATCCAAACATCTGCAAGATGTCATAGACATGTGTTTGGTGCATAGAGTCACCGACCAAAATATAGCGCTAAGGTTGCTCACAACCTCTTTCAGGGGTAAGGTGCTGGCTTGGTACTACACTCTATAAGCTAATACTATCAATACCTAGGATCAGCTCGAAGATCCTTTATACACAAATGATGGAGAGAGATCTTCATTATATCATCATCTGGTGATCATAAAGCAAGCCCCATATGAAGCCATGACTGACTTCAATACCTGGTTCCATATAACTTGGCAGAGAATTTAGGTTGCTATCCGCCTATCGGCCGAGTTGGAATTCATGTTCTACTTGAAATCCATCAACGTCGACATCTCAATGATGATATAGTCTCTTGGTAGAACCACTCTACCAGATGCATACAACATCGTTGTCAAGGAAAAGAACAATATGATAGATGTTGGGAAGCTACCACCTCAACCCATTATGCCTATATTCTCTGAAATATTAGTTTCTTCCTAGGAAGTAGCATCTACCAGTGCACCCACTCCTCCCCAATCTATGTACACATATCCAAATGTGCCATGGAACATTGCTTCTACATCTAGCTCCTCAAAGGATGAGATGAGTGACATTAAGGAGATGTTTCAAACCATTACCAATGAAATAACTACCATTAAGCAAAATCAGTTTGTGCCTTTGAAGCCAACCTATCAAAATTATCAAGGCAAAAGATCTTCCTACCAAAAAAACCAATTTCAAGGAGGCTCACACAAAAACCCGCAGAATCAAACAACTAATCAAATAGTGCTAGTACCTACTTTGTTGGAGGGTGCTCACCCAAGCTCGAGTAGGGAGCTAACAACAAGGTAGAATAATTTAGTCAATGACATCAACCCCTGGTTCTTTCCTTGTGGTGACACGCATATGCCTCAGACCCTAAAGGTTATGTATATGCCTCTTTGTAGATGGAAAATGTGGTACTCACCACACAAATGCAAGGGATGTCCCTGCAGCAAGCAATGGATATAGCTCCTAATCATGCAATCTTCTCATGGATGGAAGAAGAAGAGGCGGTGTTTGCAAATGATGCATCTACATCGAAATCCCCATAAGTGTAGTCTGATTACAATACTCACTCAAAGAGGAAATTCATGGGCAAACCAGTCATCCCAAAGTCTAAAAGTGCCTCCAACCAGACACCTAATACCTCTGCGGTTGCACAACAATGTCAACCACAAAGGGAAATTGTTATAACAAGAGCTAAGGATCAAAAACCTTGAAATCCATCACCATTCAATGTGGTGGAACAATTAAAAATTTCCCTCGCTAATGTGTCCCTTTGGGATATCTTAGCTATTCCAGAGCAAAAGACATTGCTACAAAAGGCTCTCCAAGAAGATCCAATCATTGAGCCAATAAAGAAATCACTCAAGGGAAACATTGTTGATCCATCACCTCCTACCAAAGTTCTCACAAATAGCATAGAGGAAGCCTCTACCAAGGTTAGAAATGAGCTAAAACTGAAACCCTTTTTTTTTATCTCTTATTATGGGTAAAAAATTATTGCATAATTCCATGATTGACTTTGGCGCTAGCACCACAACCATGCCCAAGCAGATAGCTAAAGCCTTAGGACTTAGCTATGAAATTTTAAAAGGGGGGATTATGCAGCTTGATGGGAAGAAGGTTGAAACCATAGGTGTCATTAAGAACCTCCCTTCAACTCTATTCTCCTGCCCTAGTATCACAGTTCCACAAGATATTGTGATCATAGATGTTCCCCCCATGTTCAGTCTCTGCTTATACCAGGAATTCACTTCAAAGATAGGTGGATATATTTCTTTGGATTGGTCACACTTGATCCTCAGGACCAAGCATGAAGCTAAAATTAAAATAATATCTAAAACCCTATACTATAAACATGCGGTTGATGAAGCCATGATCAACTTTGAGGTTGCACATACCTCTTTCACCAAAGAGGAAATGTTTTGCACCGAGCTAGTAGAAGATGAAAAAGTGACTGGAGATTGAACCGATCAAGAAGAGGTCCTCTCAAGAAAATATATAGACACTAATCCTTTTGGAAGCTATCAAGCTACTAGTTTAGGCACCTATGTCATCTATGATGAAGATCAAGAGATTTCAAAGGTTATGAAAGAACCCGAAAGAGGTCAAGCCTCAGAGCTATGGAAGTTGCACTTTGATGGAGAAAGATACAAAGTTTTCACGGGAGATAGGATATGTTTGTCATCCCCAGTAAATCAAAAGACACTTTGGTCCTTTTGCTTCTAGTTTGCTTGTTTGAATAATGAAGCTGAATATGAAGGCTTATTGCAAGGTCTAAGCCTTGTCAAGTGAATGGGAATCAAGAAATTAATAGTGTTTAAAGACTCCAAACTAGTGGTCAATCAATTCCAAAGGCTCTCCATAGCTAAGAATGTCTACATGAGATCCTATAGACATAGAGTTTGGGACCTAATCAAGGGTTTTGAAACCATCAATATCTAGACAGTGCTTAGAGAGAAAAATACAAAGGCGGATCATCTAGCAACAATTGGATCTCAATTTGATCCTATTTCTGACCTAATTCATAACATACACTTTGTGCGAGTGATAGTCCGACTGACAATTCCATATAATTATAAAAGCTAACAAGTGTTCAAAAGTGATGAACACATTGCCTCATTCATCCAATAGTCAGGAGAGTTCACTAAGCAACTCCAACCAAAGATTGTCGAGGCCTACAATGAACAAATCATTTAGCTGAGGTCCAACAAGCTTCCAAAGGGATTGGTCACTCTTGAAAACTTGTTCAATTGTGATGATGTGAGGAATGACAAAAGGAAGTTTGTAGCAGACAAAAGCGACTATGTAGACCTTTAGGTTAGAGACAGAAGGAAAATCAAGGTCAGAAAAGATGTTCCACATCATGACAAAGAAAGACTCATCCATTTCTATGAGAAATATGAAGGAGTAGTGGCCTGGTCATATGATGACCTCAAGGGATATGATCCTGAAATCATTTAGCATACTATAGAGTTGACAGAAGGAGAAAAACCTGTCTGCCAAAAGTAGAGGCCAGTGAATCTGAAGATTGAATCCTTGATGACGCAAGAGCTAACAAAGCTAATTCAATCCCAGATCATCTTCTCGATCAAACATAGTACATGAGTATCCAACCTGGTTCTGGTCTGAAAGAAGAATGAAGACATCCGCCTATGTGTTGATTTTTGAGATTTGAACAAAGCATCCCTAAAGGACCACTACCTCTTTCCTTCCATGGAGTCCATCTTGCAAACATTGTCAGGATTGGAAATGTTTTCTTTGCTAGATAATTTCTTCAAGTACAACTAGAACCAATTCAAAGAAGATGACCGACATAAAATGACGTTCACTACTAAGTGGGGAACATTTGGATGCACAAAAATTCCTTTCAGCCTCTCAAATGTGAGAGCCACTTTCCAACGAGCAATGGATATCACTTTCAGTAAGCTGATCAACAAGATTATCTTAATCTATTTGGATGATCTGACTATATTCTCTAAATCTAAGGATGATCACTTTGATCACCTTGAAGTAGTTTTTAAAAATGTCAGGAGTTTGGGGTATCCCTAAACCTAAAAAAATGTGTTTTCGGAGTGTTGTAGGGAAAATTATTGGGACATGTAGTGTCCAAAGAAGGAATTGCAATCAATCCTAAGCGGGTGGAGGAAATCAGGGAACTTCCCCCACCATTCAACAAGAAAGGATTCCAATCTTTTTTGGGGAAAGTAAACTATGCAAAAAAATTCATTTCTGATTTTGCAGGACTAATTAGACCTATCACCCTGATAATAAAAAAGGATCAATTATTCAAATGGACAAAGGAAGCTAGAGAAGCCTTTGAGAAGGTTAAGGATGTTATTTCTTCAGCTCTTATGCTGGTAAATCTAAACATATTGAAGGAATTTATAATGTATGCATTTAGTAACAAATCTAGCATCGCTACTATGCTAACTCAAAAATATGATGTAGGAAAGGGAGAACATTCAATTGCGTCTCACCCCTAGACCTTAAAAGATTATGAGACAAACTACAACTTTTTTTAGAGGAAATTATTCACCATTGTTAAGGGACTCAAGAAGTTTTGACACCTCATATCTTGCAACAAGGTGATTGTATATGTTGTGCATTCCAGTGTGCTCGAGTACATCATGGAAGGGGAAATCACCCAAAAGATGGCCAATTGGATCACAAAGATCCTTGAATATGACATTGAGGTTAGGTCTATAAAGATCATCTAAGGAAGGGGACTATGTGAATATTTGGTGCATGACGAGGAAATGGCAGCTAAAGTGGAGCAACCTGAACTTGTTCTAACAAATGAGTCTAAGTCGTAAGATTGTTGGCTAGCAGACAAAGTGAGATTCATGCACACTAGAAAATATCTATTGGGCCTTCTCAGAAGAGAAGATTCTATAGACTAAAAAACAATGAATACACACTTATTGAGGGGATCCTCTTCAAAAGGAGCTTCAATGGTGTTCTACTGCAGTGTGTCACCACAGAGCAAGTAAAGAGAATTCTTGACACTTTCCACAACAATCCCATGGGTGGAAATTTCTCTCTGAAGACCATCGCCATCAAAATCATGTGCATCATATACTTCTGGCCTATGTTATTCAATGACTCATACTCCTTGGTGAAAGCCTGCAAAGAATGCCAATTCTTCATAGGAAGAAGAACAAATTCCACAATGCCTCTCAATCTAATAGTGGTTGATGAGCCCTTCACACAATGGGGCCATGATTTTATTAGGATGATCAATTTTGCCTCCAATGTTGGACACAAATGGATCCTCATGGCCATAGACTACTTCACCAAATGGACCAAGGCCATGCCCCTAAAGAATGCAACATAGGCAGAGATTGTGGACTTTCTTGAGGGGCTAGTAATGAGATTTGGCCTGCCAAAGACCATCATCTCTGATAATGCTAAGGATTTCTTGGGTTCTAAGTTATGTCAATTCACACTTGTGCATGGCATATTCTTAAAAATGTCATCAAACTACTACCTGCAAGGGAACAGCCTGGCCGAGTCAACTAACAAAAATTTAGTCTGACTCATTAAAAGAATTGGGTCAAAACATAAGAGAGAATGGCATAAGAACCTTCAGGAAACACTCTGGGTAGACTACATAACTCCTAAATAAGTTCTCAAGACTTTTTCATACGAGCTAGTGTATGGGAAAGAACTATTGCCCATCTCCATGGAGATTCCTACACTACAATTGTTCAAATCCCTAGAAATTGAAGAAAATGGAGTCATGGAGGTTTGGTTGGCCGAGTTACTAGAAGCATGGGAAAAAAGGGAAAAGGCCCTAAGAGCCAAGTCTAATCACTAGTAGGTGGTTAAAAAATGGTTTGACAAGAAAGCTTCGTACCGGGGTCTAAAATGTGGAGACATAGTATTAAAATTCAATGAAAGGGCCATGAAGCCTAGCCAACATTGAAAGTTCGACAGTCTGTGGGAAGGCCCTTTCAGAATAATTCAATGGAAGCAACATAATGCTTTTAAATTAGAAAATATGGAGGAGGAATTGGGGATTCTAGTTAATGAAATCCACCTCAAATTGTTTAAATAAGCTTCATTATTATTCTGCCAATGTAAATATGGAAGTATTGTAATTATTTTTCTTTCATGTTTACATCGGTCGATCTTTCCTCAACTCATCAGCAAACCATATGCGAAAAATTAAGAATGACCCCATATGCGGAAAATTAAGAATGAACCCATATGTGGAAAATTGAAGTGAACCTATATGTGCAAAATTGAAAAGGTACTCAAAGAAAGGAAGAAAAGAGAACCCATATTGCAGAATCACAAGAAAAAGAGACAAGAATTTGATATGAGCTGTATATTCATTATATATGGAATTATATACTTTGATAATCCACTTAAAAAATGGCTCTAGGGCCATACTTTTAAAGTATATCTATATATTATGCAATTCTTTTGTATATATATACGCTGAAAGACTTTTTAAGGCGTATATACAAAAAATAGGTTGATTCTTAAAACATATAAAAGTGTTGGTTCTCTAGTAGCAACAACAAGAGCATCATCAACAACATCTGGAACATCATCATCAATAGGGGCATTAGGAGTAGCAATAGGAGCAACAAGATCATTAGGAGCAATAGGAGCATCAGCAGCAGCAATGACCAGTGGTGGGGGATACACCAAATCCTTGAAGTTAGTGTACCACTCTATGCCATTAAAAACACCACATTATAGCAACGCAATAGGAAATGACATGCATGAGTGACCTTCTGGTGGTGATCTTTGTGTGTTTGAATGTGGAACCCGCTCAGAAACAAAACCCATGACACCATGGCATCTTCTTCAATATGCTATAGAGGTCACTCACCGTCAGAATGCCCAGGCCATATACCGCATTTGCCACAATCTTGTCGAGGCCTCCAAGGTACCACTTTGGGAATATTTCTAGCATCAGACAAAGAATCATTTGCTTAGAAACTTGAATATCAAGCAACGAGGCAACAAAGTGAGGGAAGACGTCAATATTGACCCTATATTTATCCTCATACTCAATGCAGTCCCTTCCAAGAACCCACTTCATCGCTATTATGGCCAACAAATGCTTGTTCTTGGTCATTCTCTTCAAGCGCCTATTCAAGATTTCACCTAAGAATGTTATATCATACTTGTTGCTAATCAGCTTGATTGGCGTATTCATGATGCTAGCTCTACTCAACTACCTGATGCAAATTCTACCCAGCTACCTAATGCCAATTCTAACCAACTGCCTAATACCAATTCTTGCTAATTGCTAAGTGTGATTTTGTTGTTGTCTAAGGGCCTATTTATAGAAATAGCCATGATATCTAAGGTATCTGTGTGCCAATAGCATGATGCTAATCGAGTACTAACTTGAAAATTCCACCAAGAACCTGCTTGAATTTCCCACCCACTTGCATCTACCATGTACACCTCGTTGCATGCGAAGTTAAGTAGATCTAATTAATTAGCATAAGCCAAAGGTAGTCTTTGGTGGTAGTCTGCACAACTAGATGCTAATGTGTCTCATTGCAAGAATGTTTCAAACTCCAAGGATGAATGCAAATCTTTTCAAGTACTCATTGTGTATTTTTCTTAATCATTCTCTTTGAGATATTAATTGCCAAAGCATGTGAAAGCTTAAAAACACCTTCAATCGCTGGCTCAATTTCCCAAGAAAATTGCACCGTAGGAAATCATTACTAAATGTCATTATGAATTCTTGTCTCTTCAAAATGGCGAGGAATTCATTTTGCACAAGCAAAAGAGTTGGCAGTACATGCCAAATTTAAAGCTAAAATGCAACCATTGTTTTTCACCCCAAGAAAGAAATAGCTAAGTATTGCATGCAAGAAACTAACATTGTAAAAAGATTCCTGAGTACACTATCCAAAGCAAGGAGTTTGAGTGCAGAATTTCTAAGGAACACCATTGAATTGCAGCAAGTTTGAGCATAGTAGAAATCCACAACAGAAGGAAAGTGCCCCAAAATCCTCAGATAGAAGTGCAAGGAGAGGCAACACAAATCTTGTTTGATGCCATGCACACAACACGCATGGATAATATTGTCGGTGATACCTCTTACGATTTTCCTGGAATACCAGAGAAGTCAGAGTGAATTCACACGCGGGCCATGGAAAAGCAAAAAAATCACAGGGACCAGATCCAAATAAAGGAAGAATGGGATAACATTCATGATCTCATCCTCAGAAAGAACCCTAAGACTCTTAGGGAGGTGACCTATGAAAGATTGAAGAAGAATAGTGACCCAGATTATTTGGCACAAAAGTAATGGTTTAGCAGGCTTCCACAGTATATGGTCCCTTTTGTACATTACTGTCCATAACTAGTCGACGAGGGCATTAAGCATTTTAACCCAATTACCAACACCATCGAGGGTCGAGAGCTAAGAGTCAACATCAACATAGAAGCTATGTGGAGAATGCTATGCATCCTTGTAAAAAACTCTAAAGTGGATGAGATAGAGTCATTCACTCCAGCAAAGGGGGAGAAAATATGGACAACCAAAGATTTTTCTTTGGATTTTTATAACAAAGAAACCAAAAGGTCCAGGGAAGATTATAAAAATCCACCGAAGATTCCAGCAGCACACAATGCTTTCCCCGTGGACATGTAGGATGCCTTCTCAATGATGGCATTTGTTTGTGGCCTAGACACCGACAAATATGTTCAGGAGTTTCAACTAGGTTTGGCATTTCAGTTGTGTAGGAAACATTCCTTATTCTGGTATGACTTCACATAAGTCATCATTGGGGAGATGCTAAGACAAATAAGGGAATACAAAACACACCAGAGGTTTAGATTTCCTTCTCTCCTTTCCCATATCTTTTTGCATCAGAACCTTGACTTCTTCAAAAAACATGTGAGGTTGGCTATGTTTAATGAAAAGGGAATAAGAAGGCCTATTTCTATATGGACTCCTCTCCTCTCCACAACTTATGACTATTATGCATTCTCAAATTATTTATTGACTCTGATTCTACAAGAATTGAGTGAGGATGGTGGAATTTATTGGCTTTATATCAACTAGAATGGGTATATGTAGGGTTTCACTCTGAAGTGTGATTGGTTTCTCAGAGAGGATTTCACATTCATTTGGATGTGTGGATCTACTGAGGAACCGTTCTAGCTCCCAGCATGTGTCACAAATAGGGTGTTGGCCCTTGAAATGTTCTGGAAAGTGTCAATTATTGACTATACCTTTTGCAGAGGGAAGGCCAAGAAGAAAGGATTTTTCCTCTACCCACTGAACTTCAAAATGGTGATAATGGCCAAGAAGCAGACTCATAAGCTGCTTGAATAAAAGATGGCTCAACTGGGGTTAGTGTTGATTTGTGACAAATGGTAGTACAACACTGATAATGACTTGGGAGGCACAAACATTAGGGTAATTCACAACCCCCGACCTTACTGGGAAAAGCGGCAGAATCCACTGATGGATTAGGATGATCTATTGATTTACCTTGTTCACATTCCCATAGAGGATAGCAAGCCGCCATGGCTTAAGTTCACTTTCCTTTGGTGAAGTATAATAAGAAGCGCCAAATCGGGGTTTCCCTTTGTAATGATTTGGTAAAGAATTTTAACTGGAGCAACGAAAGGATTATGGATTTCTAGGTTTACCGACAAGAGATCCAATGCCCCAATACCCCTTATCAAGGCTTAGAGATGGATGACAAACTTGATAAGTTGTGGAACAACAAGCATGAGGATTTTGACACAAGCGATGATGAGGATGTAGACCCGGAGGAAGCTGAAAAGCATACATGGAAGGGGAAGTAGAAAGAAAAGCAAGTGAAGATGGGCACAGTGCAGAAGAATAAACAAGTAACATAGCCTAGCATAACCACTTCGAAGCTGTGGGTGAATATATCATGCTCAAGATCCTCGCAAACACGCACATGGGCTGTGAAAAAACCTAGAGTTTCCCAATGAAAATAGTCAGAAGCCATAAAGGTGGAAGATTCCCCACCAACCAAAAGGAAACACACAGATGTGGCTTCTGGAGAAGGTTCACAGGAGCCCGCAACAAGCCAAGAGACTGCAATGGGCCAGGGATCGCAATCATCTGCACTGCATGTATCTTTCGCTCCCTCTTTTCTTGCTTCACAATCTTTGGTTCCTCTTGTTATCTCCAAGTCACCCATTACTTCAAGTGTTAGCCATTCTTTTTTTGCTTCTGCCACAATGGTTGTGGGAGGTTTCTCCTAGTTCTCCCAAGTAGGGCAATCATTTTTCTTATAAATTGTAGAGCCACTTAAATTTAGTGTTTTAGATAGTGCTTGCCAATAAAACATGTTCAAGGCACCAAAGTTCACATTTCCCTTTACTCCTCCTCAAACCTTTCCACCATTCATCGAAGCCCAATCTGTAGCCACCATTGATACCCATCTTGCTACTACTATATCGGCCCCAACCTAGTTCACCTAGCAGATGGAATCCACCATGACTCCACTACTTCCACTGCACCTAATGAGTCCTCCTGCTAGTTCACATACCGGGCTTTGGAATATTCCCCAATTTTCCCCACTAACAGTCTCTCTTCCAAGGAATAAGTCACCCAGAACCACTACCCTCTCATTCCCTTTTGATTTTCCTCCTGGTGTACCCTTCGCAGGCAAGCTCATTAGGTTGCCAGTAGAATTTTTTGTCGAAAGACAATAAAAAAAAAAAAAGGAATGGGCTATTAGGATCCAAAAGAAAAAGGCCAAGGATGCTTAAAGGAAAGCAAAGCCAAAGGTGTAGACACTTTTCAATGAGGCTTAGCAATCATTTCATTTCACAACCATGCATCCAACCATCATCAAACTGAAGGGAGAGATTTAACCAAAGGATTACAACATCTATGTTATGGGGCTTGATCTAAGTGTAGCCCGACCACAGGATAAGGTTGAGCTCATGGAGGAGACACAACGAGTGGTGACCACCAACTTCCTCAAGTCTGGTTTCCAGCTAAAGAAGAAGCAAGAAGAGCTCAAAAATGTTAAGGAGAGGATAGAGGTCCTAATGGCAAAGGACAAGAAAAGGGATGCAAAATTTGCACGCTTATCACAATAAGTGGGGGCAGAGTGGGACAGACTCCAGAAGGAAATCACAAATTTCCAAGCCCAAGATTCCAACCTAGTCACCAAATTACAGTAGAAAAACCAAGAATTACAGGATCAGTTGGCTCGAGAAAAAGATGAAATGCAACAAAGTAATGAGGAGTTTCAGCATCAAAGCGCTCAATTAGAGCAAAAAATGCAGCAAAAGGATGTGTACCTTGAGGGAAGAAAGGCTCAATTTGAGAAGGAAATCTAGGAGGTAAGGCTCAACCTAGATATAGAATCTGCAAGTAGACACTAGGCCGAAGAAAAATGGCTTACCAATTTGAAAAGCTTGCAAGAGTAACTTTCCATTGCGGACAAGAGGATTGGAAAACTGACGCAGGATGTTGGGTCGAGGGATACTAAAATTATCTTTTTGAAGAATCTTCCCCAATCCCCTACTACCTAGTCGGACCTACTTCAAGTATCCCAATGACTATATGTCTCATACTGGGAAAAGGTCAAGGCCTTCTACCTGATTCTTTAGCCGACGCTTCAGTTCATAATGGAAGCAACAAGTTTAGGTAGGGAATTTTGTGGAACTATTGAGTGGTTCTCATAATTCATTGTAGAGAAGGTTCTTGAGGTAGAAATTTTTTGGGATCATAGGGTATGTGTAGGATCATCATGGAAAAAATAGGCCCTTAAGTGGAAAAAAAATTAGAAAAATCAGAGTTAGGAAACTTGATGTAAAAATTTGAATAAGTTATCTATATTATTTCAAAAATATGTAAGAATATAATCTGTAGCAAATTGAATTTAGTTTCTAAACTACTAGGTTTATTTAAAAAATAAATAAATCTATTTGGTAAAAATTTGAAATTTTAATGCACTAGTACTTAAATTTTAGGGGAAAAAGAAGAAGTAGGTGTCTGTTTGACCACCCTAACCACAATAAAATGATAATATTTTTTTTATAATATTTTAGATATAAGTAGAGGAATCATTTCTTGATGTGATGCATATTTTTTTGTAATTTTTTAAATTACAAATTTTAAATAATATAAAAACTCGTATGTCTGACCACCTTAACTTGGTCAAAACTTCATGATTTTCTTTTTTTTTAATCCTATAGTATGCAAAGCATAGAATTTGACACATGTTTTGGATCCAAAAAATGTGATACCATTTGAAAGATATAAATGATTTTCAATTGGCCTATCAATCAGGACTTTAGTCGTAATTCAAATAAAAAATGAATAATAATTATTTATTAAATTTAAAATAAAGCATAATTTATATTGGCTGAAAGCTGAGAATCTCCTTTAAAAACAATTTTTGTTTCATCAATTTTGGGTAAAAAAAAGTCATTAGCCACATGGGCCATCATATCACTTACATATCGCCACTTTTTGGCCCATCATGATCCTGCACATACCTGATAAGTTATACACAGTGTCGAATGAGGACTTAGTGTGCGCGAAGATTGAGGACTGGAAGTCACCTACCAAAACAACAAAGGAGTTCGTCCACTACCACACAACCATCCTCCATGCTAGTGAGTACGTTTCCACACTAGGTCAAACTCATGTGGGCCAAATTCTCCCAGCTAACTCAGATGGGCCTACCCTCCCCGTTTCTTTCCGATGACTTGGTGGCCATTGTGGAGAAAATTGTAGCGAAGATTGAAGAGAAGCAGTAGGACAAATCTGATTTTCAACACTTCATCCAACCCCCTACTGTAAAGGATATTGAGGGCATCACTCATCAAATAGCATGGCTACTCTTTCAACTTGAGTTTGGGGCTGGTATATCCACAATGCTTCTATACAAAGAAGTGATCAATCTATACAGAGCGCAAGAGAATCTATGTGACATATCGATGCCATCTGAGGCCGACTAGCTGCCTCTGCAAACTGCTCTCTCCAAGCTTTGATTGTGTTGCCCAATGGATAAGCCTTTGGTCTGCGAACAAATTTTTTTTGGGTTCCTCATTTTGTAGGCAAAACGCCCCTGGTAGTCAACAAAATTTGTGGATGTAAATTTCCTTGAGCTCTCTTTGGGTTATTCTTATTTTTCTAAGTTTGACTCATGCTTTATGGGTATGTATAGGATCATCATGGAAAAAACAGGCCCTTAAGTGGTAAAAAAATCAGAAAAATTAGAGTTAGGCAACTTGACATAAAAATTTGAATAAGTTATCTATATTATTTCAAAAATATGAAAGAATAGAATCTGTAGAAAATTGAATGTAGTTTCTAAACTACTAGGTTTATTTAAAAGAGAAAAAGTCTATTTGGTGAAAATTTGAAATTTCAATCTAGTAGTACTTAAATTTTAGGGAAAAAATAAGAAGTAGGTGTCTGTCTGACCACCCTAACCACAATAAAATGATAATATTTTTTTATAAGATTTTAGATATAAGTAGAGGACTCATGTCTCAATGTGATGCATATTTTTTTGTAATTTCTTTTCAAGTAAATAATTAATTATGAATTTTTTATTACAAGTTTTAAAAATATAAAACTCATATGTCGACCACCTTAACTTGGTTAAAACTTCATGAAATTTAATTTTCTTTTTTTAATCCTATAGTATGAAGCATAGAATGTGACACATGTTTGATTCAAAAAATGTGATACCGTTTGAAAGCTATAGATGTTTTTCAATCACCCTATCAATCAAGACTTTAGTCGTAATTCAAATAGAAAATGAATAATAATTATTTATTAAATTCAAAGTAAAGCGTAATTTATATTGGTGGAAAACTGAGAATCTCCTTTAAAAACTTTTTTTGTTTCATCAATTTTGGGTAAAAAATCTCATCATCCACATACCCTACATATACCCTTATATATTTGAATATCCTCAAGCCCCTTTTTGATGAGATTTTCTTGTTTTTGCCACGTGTCTTCCAGGCACTCTCTGCAAGGATTTCTTCCTTCACTCTTCTTCTAGTCCCTACCATGCTTCCACGTGTCAACACCGCCGACACTTGAAGACTACTTCCCTTCACTTTTCAATTGGGCCCTGTCTACATGCCATGTAGCATCTATCCACGTTTACTTTTTGGAAGACCCCACAGTCAGTGCTAACAATGAAAACTTCTCCATGTGTCTTCCCTACAAATGTTTTCATAGCAAGGAGGGAGGAATGAACCACAGGCCCCAACCTATTGCCACATGTCTCCTCAATGGGGATTTCATTGAGAGGAAGGAAGGAATGAGCAACGAGCCCCGCCATGTTGCCATGTGTCCTAACTGCCTCCGTGGGTAAGTGACACATGTTTGCATGAGGTCCTGCTGTAACCCCTGCCATCATTTGAAGGGGATGCATATGGTTTGAAGGCGACCACATTCCATGGCTTGAATCTTTTCTATTGCAATGACCTAAGGAAATCATTACTCTTGATAAGGGAATCTTTTTTGTTACTAACTTGTTTGGTGGTGGGATTGTTTTCTATATATACTACTTCTTCCTTTCAAAATTGAGTTTGGAAGATATAGAAAAATTGGGAAAGACACCAGGCCTTTTTGTACTATTTTAGATTATTTTATAAGGCTCACAGACTATGCCATTTTTCTACCTTTTTGTTTTCTTAAACTATTTGTCAAAACATTATATTGTGCTATTACTATACTGATTTGTTTATTTGTAGAACTTCTATGATTTCAATATAGGTTTGTTGATTTAGACCATGTCTTTGACTCTTCTTTTCAATAAATGTGTATAGGAGTTATTTTATGTTATTGGATAAATTATTTAGGTTTTCATCTTTGATTTCTATTATTCTAGTACTTAGAAGATTGTTGAACAGGCCCTTAAATCACATCCAAAAGATAGATTTATCATGCCTACATCTACATCTTGGTGCATCTCCTTAGTTAGATCTTTATTTTTTATATTTTCTTCCTTTTCCCATTCCAAAACCTAAATTTTAGAAGAAGCCAACTTCTTTAAAAACCTGTAGGTCACTCAGTTTAGCGCAATTAGTCCCCCCATTAATTGAGTTTCCCATAAGGCTGTTACCTTGTCATTTTTTAGTATCAACAAATATTACATGCTTAGATGATATTTGGTTTCAATAGAAAACCCCATAAATCCCCTTAGCCATCTAATTCTTGCAAATGCAAAAAATTGGTGTTTAATTAATTTTGGTAGAAAAGTGATCAACAATTAGATGTGGGAGGTTGGCATCCATCCACTTGCATTTTTAGTATCAATCAATTTTAGCTTCATTGGGCCAAATGTAGAAAATTCATCGGAATTGATTCCATATGGTTGAGATCCTACATTTGAGTTACACCTTTTTTATTTGAATGGTTCACCTAGAAATTTTTGGATGTAAATGAAACTTCTACATACCTTCAACCTACATGCCTTCAACCTCCATTTGGATCTATACAGTAATATGGCCTCCATCTTCCCATAAAGTTATGCTTAACTAATTTCAAACCTTTCCTTTTAATTTCTGAAAAAACCAATTGATCTACACCTTGTAGAGAAACCTTTCTAAATTGCATTTGTTGGGTTGGAAGGAGAAAATCCACAAGAGCATAAATTGGCCAATTTAGCCAAAAATTTCTTAAAATTTAATATGTGGATACCCAATTAGTTGAAACTACAAGATGAAAAGCTCAAAAAACCCAAACACTTAGCCAATTTTAATATTTTAATATTTGGGTGGATAACTAAGGGATAAGAAAGGGAAGACCATAGCACAAAAGCATAGTTGACCCAAATACCCACAAACATCTCTCAGATTGGTTTCAATGGTGGAGAAAGAAAGAGTGGCATAATGTGTCAACACTTTTGTGACTTCTACAAGATGATTTCTTTCTAATAATAAAACTCTAGAAGACTTATCAATCCATTGGGCATAGGGTCATAGGAATATAACAAAAACTAAAACTAGATTATACAAGAACACAAAAAATTGAAACAATTGTGAACAAAACTCAGAGAAAAAAAGGGAAAACTAACCTATGAATCCTCCTAATGAGAATGCGGAGTGTGCAACAACACTTCTTGAATAGAAAAAACTACACTAACATGTACATGATTTGTTATAATCAATCTAAAAAATAAGGTTTGAAATAAATCCCATTTATTGGGATTGGAAGAACTTCACCATCTAACCTAAATAGATTAAAAGAATCGGCTTCTTTGTAGATAGTGATGACATAAGGACCATTCTAAATAACATAAAATTTGGTATGTCCTCCAGGTTTGGCTTTAGCAATTTCCCACTTCAGCACCAAGTCTCCTTTAAAAACTTGATCTCTTGCCTTATTTTAAAATGTTGTTTAGCTTTCTTTTGATACTCTCCCAAAGAATCTATGATTGATCATCATTAGGATGCATCATTCCCAATAATTGTGTTGTTCTTATCATTACCAGTATAATCCTCATGTTTCTTTTATCGTCAACAATGTTTTTGATTGGTTAAGCAAGGAAAGGGCCCTAACCCAAACACTATAGTACAACATTAGAAGAATAGTAGGTAGAAAGAAATAGAAAAAAAGGAATCCCACCAAAATTCCTCCCTTCCACAAGTAAAAAACTTAACCAATACCCTTATGATCAAACATAGCAGTTCTATCAGAAGTAGCAAAATAGTTTAACCTATCACAAGTAGCATCCCTTCCATTTAATCTATAATACCTATTAGTATATAACTTAGAGTCCATACTAAAACTAGAAGTACTAGTATCATTACAAACATTAAAGTTCAGGCACCAGTGGCCATTAACAGTTTTATCATCCCCAAAAAACCACTAGAATAAACCATCAGAACAAAAAGAACAGAACAACAAAACAAAGCACCATAGTTATGCTTTCTCAATCATCTTCCAGGCAATCAACAAGTCCTCAATTATGTCATCCACTATTTCCTTCAGATCCATCTTTCCAGAAAAATCAACATCCTCACTCGTCGCTTTTTTCTTTTACTACTTTTTAATTTTACCCATACCCAATATCATAGCCATTATAGCCCTCTTCATGACAACGTCAACCACTGAGCATAAACTCTTAACTACCTTTTCCAAAGCTTGGATTTTTTTGTCCTTGTCTTGCTCTTGCATCCCTTTCTCTAAAACTTGTAGTCTTTCCTCCAATCTATTTATATTAGCACCATCCTCAATTTTTCTCTTAACAACTTTTTCAAGAGCTTGAATTTTGTTGTCCTTATCCTTCTCTTGCATCCCTTTTTCCAAAACTTGCAGTCTTTCCTCCAATATTTTAATTCTCTCATTACCACCATCCTCAACATTTTCTTCCTCCTGATCATTTCATTTCCATCCTCTCTTGGTTATCCATTTCATTGCCTTCTTCCTCCTCCCAAGCCACCTCTTGTTGTGAATCCTCTTCCTTGTCTTCATTACCATTTCCACCATCACTTTCCAAAGTTGAATCTTCCTCCTCGACCGAATCACCACCTAGGCTATCAGGGATCTCCTCTATGGAAGAATCATTATCCTCCCTCACTTTCTTATCTTTGCTTTCCTATGGGCTATGGGTACTCTTTTCCTCTAGGCTCTATGAATTTTTACTACTTTCTTGCCCCTTCAAAGTCACCATTTCTAGTCTCTTAGACCTTCTACTGATTGGATTTGATCATTTTGTCTCATTTTCATCAGTTATAGTGATCGTGTCTACCTCTTCCCCCAATTCATGAATAATCAAATTTTCCTCTTCTTTTTAGCCCCTAGGTCCATAGAAACATCCCTTCTTTTTTTTGGTGTAACCGTTAGCAGATCCTTCCACACTAAATCATCAGGTTTAGAAGACTTCTTACTAGGGTTTTTGGCCAGGGAATGGGGTTGGTCTTCAATAAGCTTAATTTTCAAAAAGCTTTGAGATTTGGGGTTTTTGAGGAATTTGAGGGCTGGGTTTCTCTGCAAAGTATTGGCCAACATGAATTTTCATATGACTCTTATAAGTCCCTAATGTAACAGTGGGTTGGCTCCATGCATTAAACTCTGGTTCAAGGAAGAGAATAAAAAGAATGGAAGGTTAAATTTTTCAAGATGTCCTATGTCATTGAGAATGGGGAAATGATACCCGTGGATGGATTGGAAGTGCCCCTCAAGGGTAAAATACTTCATTACAATGAAACAAACATTATGATGCGGGGTTAGAAGCTTAATCCTAGAGTAGCCATTTTGAAATCTTTCAGCTTTTTCTTTTTCTTCAAAGAACTTCTCAATCTAATCTTGATACTTACCATTATTGACCTTGGCCACCTTCATTCCCTCGTATGCCAATCCCATCACTTGTGCCATTAGATTTGCATCCACTTTAAACTGAATGCTACCTAGATTAAATTCACCATCCCTCCATGCATTGGAAAACTTGTAGCTTAGTTTTCCGTTATATCCTTCAATTGCTGCAAAGTATGGGGTGAAACCCACCCTCTCAAAAAGACCCTAGAGCTCCTCATTGTTGTGGAGCGACTCATTTTTGTGGGGTTTAGATCACTTACTCGGGCCTCCCATGGTGTTGTCTTGGCTATGGTAATTCTTAGAGATGAGAAGGAATTTTCTTCTATGTCCTTCAACATTCTCAATACTAGCAACAGGAAATTCTAAAAGTTTAGTTTTAATGGTGACTTTGTGGCTACTCATTTGAAACATAAATATCTAAGATTTTTTGCTGCAATTAAAGAACTAATGCCTCGGTTATCACCTTTTCAGATATCATCATTATTGAGAGTGACAACTCCACCTCCCTTTCTAGTAATGATTACACCTATTTTATTACTTCTTTTGTCTTTGCTGCAAACACAAGTCCATCTGTCATTTCAGAGTTTGAACTCAGGATTTTTTCTCATGCAATTTATTTCCTTAATTAAACCTTTCTTTTCAAGGTACAATGCTCTGCTTGACCCAATTGAACTTTCCATCTTTGGCCTTTCATTTCATCAGGACTTGGCAATACTCTAACAACGTGCTTCCTCCTTTGTCCAGTTAGCTTGCCATCATGCATCCATGGGGTCCACATCTTCACTGGACACCTCGAACCATCACCCTTTTTAATCATTATCATTCTCATCATCAAAACCCCTTATTTGAATATTTCTCCCACCAAGTCTATCCATCTAGCAAGAATTTCTTTAATTTGGTTAGGAAACTTAGAGAAATCCAGAAAATTTAAAATTTCCTAATTAACACCTAGGTTGGCCATAGCATATGCAACCTTATTACCTTCCCTAAAGGAATAGCGTATTTTATAATATTGAATATCTCGTATCATGATTTTACAATATTCCAATAGATCTTTAATTTACTAAGGGATTTTAGTCGTGTTGTTAAGATAGTCAATGATCAACTTTGAGTCTCCTTTTATAATCACCTTACTGTACCCCTTCTCTCTGAGATAACTGACTCTAATCCAAATAGCATAAGCTTCAACGAATTTGTTCATTCTTGTTTCTAAACCCTTGTTGTATCCTCCTAGATAGGTTCCTTTATCATCCCTGATCACTCCACCAATAGTATCTTGTCCTAGATTCCCTTTTGAGAAACCATCAAAGTTGCATTTCACCCATCCTAGATCTGGGGGAATCCAAACAATATTGATTTTGATAAGTTTTTTCTCCCAATTTATATTTTTTAAGTCATGGGACATCCCCTATTGTTGTTTTATGCTTAACTCTTGTTGTGTTGGCCCTTTCTTAGCTTGGTTATACGAACAACTTTCTTGGTTTTCTTGAATTTTTCAAATTACAGTCAACATAGCTCCTTACTACTCCTAGTTGTATCTCTAAACACTCTATTGTTTCTTTGTTTCCACAGGCCCCAAGCCAAAAATGGCGGAACTTGTCCCCATAGATCAATGATAATATTATGAGAGTAAGGAAAAAAAATCTATCCTTCCACAAAAATTTGAACATTAGCTGGGAAAACCTAGTCTACCTTCAGAATCTTGAGAGAAAAATCCCAAACTTCTTGAGCATAAGTAGATTGAAAGAATAGATGTATGATAGTTTCCTCTTGTTCATTACAAAGACTATGCCTATTGACCATATACTAGCCTCTTTTCTTTAGGTTATCTATAGTAAGGATCTTACCATGTATAACTGTCCACCAAAAATAGTTAATTTTTGAGATTAAATTCTTCCTCCATACATTGAGCCAACTAAAAGATCCAAAGTTTTGAGTTTGTTGCATCATGGATTCATAGGAAGATTTAACAGAGAACCTACTAGTAGCATTTTTTATCCAGATCCATTCATCCTTTTTTTTTTCTTGAGAAGAGGTTCAAATTTCCAATTTGATTCATAAGCAATTCTAAAGCAGCATCCCAATTTTATTGTCTACTTCCCCTTAGAACAACATTGTTCAGGTAATATTTGAAGCCTATCCACCTAGGTCTCAACCCTTCCCAAACTAAGTAGTTAGAGACTTTTTTTCCAATCCCTCTTTTCAATCTAATTCTGATTTTTTGGAGGCCTTCAGAAGCCGACAAAGGGGTCTGTGTGGACCAGGTATCTTCCCAAAAATCATTACTTAGCCCATTCTCGACCCTCATTTTAGCTCCTCTAGTTAGGATTCCTCTTGTTTTAAGAAGATTATTCCAAAACACTGATCCATACAAAAGATCCTTCTTCTAATAAAAAAGCTAGCTTCCTTATTCTTTAGATACTTCACCCTTAATATTTGAGCCCAATCTTTTTCACCTTCCAGGAGAAACCAACCCATTTTTGCCACTAGAACTTTATTGAACAATTTTAATCTTCTGATTCCCAACCCTCTTGCTTTCTTTGAGGTAGAGACCATTTCCCACTTGATGAGTGCCATCCTTTTCCTTTCCTCCACCCCTAACCATAAAAATATTCATTGAATTGTTTCAATTCTCTCAATTATTTACACTAGGATATTAAACATAGATAAGTATTAGACTAAAATGTTCTGTAGAGAATCCTTCAAGAGCTGAATTTTTCCTACCAAGCTCAACAATTTTCCTTTCCAACCAGGTAGTTTTTTGGACTTTCTCCACTATATAGTTCCAATAGTTTTTGTTCAAATTTTGAGAAAATAGAGGTAGGCCAAGGTAGGTAGTAGGTAACTCCGCCTTTTGACACCCCAATGGATAAATGATAATTTAATGATTTTGTTTAAGTGTCCTTGATTTTTGGGTCAAGACTAATATGCCACCTAAGGCATCTTTTCCCCCAAAGGTCTTGGGACCCTGATTTTGAAAGCACCTTAATAGGTCCCTTTTTGGAGTCTATGCTTCGAGTTTCATGCCTTGGAACTAACATTCCACCTAGGGAATCTTAGTCCCCCTTGAGGTATTCTCAAGATTTAATTTCAAATTTTGGCAAGATTTAGCCTCCTTTAATTAATGAATTCATATGTCGACTTGGTATGGTGTAATTTCAGGATATTAAGTATAGATAAGTATAAATACAAGGTTCCTTCATTTATTTTCAATCAAGAATTTTGTGAGAGCATTCCTTTAATAGCATGATTGAGTTCACAAGAGCATTCAAGAGAAATTCATCAAGCATTTAGAGTCATCATCAAGATTCAAGCATCATATCAAAGATCTTCTTGCATCATGTGTGTTTTTGTGCTAACATTTGTGATGTAGGGTTTTGATTCAAGCAAGTATTTCAAGTCCATATCTCTCAAGCATTCAAGCATTTCAAGATCCATATCCAAGATAGCCATTTCACACAATTTTGTAGGCTTTACAACAAAGGTTTGGTGAGTTGTAACATTGCATGTTGTTCATTCATCATTTCCCTTCATTATTTCATTTCATTTCAAGGTTTAATTACCAACAAGGGGTTTGACCAAGGAAAACCCCCATTCACTAACAAACAAAAAAAATTTCTCTTCTTGCATGTTTATGATTGTAGATTTAGATTGAATACTTGAAGATCATTTGAATTTCAAAGTTGCAAAGTTTCAAATTTGCATTGCAAATTTTCCATCTTCACGGAAACTCACTTACATGCCAAATCAAAAAAATTTAGAACCCGAGATCAGAGAAGAAGGAAGTGCAGACATCAATCCTTAGGACCATATTCAAAGATTCTCAAAATTCCAAACGAGACTAAGTCACCACGTAGGGCGTCTTAGTTCTCCTAGAGGTATTTTTCAGAGATTCTTCCAAATTTGGTTCTGACATCCGAAGATTCTGCATCTTCCCTAAAAAATAGAAACGGGACTAAGACAACAATAAGGGCATCTTTTTCCTCCATAGCACTTTTTGACAACTTCTTTGCATTTCCGAAATCCTCACAAAATTTCCAGACTTCCTAGGTACACATATCCTAACTTGTTGCATTATTTCATCATTTACATCCTTCATTTAGCTTGCATTACTAGGTTTTGTAGGTTGAGTGCTTATTTGTATTTTTCAAGCATTTTCTAGGTGGTGAACCCTTAAAAGCTTAAAAAACCCCTTCCTAGGTCTTCCTTTTTGAGAATTGACTCACATTGTGGGGTTGATAGTCAATCCAATTAGGACTCCTAGGACATAATTGAATGACCTAAGGATAATAGCAGTGGTCTAACACACTTCTCCCTACATTTTCCTATAGTTCAATGAAAAAAATACCATTTATAAATATTGCACAACACACAACACACATCACGATTACAATGCATATTATAGAAAAAAAATAATCCTAAAAGTATATTTTAATTCTTTCCATGTTAAACTCAAAAACTTAACTACCTTAGAGGACCACAAGACTCATATATAGGGAACTAAGTTTTTTGACATAATTTTGTCATTAGATGACATATCTAGAGTATGTTGTGGTTGAATGCAAGAAAATGCAAGAAAATGCAAGAAAAATATTCAAGTTAGATCAATGAACCTCTTATTAATTCTTCCCATTATCCTTTTTTAGCTAACAAAACTATTGTTTTGATAATGGCCACCCCCTCTCATACTTGACCCTTCTCAAATAATAAGATTTTGCATACAAGGAGATAGTCTTAATTTCTCATTGCATCCAATACTCCCAACTATTTTTAGCCTCCACCATTTAAACTATCTCATAAAAGCCTAACTTCTATCTCGAAATCAATTAAAATAGGATAAAAGAGGGTATAAGAAGATTTTATTTGCATGAGATAGATATATAATAATTAGGGTTGTAACATTATAGGATGAAAAGAAAACCATAAATTAAACTAAATATGGAGTATTAAACTGCATTGCCTTGCTTCTCCTAGGTGAGTGATTTTGGTCCTCCAAATGAATGAGGATAAACTATTGACTAATGCATTCAAGTGCTTAAATATTTTTTTTAGTATTATATTTTTATTATTGTCAAAAAAATATTAACGACTCTATTAACAAAATTATTATCCTTCTAATTTATTATCTGACTATTCACCAAATCTTCTAACAGGTTGACAAGCTTGTTTATTTAGAAAGATCTAATAGTTTCCTAAGAAAATCATGAAATTAAATCTAGAATTCCTATAATCTATCCATCATATTCATGATTATTCATGATTAACTATGTGAAATGTCTGTTGCCTACCATGGGTTGAAGATCGCTCAATCTAAAGGTTTTAGAAATGTGTGGTTAGAGGGAGATTCTTTAAATGTAATTAACAACTTGAAGATGTCTACTCCTCCCTCTTGGAGTGTTGAATCCCTTATATTGGATGCAATTGAAATTTTGAATTCATTTGATGAATTCTATATTTCTCATATCTTTCGAGAGGGTAATGGTCTTGCAAATGTCTTTGCTAACATTGGTGTGTGGCTATAGGTTTTGGGATGTGGATGATCCCCTTCTTATTGAGTCCCTTACTTGTCTTAATAATGATTATATAAAGTGCTAAGGTGGGAATCGAATTTATTATGCATTGTATTCACATTTCCTATTCACATGGTAGATTATCCTTCCAACTAATCTTGATTTGGATCATGCTTGGGATTTTGATTGTTTGAGTATCCCCCATATGGGGTGGCCTTCAAGGATAATAATTATTCTCTGCCACCTTTTTTTTTCACATGGATTGTGGGTATTTCCTTGCCTATGTTCTCAAGGCCAGGGAAAACATTAAGAAACCCCCCCTTGGTGAAGGTGTAAAATCCTAGCGAATCTTGTATAATTCCTGATAAAAATATTAATTTTAGTGGAAATTTTTTTCATTTTTTCATGACAAAAAAAAAAAATCCATTGGAAAATCTTTTCTAATCGCTAGAAGTCTGTGGAAAATCCTAGCGAAATGCAAATTTTTTAAAACCACTAAATTTTTTCCATTGGCGATTAAAATCTATTTTCAAACCAATAAAATATTTTGATTGGCGAATTAAACCTGTTTTCAAACTAGAAAAAATAATTTTGTTGGTGATTAAAACTTTTTTTTCATTTGAACTAAAAAATAAAATTCATTGGCGAATTAAACCTATTTTCAAATGATTAAGAAAAAAACATTGGTGATTTAAACATAATATCAAACTGATAAAAAAAATGTAGTGGCAAAGTGTCAGTGAAAATTTTCCTAACCTTAGCTAAAGTCTTTCTTGGTCATCTTTATAGTCAGTGGGTCGGAGGTTTCAAAAACTTTGAAACTTCAAACTTTGGTTCTAAGGTTCCAAGTTTCAGCGACCACATGACATTATGGACCATGACCGTTCAATGAATTTTTTATGGACTACTGTAGCTGCATTCCGGAAGTATATCTCTCAAGCACTAGATATGTGAATTGAAACCTCCAAAATTACACTAGAACTATTAGATTTTCATAAATCAATTGTTGAGATTTTATTAATTATTTAGGTTTGTCGGTCATCCTGCTCTTGTTTACCGTTTAATATTGCCTAAGTCAGACCAAAATATTTTATGGTCCAAAGCCTTATCTTAACTCTTTAATCCAGAGGGTTGAGTCTCGTCAACCTAGCGATGTCCTCATTTTAAATTATGCACATGCATAAAGTTTGTTTTAAAAGAGGGACAGTTCAATGATTTTTTTATGGATGGCTATAGATGCATTCTAGAAGTAAATCCTTGAAGTACTAGACTTGCAAACTAAAACCTCCAGAATAACAATAGAACCATTAGATTTTCATAAATCAATGGTTGAGATTTTATTAATGATTGGTTTTAGAAATCAACATATAGTTTTGATCATAAGTGAGCATGATTTATTGTGACTTATTAGCTAGGACATTGATAAACATTAAAGTAAAATGAGTTATTTAATTATCTCTTTTCAATGCATAGAAGTACTCTACCTTTCATTTATTCTATTGAAATTCTCAATTTGGCTATGGTATTGGGTGGCAGCGCAGATTAATACCATATGAATAGCCAGAGTGATTGATTGGATAGATTTATATTGAAAAATGTACGATGCACTGTAGAATCGTGGATGATGTTGTCAATAATCCAGTGATTTTGACAATCGACAACTTGCATTCAACATTGTCAATTTTGACAATTGACAGCTTGTCAACTTCAGCTACAATTTGCAACTTTGCATGTAGCCAGTTTGAGGTACTGATTAAGTTGGATTTTTGGTTTGCATGAATCACAATTATTACTAAGTAGTTAGTAGTAATTATACACAACCTCAGAGATCACATGCGACACATGTGAGGTGTACAAAGTACCAGGCTGGTAGTGGCACTTTTGGTGGAATTTTTGGCCCATAAATAAGGATAGTGAGCACAACTAAAATTATTCGTTTAATTGTCATGTAAGGGTTTTCATTTTGTAGGGTTAATAAGTTAATAAGGATTCAGGAAGAAGATGATTCAGTATTATTGGGGATGCTCTAAATTCTCCTACCTCTAGTTATGTAGTTATAGAGTAAAAGACCAATTTCCTTCAAGTTCAAAATGGGTGGAATTGGAAAGAAGTTGATTTGGTTCACCTGATTTCTCAAACAAGTTTTGAACCAGGATGAGGAGCTCTGATGGACATAAGTGCTATCCCAATGCATGGAGGTTGCAAGTAGAAGATGGGAGCAGTTTTACTACCCCTCATCATCTGCATGGTTGTCCAGGAAATTCCCAAGCATTTAATTTTAGTGCTCATCTTCTGCATGGGAGCAGTTTTACAATCCCTCATCTTCTACATAGTCTGGTTCTAAAAGGGGCTAAGTACATTTTGTATCTTCACGGCTCCCATTTCCCTAGTTTGATCAAGCCCCCTTTCCCCATGCATTTATTTTCAAAGCGTATGGCTAACTCGACAAGTCCCATGTGTTAATTTTTAGAGCTCATGGTTGACCCGACAAGTTCCATTTATTTTCAGAGATACATGTATCACATTTATGTTTTCAACTTTTCACTAGCAATCCAGCAGAAGCTTGGCACTTGCGCTTACATTTGTATTTGTACTATGTATTAATGTAATAATGTGACATTGTAATTTAGTTGTAATAAAATAAATGGTTGTCCTATTAATGTGACATTGTAATTAATTTTATTAAGTCCTTTGCAAGTTAAGTGCCATTAATGGTTGTGCAATGTGCTATTAATGTGACATTGTAATTCATTTTATTTAGGCCTTTGAAATGTTAAGTTTCTGGCCCCTTGGCCTTGATGTCAATCCTAGCACATTAAAATTTAAAGAAAATTTAAAACACATGTTTTATGTTTATTATTTATATCATAAATTACTCAACCATTCGATGAACATTTGATGTATGGTTGTAGTTGCATTCCAGAATGAAATGCACAAAGTGCTACGCTTGCGAACTTAAACCTAGGGAATCACCCTATAACCATTAGATTAACAAAGCTCAACGGTTTAGAATTTGTTGTCAACGTAGGAGTAAATCATTATTTTTAATGGCTTGTTTTAAATTCTTCCAACCATGTACATTGTACTACCTAATTGTGTACTATGTAGTCCATAAGTAACGAGTAGACGTTTCGATGTCATTTAGTTTGCTCATTGCAGTGCACCACCCAATTTTGGGTTCCACAGTTCCACTTCCAACAAAGCCATTCTAGTAATCCAGTTTCAAGCTTCAGCGTAGTTTCAACTTCAAGAATCAAAATCCAAAATCTAGTTAAGTTAAAGAATTTCGGTGGCTATGTTTCATCACTTGACGTTTCTTAAAATCTTATTTTGTCAAACTTTGAAGTTTAGGTTTAGGGTTAAGAGGCTTAAGAATTAAGAAAAATTAAGGACTAATAGGGAATTCACAAATTTCATATTGTTGATTGTATCAACATGTCTGTACCACCAATACCACTAGAGCAATGTTGGATAAAAAAATACATTATGCAAAATTACTTAAAACCCCAGGTTTCACTGATGAATACCATGATATTTATGATCCTGAAACCTATGGTAGGCATACCTCATAACTTAGATTTTCATCTGAGAATAAGGTTACAAATAAACTTCAAGTTAATAGTATCAGTGCATCGTGGTTAACTGGATTAGGGTGCATGATGTTACATGAGGTTTTCCTTTGCCCAAAATATATCATGGTCTGTGCCCTAAATTATGATGATAACAAAAGAGAAATTTTTAATAAAGATAACAAAGAAGAATTGTTGTCCATTAATGCAGAAGAACTTGGAAAAGTGTTGGCCTTGAAGGTTTACAACCAAAGAATTTAGAAATTTCCACATTGACCTAGAAAATGTTGCTAGTGATTATGAAGCAGTGGATGAAATGGAGAAAAAATATTTCTTAAATAGAATAGTTCAGGATAGAAAAAAATTGAAAGGTGATGTTAAGCCTCCTTATGATTTGGATATTTTTAAACCATGGGTTCATGATACTATTTCCATGCTAGCATTTTTCCTCGGACTGGATAGCAATTTGGAAGTGGGTGCATGCCTCCTTGAAATGGTGTATAATATCCATTATGGCGTTCCACATGCCAAATATAATTTTATTGAGCACATTGTAGAATCCATGCATAAACAATTTTTAATGATTAAAGGAGGTTCCACCAAGACATTTAGGTTCACAACCTACTTGTGCTATCTTTTTCTATTCAAATTCAGAGGAATGTTTCAGACCAACAAGCTTTAGATTCAGCCCTATGGTAATAGTAATCCTGAGCAAAAGAAAATGGCTCCAGTATACGAATGGACCATTGTTATAAGGTTGCATGATTCTTGAAGGAACTATAGTCATTTTGTAGGTCCTACTTTTTAGCTCCATTGCATCAAGAAATTACAAATACTCCAATGCCTAGATTGCCTATGTCATGTAGAAACTACATTCAACTAGGAAAAGAAATACAATTGGCTGATTGGTACTTAATGGAAGAATATATTGTGCTAAGATTTTATGGATTAGAAGTACGGCCATACAAACTTCCAATACATGTGACAAAAAGGGTTTTTCCTTTGGAATATGTAAGGAAGATGCAAAGTAATGATGAAAGACACTTTAGTGGTCAGGGGAAGAAGACCTTATTTCCTTCTTTACCTTTTTCATGTGGAGGGATGACATTCAAGAGAAAAGCATTTAGTGTGGCACATGATCTTTTGAATTTTTTTATTTTGATGCTATCTGTCACTGGTAGTATGATCCATGTGACACCATTAAATCAATGATTGTGCTCAATAAGAATGTTGCAAGTAGAATTCAACATCAAAGTAAACCCTTGCTTGAAAACTTGAGAAACAAGGATTCTAGGAATGAGGTCAAAGTAGCAATGGAGAAAAGTGCTACTGAGAATGGTATTTCTTTTGAGCAATTGTTAGCAAAAATTATGGCATTGCATCGAAAGACAATTAGGAGGTATAGTTTTTTTTATGAAAAAAGTCATAAACCATCTAGTAGAGTAAAAATGCCAAATTCTCTAGAGAAGGAAGTTACAGAAAAAAATTGGCCACGATAAAAAATTGTTGCCTTTTGGTCTATGAGGAAGGACCTAGGTGATCCAAGAGCTCTTGCAGAGTATGGAGATAATGAAGAAGATCTTGAGTTTAGAAAATTATGGAATATAAAGAATTTGAATGAACAAGAAGATGAAGAAAGTGATGATGATAGGCAAGAAGAAAGCCATGCAAGTTTTAAACTTGGTTTAAGTGAGGCCACAAAAGAAGCATTTACTACAGGAGCAGCCATAGCTGAAAAAATGGATTATGAAGGTGGTCCTTTGGGGTCCCAAAGACAAGGCCCTTGGATGGTAATAGATGTAGAGCATAGAAAACCAATTGATAAATCTGGCCTTGGGGTTGGAGGTGAAAAATTAGACCTAGGGTATACAGGTCAATTTGTTAGAGCTTCAAGTTCAAATCCTCATCCTCATGGTTAGACACAATCACAACTAGGACATGCCCATGGTGGAGGGCTTAGTGCAACTAGAACTACCTCTAGTGGAAATGGTATGGGTAGTAGTACTAGTAGTGGTCAACATGTGCTACAACAACAAATTACACACAAGAGGACAACACAATATACCACAGAAACACCAGGCAATCAAGGCATACAAAAGAGGCAAAGGATTTTGACAGGTCCAACTCCAAGTCACACTACCAGTGGATCCACCACAAAGGAGTTATTTCTAGGCACTCCCTCAATGCTAGATATTCTAGCTATGACATCATTAGCAACTGCAAGTACTCCTATTCCTTCGCCATTCAAGAATTCCATTGTTCCTACATCATCAGGTTTTGATTACATTGAAGAGTTTAAAAAGAAATCAGAATTGAATAAAAAAAGAAAAGAAGCAACTAATGGAGAGTGTGTCTGCTCTAACTTCAGATCTTGCAACAACCATGCTATTACTCACATTTGACACAAATAAAGAAATCATGGAGTACACAATTCTTGTTCCCATAGTTCAAAAAAAACCAACAAATTAGATGGCTCCATCTGAATTTGAGGTGAACAATTTTCAATTGAATTTTTTTGGACTCAGAAATACTAACAAAATTAATGTATCAAAGAAGAACAATGAATTGGTGTACACATCATTGCTAAAGCAAGATAGAGAGAAAAAAATGTTGTAGACTCAAATTAAAAAGTTACAGGCAGACCTAGCAAATGAGAAAGCAAAGAGGAAAGCATCAGATAACAAGAGCAATGAATTAGAAAAAACAATTAAAAAATCTACCTCTACATTAACAAGCAAAGAGGATAAGTAGAATGAGACTGCAATGAATGAATTGAAGCAAAGGCTAGATGAGAGCAACAAGAAATATGATGAGGAAAAATCCACTTCAGAAAAATTAATACTAAGCATTGCAAATGGAAATGCACAGTGGGAACAAAAATTGGAGAAGGAGATAAAAATAGATGAAAGATTGGAGGCAGAGCTACTGGAAGAAAAAAATGAAATTAAGTCTTGTCAAAATAAGTTACCTTCATTTTGTAGAGAAACAATGAGGCATATGAAACAAAAGATGTGGGATGAAATAATGCAGGGATTGATCATTTGTGTATCATGTTTCAATTGATTGATGCTATTAGACAACATCATAGGAAGCTCAACAAATATTTAATGGAGAACAAAAATGTGTTGGCATTAGACAAATAAGCAAATCAAATTCAACAAATAGTCTACAAAGCTAGTGACAATGTTTTGAAATCAAAAGGGATTACTAATTGGCTTGCTACATCAATGACGTTGTCATCTGTCATTGAAAAGTGTTCGAGAATGCGTGAAATAGAGAAATATTTGCATTTGGTTGTAGACAAGATGAAGAAGGTGGATGAAAAGTTAAGGAACTTCACAGAGCTTGGTTTACCAAAGGATTTTGACACAAATGAGCGATTTGTTGGATGGAATGATTTCAGAAAGAAGGTGGAGGATGCAAGGAAGATTTATTTGGACTAGTTTCCTCATAACCCAGATGTGGTGACCTATTTGGATTCCATCAAACCATTGCTAACCTTGAGTGCAAAATTGACTGAAGAATCCAAGACAGGTTCCAATTTGAATAATGAATTGTTAACAAATCTTCAAGTCAAACAACATCAGTTAGAACAAATGAAAATTCCAACACCTAAAGAGTGGAAGTTGCTAGAAAAGGTGATGCAGTGATTTAATTTTTGATAACATGAGTTTCCAAGTTCCAACTCAGCTTTGTGCAGAGTTGTCTTTGAGAAAATTTTTGCATTCCCAATGCCTCTACGTATTCCTTCATGTGATAATCAATTTAAAAGCTCAAATTCAGACTTCAGTAATCTGTTGATGTTTAATTATCTATATTATTTATTATATCATTTGAAGAAAAAGTCTGGTAGTGGTTTCAACTTCTAGATACACTTTAAACAATTTTTGATGTTCATTGTTTTATATGCTACTAATACTATTCACACATCTATACTCAATCTCCATGACTACTTAGCAAATCCACTAAACATTTATATGAATTCATGCTTTAATGATTTAATCAAGGTACTTTAACTGGTTCATTAAACCAGAGCCAAAATTAAAACATACATCAATGCATATTGCATAATATTAATGACAAAGAATATTTTAATGAAAGATAATTGATAAGATTTCATTAATAATTCATGTAAAATGTTATAGTTGGAGAGACGATAGACTGAAAATAAGGGAGCAAAACACGCTTAGTCACTAGTCCTTAGAGTTTTATAACCTTGTCATGGATTTCTAAATTGTCATAACTTCTAGATTCCCTGACTTGGTTGATGGTTCACTTTGTTGAGTTGCAAGTCTTTCTTGGTCATCTTTCTAGTTGATGGGTCGATGGGTTAGAGGTTTCAAAAACTTTGAAACTTCAAAATTTGGTTATAAGGTTCCAAGTTTCAACAACCACATGACAATATTGACTTATCTTGCCTTTCAAAGGCACCGTCATCTGACACCTTATTGAATGCTATGTACGAACTAATATAAAATATAAAATACAATATAAAATATAAAAAATATCACAATTTCATGGAATACAACATAAAATATCATCAACCACAGTTTGACTTTGGAATATGATTCATGAAGTGCAATATAAAATAAAAAATATCATGAAGTGCAATGATTCACAATTTCATTGAATAAAATATAAAATATCATCAACTACAATATGGAACAATGGAAAAAGATCCATGAAGTGCAGTATAAATACCTAAAAGCTGCTAATTCTCTTCCATTTCCCAAATGGTGTTAGCGTCCTCAAACTGACGTTCATCATCAGAAAAGTAAAAGAGTTGTCTTGAATTTGATTCCAAGTTTTCTATTCATTTTCTTTGAACTGTGCCTCAAATACAACATTCTTTGTGTCATTTTTGTCAATGTCATCTGTTTGATTCCCATTGCCACTGCCAGTGCCACCAATACCAGCCTTTGGAATTGGAGTGTTGCACAACCCGGTCCCTCTTCTTTCACATGTGGACCTCCAGATTGCAAGTGCCCTTTTCAAAAGGAAAATTTCTAACATTATATGCAGTTCCTTTCATCCTCAAGAAATTTTCCAAATTCTTGTCTAGTTTGTTTCTTAACTTTGATTTCAAAAACCCCAATGTACTGAAAACTCTCTCATCCTCCACTGACCCCAATATCATTGTTTGACATAAATCAACAAATTTGAAATATTTTGATATCGAACCATGCAATATTTCACTCTGACCTAAGTTTGTCCAAACCTTTTTTATTGATCTTGGTTCAAAGGCCTTGTCCTTTCCTGTGGATTTATACTGGTCCTTCATAGCTATTGCAAAATTCCTACATTGTTTTCTAAGCTTAGCTTAATCTAAAATTCCTTCTATTTTTTGCTCATTGTATGTTACAGTTTTCAAAAATTGTTCGATCAAGATTTTTACCTGAGAATGAAAATATGTTATGTTATCTCAGTTTTCCCAAAATTGAGGATACACAATACTCATGGCTTCAAGTATTTCATGTCGAGAGAATCTTTCATGAATCTCTAAGGAAAGATATTTTGCAATTTCCTTCAAATTATCACCAACAAATTTAACAATGCCTTGAAAATCTTTCATGTTAATAACTACTCTAGTAGAGCAGCTGGTTGTCTTACATTGGTATGTACTTGTATCTCATATCCACGTACAAAGATGCATAAGTTCCTGCTTGCATTAAAATGTAAATAATTATGAAGATCATTCAAATCAGTAATTTTCTACCACATGAAATAATTTGGGCCATCTTGTGTTAGATCTAGATACAGATGATCAAGGGCCAAGCATGTATGTTTACGTAGATTGGCATATTCATTAATACACATAGTTTTGTCTTGGGCTTTCTTCACAAGCTCTTTCATCACATCTAGCATGGGGAGAAGACTGGTTAAATTCAAGAGTGTCTCTATATCACTTAACCTATGTAAGAGTTTAGGAGCTTTGTCTATTGTGTTGTGATGCTCGTACATCACTCGAATCAAGGATTGATATTCTGAAAGAACTCATTGCGCTGGTCCATGCAGAGAGATTCATCTGGTATTGGCATCCTTGGGAAACTTGTTTCCTGGTGTTATTCCCTCAACAAAATTTTGAAATTTTGTGAAATGTAACTTAGGACTTTGGCAGAAGTATGCGTGGATCTCGCAGACTAGATTTTTTACTTTTGATACTGTAGGAAACTTGCTTACAATTTTGAATGCTAAATTCATTTTGTGGTCCATGTAGTGAATGTCGAGCATGTATGGTTCACAAGTAGTTTGTAACTTTGTGTAAACACCGGTCCTTTGACCTTGCATCACTGCAACTCATCAACTCCTACACACACCAAATTTTTGGCAATTGTCAACTCATCCATACCTGCAATTTCATTCAAAAAATTCTTGACTAGTTCAAATATATTTTGCGATGTTGAACTATCCTTCATTTTATGAACATAGAGAAGATGAGCTTAGCGAACATGTTTTTGTACAGTATACAAATGCATATAGACCCAAGAAGTATTGTCTACCATAGTAACTTCATCTAAAGATAATGCAATGAAATTTGACTCTTTTACTTTAAGCTTTAAATCTTCCTTTTCCACTATAGCAAGACAGTTTTCCCATTCCCATCTAGCATTTACTAACTAATGTGAGTAGGGATAGTGAGGAACATTCAAAAAAGATAATAAACTAGAATATTCTGGGTAGTCTGTTATAGGATGCCCTCTGGACAAAATATGAAAAACAACAGTCATCTGAATAGTTTTTGACAGATTTGTTGCTTCCATTGCTTTCCAAAATTGAGCGTCAACTATACCTTTACATGCACCAAGCTTCAATAGTTTTTGGCGATGCACTTCATAATCCGTAGCATACCTAACATGAAGAAATTCTTCCTTTGATTTCCATTGTACGCCTGATTGTTCCTTTCTGTCTATGATTTGTTTTTCATAAACTTTACCAATATGCTTTTCTATAGTGTCAATCTTTAGCTGCAACATCTTGTCTCTTCCACATTTCCAAGTACAAATCATACATCTGGCCAATTTTTCATTTTCAATATCATTTGATTTCCCCACTAGTTCAATGAATGGGTACTTTGACAACCAACCAAGTTGAAAACTCCTTGTCATTTCCCACTCGTGCCCCCTTTTTGGTTTATTTTTCCTTTTCTTGCTACCAACATCATCATCCTCATCCAAGTCAATTATCTCATTCTAGCTAACTGGGCCTAGGGTATCACTTGGAACATCTTCTATGGTATTGCTATCCTGATTTGATACATTTTTATTTAAATCAATGACAATCTCAACTTGATCTTCTGGTGGCAATGAAGTATTGGGAATGCTACCAATATTTGGTGGAAGAGTTGATGATGTAGCTCCATCTTGACCTAATGGATCAGAAGCTTTGGCAATTCCAAAGTAAGAATGTATGGCACATCTAAGGTTTTTGCATTTTGATGGCCTCTTAGTATCTTCACCACCCTGAGGAGCGGCAAGAGTCTCTTCACCACCTTGAGGAGCCTGAGGAGTGGAAGGGGTTTCTTCACCACCCTGAGGAGTGGCAGGAGCCTTACCACCCTGAGGAGTAGAAGGAGTCTGAGAAGTGGTAGGAGTCTCTTCACCACCCTAAGGAGTGGCAGGAGCCTTACACTTGCTACTTGAGTCGCTCGACATATTCATCTCACTTCAAATAAAAACTAGAAAAAAATTTCTTCTTGTTTAAGGATAGAGAATAATATAGATCCCATTCCCTACTCAATATCATCTTTAAGACTAAAGTAAGAATGGAAAAGAGATAAAAAAAATTTATTATTATAAATAATAACACTATGAAGAAATGATCACTCACCTTTAAGTCTATGTTTTTGGCTTTGGCTAACTTCTGAATAAATGACACTTTCGATTGTATTTATTTCTATTCAAGGAATGGATTAATAATATTCCTTTCAGTGATTTATCAAAGATTGTGTGAATGGAAATAAAATAGGAATTTATAAGTAGTGTGATAAGTGTTTTCTTTAAATATGGTGCAGAATCACATATCAAATTCAATACCATGGAATACAATATAAAATATTTGGCTTTTCCTAAACTTAGTCGCTAGTCCTCAAAGTTATATAACCTTGTCGCGGAGTTCTAAATTTTCATAACTTCGCGATTCCCTGACTTGGTTGATGGTTCACTTTGTTGAGTTGCAAGTCTTTCTTGGTCATCTTTCTACTCAGTACTCGGTGGGTCAGAGGTTTCGAAAACTTTGAAACTTCAAATTTTGGTTCTAACTTCTAAGGTTCACTTTTTTGAAGCAAGAATAGAAAAGAGATAAAGAAAACTTATTATTATAACTAATAACACTATGAAGAAATGATCACTCACCTTTTAAGTCTATATTTTTCACTTTCACTGACTTTCGAATGGAGAAGTAGAACCTCATAACTGAACAAAATGTGTAAGAATAAATGACACTTTCAATTGTATTTATATCAATCCATGATTCCATATTTGGCGAATTCTGCGAGATTTTTAAATGGTACATTAAAATTTTGGTGAATCCCGCGCATTTATACAACGATCGATACGTTGTAATTTTCAAGGCGAAATGTGTCCTCAAATGTAATTATTTTCTAATGTTATTGGCGAAATAGCTCCTCATGAGCAACTATTTATAAATTTTAGTTGGCAAAATGGGTCTTAAGAAGAAACTATTTGTAAATTTTAATTGGCGAAATGGGTCCTGATACAATGTTGTTTTAATAGTATTAGCGAATATGTAGGTGTTCTATTAAATTATTTCGGGATTCCATGCGAAAATATTAGTCAGTCCAATTGAAACACGTAGTTTGACAATGGCAAATTTTTTGCTTAAATATGTCTCATAAAAAAACTCATTGGCGAATGGACATCCATTGGACCTATAGTTCATAAAATTTGGGAAATTTGGACACCATGTTGGGTGCGAGAAATTCACCAATTTTGACTTGGCCAATTCTTAGAATTCACCAATTGGCGAAGATTCGCCACTAAATTTTTCCCTACTCGAGGCTTCTTCTAATTTTCTGCAAAGTTCTCAAGCTCTTGGGTTTTGTTGATTTTGTAAGCATGGGTGGTGATAGAAACAAAGTTGAGCCTTTTTCCTATGACACCCTGTAATATAAGTCTCAAATGTGGAAAAGGTTGGTGCGAGGTGGGATAACGTTGTATATTTAGCGGCTCCATGTCAATGATCCACAAGAGATGGAGTTGCTTGTCAAGGCCTAGCATAATAGGGTTCTGAAGATTGGAAAAAATAAATCTGACATTAATGAAGACTTCATTGCGAGCATCACAGGTCTTTCACCTAAGGTTAGAAAGGTGTATAGAGACAAGAAGGATTCTAATGTTGTGTGTTTTATTTTCTTAAAAGATGATGAAGAAAAGAAGCTTGAGCAAGCTAAAAGTGGTGGCTACTTGTGTAGCTCCATCAAGGCTCTATGGGGAGATGTTGTTGAAGAACTAATGAGGTATATTACCTTAGAAGTTCAGTTCTCTACAATTAATGGTTATTATTTTGTCCTTCTGAATCACTTTAGACACAAGAAGAAAGTTTATTTCCTTTCTATTTTTTGGCTTCTTTGGAAAGTGGAATTAAGGATCACAAGAGAAATCCTAAAAATCTTGTGCTACATGTTGTTTTAATTCTCTTAATTAAATATTATGTCAAGTCTTATGTGGTTCCTAAGTAGCCTAAGAGGGATCGTAAAGGAAAGAAAAAGAAACTGGATTTGGAATATGAGACTGTGTTGGAGGAGGAACCTGTGAAAACTCCTAAAGGGATAAAGAAGAAAGTGGAATTGGAGGAGTTTTCTGGGTCGGAAGAGGATGAGGATTATGTTCTTGAGTCTGAGGTTTCTATAGATGTCTACTCGTAGCCCCTTGTTCCTGGTATGGGTGGAAAAAAAGGTAAACTTTCCCCTAATTTTGTGGAGTATGAAACTTTTAGTGAGGAAGGGGTTGGAGATAAACCTAGCAAAACTGGGAGAGGTGCTCCCTCAACCCTCTTGAAATAAATGCAAATGTTGTTGAGGAAAATACTCCTACGCCCCCTATGTTGGGGTCTAAGAGATAAAATGGTTTGAAGGATGGTGGTAAAATGAAGTTGGCTAAGCGGACTGGTATTCTTGTGCAGGAGGAGTCTCCTGATTCTCCTCTTAATGTTGTTGGTGGGTAGTACAATGACCATCCTTAATGAGGGGAAGGAGAAGCAGAATACTAGGAGGATTGTTGTGGATTAAATTGCGAGCTCCCTTTGTAAAATTTAGGCTCTGGTGGTGGGGGTTAAAGGGAAAGAGGTTATTGATATCCATAAAATTATTAGTGTCTCCTAGGAGGGTGAAGCGGAGGCTTTGGATGTTTTTAATTTTAACTGGGAGGATCTTCCTAATGTTTTGGGTCTAGCGAAGGAGTGTACTTTATCTTTGTTTAGATTGTTCAAATGGGCTTTCTATGAGCTTAATATGACCAATGTTAAGGTTCGGGGGGCTGTGAGTAAAGTTGGGGAAACTTCGGAGTCCTCTGTATAGGCTTAAGTTGACCAGCTGTTTGATGCTTTAAAGATTTTTGTGGAGGAGATGCTTAAGTTGAAGCATATTTTTGAATAAAGGATTGTGACCTTGGAAGAGCAAATGGAACGGGTTAACATGAAGTTGGAGAAGGTTCTTGAAGTGAGTAAATTTGTGATGAGTAATGAAGCTAAGGGCCTTACTATTCTCAATGAGAAGGCTAGGAAATGGATGGAGGAAGCTCCTAGTGATAAGGATGCTGCTAGGAAAAGACAGAACTAATGGAGGAAGCTTTGGTTCATAAGGTTATTGCTAGGAATGTTGTTGGTATGCATGATGTTTTGATTAAAGAGGTAAGTTTTTTGGGGCCCGGTGCTAGAACCCACAAAAAAACTAAGATGCAAGGGGTCCCTACCAAAGATATTTTTGAAGTTATGGATGTGCATCAGAAGATAATTTAAATTGACATGGAGGCTGCTAATATTTTGAATAATCTATAATTTTTGTTCTTTGTCCTCCTTTTTGGCAGCTGTTATGTTGATGTTTTGCTATGTGTTGGCTGTTTGGTTATCTTATGGAACAACTTACTTTTTGGTAAAGGGTTTTGGGGCCCCTTCAAAACCTACTTTACCTCTAATAAAAAATTATGTGAAATGGAATTTATTACAAATAAAAAATATTTGAAATTTAATCAATTCCCCCATAAATTATGGGGAATCTTGTCCATGTGATTGTAAAGAATTAACAATTATTATGTTTCTCCTTAATCATAGCTATATGGTTGGTAAATGATTCCTTGTTGATTGGTTTTTAAAATAAACATGTTGATATTGGTTTAGAAAATTACCCTATAGAACCTCTAGTGCCATCTACCTAGTGATTCGTTTATACCTTCATTACCTTAGAGCTATCCTATATTTCCCTATAGTAAAAAATATTATAGTGTTGTACTATTCAAAGTTGTCTCTTCCAACTAAAAGTTTGGAGCTAAAGATGGCAGCTCTAGAGTTATTCTGAAAATGTAACTCAAATTCTAGACTTTAGTGTTTGTTCAAAAGGAATCCTTTGTATATATGTGTGTGTTTATGTGTGTGTGGTTGGTGGGCTTGAATGGACTTTACATTGTTCTCCCTCCGGACCAACCTTTGAATCAATCAATTAGTTTCATTGATTCGTTGCTCGAGTTTGAAGACATCACCATCATTGTAGCTTCCGAACCCTATGGATAGTAGAGAAAATACAAAACCCCCCAGCAAGGGAGAGGAGGAAAGCACTAGACTTAATAACATAATCTTCTAGAGAGGCATTGGAGAGGTAGTGGACAGACTGGATGTGTAAGGGCTTAAATGCATTGAATTGGTTGGAGCAGTTGGAGCATGAAGGGACTAGATGTTGTTTGAGAGGGGTGCAACTATATATATATATACATACATAAAAATTTGTATATTTTTTCCAAGGAAAATTGTTAGGCGAATCAACATTTAAACATCGGTAACAATAGAAGTTGAAACCATTATGCATATATCCTTTTTCTACTTTAAATAAGCTATATTTTTTAATCTAGTAATAAATAAATCTTAAAGAGGAATGAGAGTGGAAGAAAAGGATTTACATTTTTCTTGAAAAATTAGAAATTTTACACTCGTATCAATTAGTAAGGGTTTCTAATTGACCTCATTCAACCATACAGGTGTATCTTTTACCCTGTGCAAGTTGTGTTAAAAATATAGGAAGTGATAATATTATTTTTCACATCTATTATCTTCATAGTTGTTTTCCCTATCAAATATCAATTAAGACACAAAGCATGGATGATGAACTTGATTACGTAGTAGGATTGTATTGGTTAATAATTTTTGTATTTTATAAACTACAGGGGATTGGGCATAGTTGGATTGAAATAGATAGACAATTGGATAGTCAAGTACTTGGAGCTAATGACATGGGAGAATCAAGTTTGGAAATAAGGATGAAAGGATGGCGGATATGAGATATGAGGATTAGTGTATGGAATATTAGGGATGTGTAGGGATTTTGTTCTTAATTGTTGTAGATCCAAGGTGCTTGGGAAAAAGAATATAGAAAGGATTGGAGGGGACATTTTTCAAGATGGATCTCCAAGGGCTATTTCATGTAGGATTGTTATGCCTCAAACTAAATGTATCAAAAGAAATATAAGATATGAATTATGGGGAAGGAAATGTTTGTATTGGCCAAATAATACTTGGATATGATGTCAATGTCCTTATCAAAATTGTAAATGGGAAGGGAGAATAGACTATATAGGAGGCAATGGATAGGTTAATATGATTAGGTAGATAGTAGGATGTAGATAGGATAGGAGGATAGTATGGAAATATAATGGATAGGTAAGTAAGATAGTCCTAAGAATTTGGATAGGATGGAAGGATTGAACATATATATAATGGCTATAAAAATAGGATTGAGTAAATAAGATAAGAGAATTTGTGGATACGAAGGAAGAATGTTTCCCACAAGTGTAGGGTGGTTGCAGTTAGGGGATTTACATATGACACCCATTTTCCAAGTTTTCAAACATGGTACTTTCTCAGGGTACCACAAGAGGTGGCTTTCACCAATGGATAGATTATTTCACTTTACTTTTTATTTATTTATTTATTTGTATTTCACAAGTGGCTTTCACAAACTAATAGTACCAAAAAAATTATTAGTACAACAGGAGGATTCTATTGGAATGTTAGAAGAAGTTTCCTTAGAATTAGTAGAAGTATTACTAACATCTTTGTCTCAATATTTGTATCCAATTCCTTGAAATATAGGGTTTTATTTAATTTGCATGGGTTCCAAGATACCTTGCTCATGAAGGCCTAGTCCTTGGCAATAATAATATGTCTTTTAAAAAAAATGATTTCCAATAGGATACTTACTATTTTGGAAATAAGATACAAATCTAGTGTGAGTAATGAGTTGTGGTGGTTTTAGTTTCCTTGATAGTGAGAATTTGAATGTATGAAGATAAATCAACTAGGGTGATATGATCTTGGTTTAAGAATGGGTTTTATGGGAGTGATTGGATCTCAATATGGTAGGAGATCATGAGATTAATTTTAGTAGGGAAATTTAACTCCTCAGATGGTAGGGGATCATGAGGGGTATTTTTAGGGATGCATGGATATTGATATGGTAGAGGATAATGAAGTGAATTATTAGGAGTTCTTGGATCTAGAGGTGGTAGGGGATCATGAGTACAATTTATAGGAATTCTTAGATCTATCTATATGGTAAGGGATCATGATGTGGATCAATAGGAATTCTTGGATCTTGAGGGGGTATGTGATTAGGAGGTGGATTAGTAGGGACACTTAGATCATGAGGGTATATGGGATCATGAGGTGGATTACTAGGGATTCTTATCACTTGAGATAGTAGAGGATCATGAGGTGAAATAGTGGTGACATTTGTCTCTTGAGATAGTGGGGGATCATAACATGGATTAGTATGAATGCTTAAATCTTGTGATAGTGGGAGATCATTAGGTGGATTAGAGAAAGTGATTGACACATGCATATTTAATTAGATAAAATGAGAAAGGATTATAATTTCATGTTGCTCGAAATTAGTACATGGAGGAATTTTTTGAGTCATGCACAATAATGAGATAAGTATTTTTATGTTTATGGATGTTGGAATTGATAGATTTGATGTATGTGAGGGATTTTGGATTGATGATATATTTGGATGACATAATATTAGTGATATTATAAGATAGATCTATTATATTTGTGTGTTGTAGCTTAGCATCATTTACTAATAGTCCTTTGAGTGAATAATCAATGAATTTAGGTGAGTTGGGGTGCTTGTTGGATTGGGTGTCTTGGATTAAAAATATTTAGGTGATGAATGATTGTAATAAGATGTGGAGGCTACCAAGGGTTCTTGGATTTGTAATAGGAATTATGATCTAGGATATAGATGGGAGATGGGGATTTTGGAGATAGATTGACATTGAGAAAGGCTTGGGGTGGAGGATATTTTTCCCATGTCAACAGTGAGGAGGGATGATTGATAGATGATTGTTTGAGGTGATAATTCAAGGGAAGCTTGGCTCCTCTACTTATAAGGTACCTAGCCATGACATTCATATCTTGGCTTAATATATAGACTAGAGTGTTTTTTTTAAGATAAGGATTAATGGATAAGCATTTAGGAGTGGTGAGAGAGTTTATGCTTCGATTTTCTTAGATTGGTGATGGGCATGAGGATATGAGAAATAAATTGGGAATGGGGATATGGTACATGGAATTGCATTAAGGGAGGCTTTAGATAGAGTATTATTTTCCTTTGTCAAGGTTAGGATGAGGATGACCTACAAATATGCATTGAGGACTAATAATATAACTTTTTCTAGCCAATTATTAAGAGTGAGGATCGATGGATGGGTGATTGAAGCTTGTGGAAAACTTGTATGAGATAATGTCATCTAAGGATTAAGGGAATTCATCTTGATCAACAAGGCTCACATTATCATCATAGGGCTTATATTCCAATTGATTGACAAGGCTAGCATCATCATCACCATCATCATACTTAGGTTGGCTTCCAATGTCTTCTTGGTTATTGATAGTCTTGTGATATACATAAATAGTATCTTGCACTTTTAGCTAGTTGCAAAAATATTTTATTATTTAATTTTGTGTTCTTTATTTATTTTGGTATTAGGATAAATGAATGGGTAATGGTTTTTAGGATGAGGATTTGAATGAGATTGACAACTTTGGAAGGGTTATTTTGGGTTTGATTTTATTTTTGATGGAGCTTGATATCTGATGGAAGAGATTAGGATATGGGATATGAATTCAATTGATGAGTTTGGATTGGAGCTAACAGATGGATGGATGACAATTTGGATGAGGGGAGTGATTAGGATTAGGATGAAGGTTAGATTACAATTTGGATGAAAGGATTGTGGATGTTGGAAATTGAGATGGATGAAAGAATTAGAATAAGTGGATGAAGAATGATGAGGATTATCTAAGATTTTATGTGTTATTTGAATAGGATTCAATGACCTAAGGCATTGGATGAATATTTAGGATTTGATTATAGAATATGATGATGTTAGAATGAGATTTTAGGTGATGATGGTAGATTTGGTAGAAGGTTTAGCTATTGAAGTGGGATAATTGATTAATTAGTATCAAGATGTATAATGTTCCAATTTACATGTGACATAGAAACTATTGGATGAATCCAAATCCATGTGCTCTAGATCATCTTCTAGACCCCTTTGCATCAATGGTATTTTTTGGGTCTTATTATCCAAATAATTTTAGTTTTTATATATTTTAAAATAAATGTTAAATGGAGCATCCATCTTCCCATAAGACACCTCTATAGTGTGTTACTATCATTATTAATATATTTATGAGTATTGTGTAATTGCTTTATAGGTAGTTTTTGGGTGGTTGAGGTGATTTAAAATGTGGTTGAAAGAATAGATTTAGAAGAAAAATATAAAAGCATTCATAATCATCTTGCATAATAGATTGATATACTATTATTTGTTTCCTTTGCAATGTAGATCCATATATTTGTGTGATTTTGGTTTTCAATAGAAGAATGACATTATAGACCTCTAGCACCTATACAAACACACCAACATGAGATGGATTTTGAAGAGAATAACCAAATGTTGGCATTAGATGACTTTAATCATGTTTAACACCTCATAAAATAACATACATAGATTATATTTTATTTAGTGTTCTAATTTTATACATATATATTGTATTCAATTATCACTTCTTAACATTGCATTGTTATCTTTTTGTGTAGGACACGTGAATGTTGTTGTTGCACCTAAGAGAAACAAAGTAGAAATAAAGTGTTTGTTGGCACAATATATTAAGACAAGACATAAATTGTTAGAGTTTATCATAGATTATAATTTTGAGCACCAAACAACTTATGTGTTTTCCCTTATTACTTGGCTTTACAAACATATGCTAAGGAAGAATGACTTTTTTTTCATTTAAAGATTATAAGACGCCTTAATTCAATATTTTTTTTAAAAATATTATAAGACAAGTAAGAGAATTTCGTACTACTCACATTTGATTGTGATAACAAATATACAATTAATGATATATCAATACATAAAACAAAACTTAAAATTAAGAAGCCCCCTTATTAAAATTCTATACAAACATTGCAAAAGGATTCTAAAACATCTATCACAAGAAGGTGAATGTAGAGGATTGAAAAGAACTTGTTGACGCATTTCATTAATGTGATGTAATCACATAATTCCACATGTATTCACTTCAATTTTTATTCTTTAAATTTTTATTTTTGTTTTATTTTCACTTCATATTAATATTGTACTAATATTTCGTTTTCGAGTGAAATAACTTAGGAAATAAGTTACTTTTTGTCATGCCTTTAATGCTTAACACATGGGATAAAGCCATGAAGGAGTGGGAAAATAGAAGACAATCCTACTAATCAATGTGCGATGGGCTTTTGCCTTTAGAAAAATATAAGATTTATTTTAAAAGCTTGAAATCTCCCCTTCTCGCTGGCTAAATGCTTAGTCTTTACAAAATAAAATTAATCACACTCGTATGTTTTCACATTCACTAAAATTGAGGTTACACTTTTTTTAGTGACAGTTATACATTCAAACATATCAAGATATATTTTATTTAAAAAGAAATTATCATATATAACTACAATCTGTAACACCATCGTGAAGGCTGCATATCAGCCCACGTTCGTTGCTTAACTCTCCACATCGGCCATGCAGAAAAACAGTAAATTACGTGGAAAAACCCTCATTTTGCAAAACATCCACCAACTATATACTATTCTGCGACCTCTCTCCAACATAAATCTAATGATGGTGCGGACCGTTTCCTTTATTACCCTTGGGAGGTTTGGGAAGTAGGCGGCGCTTCACCAATTTTCTCTGCAATCGAAACAGAAAATACAACATTAGAAGTTGATTCCATTAAAATTTTAAAAAGTTGACGTTGCTCTTGTACGATATTTACAATATTTTTGCAGTGAAGAAAAAATAATCACGATAAGGGAGAAGATCTGGTAATTGAACATCTTAATTATGGCTTTTTCAAAATCTTACTTAGAAATTTCAAATCACTCTCAATTTTTTACAACAATTACTTGATAAGTCTGTGCTTAAAGTTTCAGGATCAATCACCAAATATGATGTCACATCAGCATGCTTTTTGTGGAAGTGTTCAAAAAGATCCAAAAAAAGTGAAACCAATAATTGTACCCTAAATCATATTTTATTGGTGCACTAATGTAGCATCACATGATTTGTTGTTCTTTAGATCTAAGCAATACATTGCATTCAATTATGGATAGTCATCATCAATTCTAACAACTTTAATTTCACAACTATTGGTTCAATACTGTTAAACATAGTGAACATTAAATAACTATTGAACCATACTCAGAAATCTCTCCCCTACAACATATTTAAATGATTATTGAAACATACTCAGAGATCTCTCTCCAATATATTTAAATAACTATTGAAACATACTCAAAAATCTCTCCTCAATATATTTAAATAATTATTGAGACATTAAATAACTATTGAAACATATTGAGAGATCTCTCCACTATATTTAATGACAGAAACATTTCTATTATTTGAGGCGTAAAAGATTGGCACTTACTGGATCTCCCTGTGTTACATTGACGTCCATGTGAGAAGTGGGTTTATAGGTAACAAGCTTGAGATGAGGGGTAGGGCGAGGGGGAGCAGGTAGGGCAAGGGTGGATATAATAAGTAACCGGAACAACACTAGCACAAGGAAAGAACACACAGCTTCATTATAATTACTACCTTGCTCCACTGCTATATTGCTCATTCGTGGTATATGTAAGTCCCAAGGGGAGTATTTATAGCCAATGGAGATTCTTTGAACGTCTTCTTTTTCTTACAAGCAGTCTATAAATCGCCGTCTTACTTTTTCTTACAAGCAGTCTATAAATCTCCGTCTTACTTTTTCTTACAAGCAGTCTATAAGACACACGTCACGAGAGATGCGTATGATTTGTTTTAAGAGACTCCACGTAAAGGAAATGTTGCAGTGGGCCTACAAGCACGGAGATTCTTTTCTTGCGTCTAGCAAACGCATGACAAATTTATTAATTATTCTTGGATTTAAGAGAAGCACGTATGTGTGAAATTTGTCACACATAGGCTACGTGCTTCTCTTAAATCCAAGAATTGAAATAAAGCTCCCTCCAACGTACGACTAAGGAAGTTTCCAATGAAGCTCCCTCCAATCTCGAGTTAATTAACCTGGAAGGTGTTTCCTATAGGAACAAGTCGACCCGATATAGTAAACCAACGGCGCACAGTTTTGGAAAAAGGATGTAAGACGATGAAAGCCATCCTGACCGTTTGTTGTCGTCCGTCTCCGTTCGCGTTTTTCCCGTCATTTCTCTACTTTTTCACGTTCCCTGCATCGGGTTTAAACTTTATTCTGCATACCAAATCAAAGGGCCCAAAAAATGGGCCACATAGAATATGAACCTCCAAATCCAGTGCCTACTTTCCCGTCGTGTTCGAGAAGGCACGTTCACCGTGTACTTTTAAAACAACCCTTTATCTTATCTGAGATCTGACAAAAAATAATATTTTTAAAATATTATTTTAAGGGTCCGTAAAGAGGGGCGTGAGTATCCGCACTAATTTTTAAAAGAGGTTTAATCTAAGAAAGGATTACGAATGGAATAGAGTATTAATTAAAATATTTATTTTCATTTAAGAAAGCCTTGGTTTTGGCCTTGCTCTTTATGTTAATGGGCTTGTCCTCCAAATAAAAACTTTCATTTTTGGATTCTAATTTAAATCTAGTTAGCTGTAATACATTAAAAGATTTAATTGTGAGGGAAAAATAATTAAATTATATTGATAAAATAAATTTGATTTAGAGTGTAATGAATTTGAATTGGAAATATTAAATAGAAATAAAATATAAATTTAAAATAAATTAAATATTTTATTTAGTTTAAAATTTGATTATAGAAATATGTGATAATACATTATTTGGTTTAGGTGATGAGTGAGGTTGGAAATATTCAATCTCTCTCTCTCTCTCTCTCTCTCTCTCTCTCTCTCTCTCTCTCTCTCTCCACCATTCTCTCTCTCCACATACAAACACACAACTTTGTCTCCCTTTCTACCTCTCCTCCTTCATCTTTTCTCTCTCTCTCACACCATTCTCTCTACCTCTCTCTCCTCTCCCTCTCTCTCTCTCTCTGCTTTCTATCTCACCCTATCATCGTGCGCAGCGTCATCGTGATCATCATGTCGCGAGGATCATCGTTGCATCGCCAGCGTCGCGCCGTCATCATAGCGTAATAAAATAAAATGCCTGATGTATGGTTTAATGTCATCACGTAATATGTATGTAATAATAATAATAATAATAATAATAATATTAATAATAATAAACCGCCAGCATATGCATCATCAATAACCGCATGTTTGCATCATCATCTTTAATAATAAAATATGCATTTTACAGTTCTGTGTCAATTCCACCTCCCTCTTTCCTTCCTCTCCCTCACTCCCTCCTCTGCTCTTTTTTTTTTTTCCTTATGTAATATAATAAATCTTTGCTTTTTTCTTCCCCCCCCTGTCTCCTCCTTCCTCCTCCCTCTCTCTCTTGTTCTCTCTCTCTCCCTCCTTCCTCCCTCTACCCCTCCTCCCCCCTCCTTCTCTCTCTCCCTCTCTCCCTCCCTCCTTCCCTCTCTACATCTCTCTCTCATCTCTCCCTCTCTCTCTCTCCCTCTCTCTCTCTCTCTCCCTACCTCTCCCTCCCTCCTTCCCCCACTCTCTCTCTCACCTCTCTCTCCCTCCTTACATCTCCCCCCCTCTCTACTTCTCTCTATCTACCTTCTCCCTCCATCACCAAGATGGGGGACCAAAAAATAGCTACTCTGCTTTTTGGTCTTGAAATAGAGAAAATGTGAGTGCATGATAATGAAATGTGCTCATATTATGGGTTGGTAGTGACTGAGCCTAGACTTGGTCATTACAAGGGTATAACATGAGCATGTTATAATGCACCCACATTATGGTCTATTTTTCATCAAATGTGAGTGCATTATAATATGCTTGTATTATGTAAATGCTTTCACAAAATGCAAGTATGTTATAACATGCTCGTGTTATGTTCTACATTAAATTTTTTTCTCTTTCTCTTTTTTTTTCTCCTTTTATTTCAGTGAAACTATATACATGAAATTAAGTATAATTTGACATTTACATATGGATATTTACTTTCTTATACTTTAAGTTATATTTCATGTATATAGTTTCAAGATGTTTGAGAGTGGTTTCATATCTCTAGGAGTTATAATGTAAATTCTAGTTTTTGGAAGATCTTACAATTTTTTAGACTTAGAGAAATTTTAATAATCAACATGTCAAATTTCAATAATCAGAAGGTCAAATTTAGTAATCAGTAAGTTGTATCATCTTTCTCTCTCTATCTCATTCATTGTTTATCCCTAATACTATAAACTTCTCTCTTTCTCACTATCTCCATCTCTTTATCTAATTCTCTTTCCCTTGAACTCAAGAACTACCTCTCTACTTGTTCATCTCTCTCTCTACTTCTCCCTCCTTCCCCCTCTCTCTGTTTGTCCTTCCCACCTTCCCCTTTTTCTCTCTCACTCTCTCCTCCCTCTCTACTCTTTATAGATCACCATTCTCTCTCTCTCCCTCTCTCTCTCTCTCTCTCTCTATATATATATATATATATTATATGTTAGAACTAAGATATAGCTCTGATACCATGTTAGAATTAGCTATGGCTGCCAAGATCTTGAGACCAAATAGAAAGCACAACAGAGAGAGATAAATATGACAAGAATAAATTGTATTCTTATCAATATGATTCAATGATATGATGCGTGTGTACAATGAGAGATACCCATTGGTTATATAGCCAAGGTGAGATGCAAGATGTCATAGGATTATGACAAGTATCTTAATCATATGACATGAGACAACTAATCACACTTACCTACCTAGGTTCACATGTAGTAGTTTTCAAAGGATAAGATAACAACTAATGACAACTAACACCTTCTAGAAAGATTCCTTCCTAGGACCTAAGTAAACTTAACATGTGTAAATAAGTCCCCTAGTAATGAATTAACTAGGTACAAGACTTTATTTACACCAACCACCCCTATTAAGTCCAACTTAGGGAGTAGCAGATTATTATGAAAATGACACAAAGATGGGTCCCAGCTACTACGTCATGTTAGGTACCCATGTACATGCAATGCAATCTCTCACAAACAGAGAAAAGGAGAAAACCCAGTGGGACAAAACTCCTCCCCAAAAGAGAGATAAAAGATACAAACTAGAAATGCTCTCAATGAAGAATGAGAAGGTAAAAAACCCATGTGAGGAAAAAGAACCCCCCATAAGAGAGATAAAAGAAGAGAAACAAGGCAGCCCCCCTTCAATGTTGAGTCTCCTACAATGATGGTAGAAGCTCAACATTGAATGCTAAAGATGATCCAATCTTGTCAAACAATGTTCCTCCCCTTAGGAAGAAACAAAACCAAGGATGTATGCAGGATGTCAGGAATATGAATGATGTATGATGTCTCTGAAGCATGCCCAAGTGTCTCCATGTCGATGCTGAAAGTTGACACACTCCAAACAGGCGTTCTAGGCCACAATGTTGAAGAGGACAATCCAGAATCAAATAGAGATGGATGTAGAACACAATCCAATGACAGAGATATCCCCTCGAAAGACAAAGAAGCCTCATCCAAATGCTATCCAAAAGTATCCACACTCATGTCAATCTACGAAGAATGATCATGTAGAGAATGAACAAGAGGGTCAGAGTGTTCCCTCACAACAATCGAAGAAGTTGCTTCTCCATCAAAGAGAAGATGAATGCTGTCAATGATGTCCTCCAAATCTACAAGATGAGACTCCACAAACAAGTCTGATATACGTGTCAAGAAGCCATCCAAAGTAGCCAAATCTGAAAGACAATCAAGATCCTACTACATTGACTCACAAGGAACCCAAACTATGGAATCACAAGCATCATCAACTGCAACAGTAGATGGAGGAGATAAAATGCATGACTCAAGAACTGGATCTGATGTGAGAACTCCCAAGTTCAAGAAGCCAAATGTCTCCTCTAAATCATGGTGTATGTGATCAATAGCAAAAGGAACAATGTCACCATCAGAAGCAAAATTTACAAAGGTATACAACTGAGATGAATGATCAACCACCCCAGTAGCAATGATCTCTCTAGTCTCCAAGTCTCGAACGATGACTGAATCAGGTGTGAACTCCACAGTTCTCCCATCTCCACCATGTGTAATCTGATATATGGAAAGAAGATTGTTCATCAAATGAGGAACACACATGACATCCTAAAAAGTGTTCTCCCCAAAACTAATAGATCCCTTCCATGTTACACTCATGTATGTATTGTTTCCCATCAAGATAGGAGACATAGTATTACAAGGCTGAAACGAAGAGAATATAGATTGTGAAGATGCCATATGATGAGATGCTCCTAAATCTAGAAGTCATCTCCCTGATCCTAGACCTGAAAGAGCACAAATACCTTGTCCTTTATTTCCTGATGTAGATGCTTGACCTTTGTCCTTTTTAGACTATTTTGAAGTAGAAGGAGAAGAAGATTTAGACATTCTAGAAGGAAGTTCATTGTGATTCATTTTGAGAAGATTTTTCACTTCATCAATATCCTTCTTATAACAATAGTGTTCTTCATGTCCATCCTTCTTGCAATATGCACAAAAAGGCCTCTCCTTCTTTGATGATTCTCCTTTTGATGAGGATGAGGATTCTGACTCTTTATGTGTCTTGTTCTTTTTCTTCTTTTGCTTCTTATCAAGATTCCCTGATTCTTTTTGTCCCTTTGACTCACTTACTACCAATACTTGTGACTTGGAAGACTTGATTAGAACCATGTTCATTAACTTAGCTTCCTCTTGGATTAGGAGATTTGCAAAGTCATCAAACTTAGGATCAACATATGATGCTCCCATAGAAAGTCAATGGGTATGAAAGCCAGAAACAAACACTGAATACTTAGGACCAAGCTTGGATAACACATTTAGAATCAACTGTAAATCCTCTTTTTCAATGTGCATTCTTTCAACTGTGTTCTTAGTTGCTTGATTTTGGAGATGTAGCCTTGGATGTGGTCAAAACTCTTAGGATCAAGATTCATCATATCATTATCAATCTGATATCCCCTAATCTTATTTGTTTTACCATACAATTTTTCAAAAGTCTCACATGCCTCTTTAGGTGTATTACATTCAATTCAATATGAAATTCCAAATCAAATGAGACTAATGAACATATGCATCCAAGTGTTTTCTCACAATCAATCTCCCATCTTTCCAATTCTTTAGCATTAGTAGGTTTTGGAATTGTGTCCTTTAGATGACCTATTAGACATTTTATCACGAGATAGTTCCATACTAATTTTCTTCGTGTAGCATAATTATGTGGAGTTAGGAGTTCAATTTGAGATTTCCCCATTGCAAGAACACAAATCAAGCGAAAGAATGCAAGCAATCACTGCAAGATTACCCCCCAAATCACTCAATCATGAAACCCCCCCAAGCAATATCTGATTTGGCACTTTATATTTAGTGTGTTTACAGTTGCCACTTTCCAAAAATGGCGAAGTGGTCTTGATCTTGGTACATGCAAATACCAAATTTGGCCATAGAATCAAGTACAATTTTTGGTACAAAATGAGATCAATTTGATCATACCACTGAAAAGTACACGAAAAATCATGCACATTAAAAAAAATTACACCCAAAAATGTTACCTTAGGAGCAAGATATGAGCTCCCAAAGTTCTCAAAATGAGGACGAAGCAACAACACCTATGAGAATATGATTTTTTTGGAAAATACAAGCACCAAAACCAAATTCTAATTGCACCACTATGTAAAACATGAAAAATTAGCCCAAATAAAAAAATATTGCATTGAAAAAGGAGCTCGTATGACTGAGATATTGAGCTTCAAAGTTCTCTTATGAAAACCAAAATGCAAATCGTGAGGGGGGAGAAATTTTTTAAGGAAATTGACATATAGCTGATGTCATCAACCTGTGAGCTTAAATTTGATGGCCTCCTACATGTCAAAAGAGATATAGCTCGGATACCATGTTAGAACTGAGATATAGCTCTGATACCATGTTAGAATTGGTTATGGCTACCAGGATCTTGAGACCAAATGGAAAGCACAAAAGAGAGATGAATATGAAAAGAATAAATTATATTCTTATCAATATGATTCAATGATATGATGTGTGTGTACAATGAGAGATACCCCTTGGTTATATAGCCAAGTTGAGATGCAAGATGTCATAGGATTATGACAAGTGTCTTAATCATATGACATGAGACAACTAATCACACTTACTAGGTTGACATGTAGTAGTTTTCAAAGGATAAGATAACAACTAATGACAACTAACACCTTCTAGAAAGATTCCTTCCTAGGACCTAAGTAAACTTAACATGTGTAAATAAGTCCCTTAGTAATGAATTAACTAGGTACAAGACTTTATTTACACCAACAATATATATATATGAATGTATGTATGTATGTATGTATATATATGTGTATGTATGTATATCCTCTCCCTCCCTCCCTCTCTTTCTCTCTCTCTACTTCTCTCTATCTCACCTATTCCTCTTTACCTCTCTCCCTCCCCTCTTTCTCTCCCACCCTCCCTCCTTCCCTCTCTACTTCTCTCTATCTCACCACTCTCTCTCTCTCTATCTCCTCTTTATCTCACCATTATCTCTCTCACACCTTTATCTCTCTCTCCCTCTCTCCTTCCCTCTCTACCTCTCTCTATCTCACCATTCTCTCTCTCTCTCTCTTTGTTACCCCCTCCTCTCTCTCTACTTCTATTTATCTCACCTATCCTTCTTTACCTCTCCCTCTCTACCCTCTCTCTATCATCCTTCCTCCTTCCCTTTCTCTCTCTCTACTTCTCTCTATCTCACTTATCCATCTTTACCTCTATTGGACTAATCGCCAGCATCTCCCTTCAAATTTGGGACATGGAATAACCACCTCCCATGGATCTATTTATCTCTAGTGTTTGTATTAGGCATTAACATGTTGATATTTTGGCACAATGGAAAACATGTTCCAAAAAATGGTATCAAATCTGTGGTCATGGGTTTGAATCCCCTTAGGTGATGCTGAGGGGGGATTGTTGGACTAACTGCCAACATCCCCCTTCGGATTCAAGACATGGACTAACCACCTCGTCACCCGAGGGGGGATTGTTGGATTAATTTCCAACATCTCCCTTCAAATTTGGGGCATGGACTAACCACATCTCATGGATTCATTTATCTCTGGAGTTTGTATCAAGTGCTAATAGGTCAATCTTTTGGTGTAGTGGCACACATGTTACAACAACCTCTCCCTCCCTCCCTCCCCTCTCTCTTTCCCACCCTCCCTCCTTCCTTCCCCCCTCTCTACTCTCTATCTCACCTATCCCTCTCTACCTCTCCCTCCCTCCCTCCTCTCTCTTTCTAATTCTCTCCTTTCCTCTCTACTTATCTCTATCTCACCACTCTCACTCTCCATCTCTCTCTCCCTCCATCTCTCCATCTCTCCTTCCCTCTCTACTTTACATTTAACTTATCTCTATCTACCTCTCCCTCCCTCCCCCTTCTTTCTATCTCTCCTCTCCCTCTCTCTCTCTCTCTCTATTTCTCTCTATCTCACCTCTCTCTCCCTCCCTACATCTCCCTCCTCTTTCGATCCTTCTCCAAATCTATCTCCCCTCTCCATCCATCACTCCTCACCACTCTCTCTCCCCTCTCTCCCCCTCCCTACCTCTCCCTTTATATCTCCTCCCCTCTCTACCTACCTCCCCCTCCATCACTCCCTATTATTCTCTCTCTACCTACCTCTCTCTACACCTCTCTACCTCACCTCTCTTTTCCATCCTACCTCTCTATCACTCCCTCATTCCCTCTCTACTTCTCTCTATCTCTCTATCTCCCTCTCTCTCACCTTTGTCTCCATCCCTACATCTCCCTCCCTCTCTATCTCACCTTTTTCTCCCTCCCTACCTCTCCCTCCTTCCCTAATCCGATCTCTCCTATCCATCCCTCTGCCTACCTCTCTCTCTCTAGTAGATAGGGAAGGAGAGAGAGATATATAGAGATAGGGGGAAGGGAGGGAGAGAGAGGTGAGATAAAAAAGTAGAGAGGGAAGGATAGAGGGAGGACGAAGTAGGGAGGGAGAGATAGGTGAGATAGATATAGGTAGAGTGAATGGTGATATAGAGAGTATAGAGGGAAGGTGAGAGAGAGAGGTAGGGTTATATAGATAGAAGCAAAGAGGGATGAAAGAATGTGGGGATATTGAGAGAGGGAGAGAGAGGGAAGGAAGGAGGGAGAGGTAGAGAAGATGATAGAGATATAAAGAAGTAGATAGGGAGAGAGAGAGAGAGAGAGAGAGAGAGAGAGAGAGAGAGAGAGAGAGAGAGAGAGAGAGAGAGAGAGAGAGAGAGAGAGAGAGGAGGGGGTAGGTAGAGATGGAGAGAGAGAAGTAGATAGGGAATGAGAGAGAGGGGTGGGAGGAGGTAGGGAGAATTATGGAGAGAGAGAGGGGGAAGGAAGGATTGACAAGTAGAGAGGTAGTTCTTGAGCTTAAGGGAGAGAGTCAGATAAATGGATGGAGATAGTGAGAGAGAGAGGTTTAGAGCATTAGGGATAAACAATGAGTGAGATAAAGAGAGAGAGAGATAAAGATGATCTACAACTTCCTGATTACTGAAATTTGACCTCCTAATTACTAAAATTTAACATGTTGATTATTGAAATTTGTATAAGTCTAAAAAATAATAACTTGAAACTATATACATGAAATATAACTTAAAGTATAAGAAAGTAAATTTCCATATGTAAATGTCAACCTATACTTAATTTCATATATATAGTTTCAATGAAATACAAGGAGAAAGAAAAAGAGAAAAAATCAATGTAGAACATAACATGAGCGTGTTATAACATGCTCACGTTTTGTGAAAGCATCCACATAATATGAGCATGTTATAATGTGCTCATGTTTTTTGAAAACTAGACCATAACATGGGTGCATTATAACATTCTCAAGTTATGGCTTGGTAATGACCGAGCCTAGGCTTAGTCACTACCAACCCATAACACGTTCACATTTTCTCTATTTCAATACCAAAAAGTGGAGTGGCTATTTTTTGGTACCCCATCTTGGTGCACATCCTGAGCCTAGATGCATGGATATTGGGATGGTTTGGGATAATGAGGTGAGTTATTAGGATTTCTTGGATCTATAGGTGCTAAGGGATCATGAGTGACCAATTTATAAGAATTCTTGGATCTAGAAATGTTAAGGGATCATGACATGGATCAATAGGGATTCTTGGATCTTGAGGTGGTATGGTATTAGGAGGTGGATTAGTAGGGACATTTGGATTATGAGGTGGATTATTATGGATTCTTATCTCTTGAGATAGTAGGGGATCATGAGGTGAAATAGTAATGAAAATTTGTCTCTTGAGATAGAGAGGGATTATGAGGTGGATTAGTACAAATCCTTAAATCTTGTGATGGTGGGAGATCATGAGGTGGATCGATAGGGACATTTGAAGTTCTTGGGATACAGGAATCATGAGGTGGATCACTAGGGATATTTTCATCTTAAGATATTAGGAGATAATGAGATGAATCAGTAGATACATTTGGATCTTGAGACAATAAGGGGTCATGAGGTGGATGAGTTTGGTTGGCTGACTTGTGGAGGGGTATGGGATTATCAAATGAATTAGTTTGGATGGTTGGATCATTATTTGGAGGGTATTTTAAAAGGGATTAATTATAATACTTGGATCTTTATTTAGGATAGGGCTCATTTGGGAATGCTTTAGAGAAAGTGATTGACACATGCATATTTTCTTGGATGAAATGAGAAAGTATTATGATTTATTTTGCTATAAATTAGTATGTGGAGGAGCTTTTTGAGTCATGAAAAATAATGGGATAATTATTTTTTATATTTATGGATGTTGGAATGAATGGATTTGAGGTATGTGAGGGATTTTTTATTAATGAGGTGTTTGGATGGCATAGGATTAGTGATATTGTAAGATAGAACAACTATATTTGTGTGTCGTAGCTTAGGATTATTTAATAATAGTCCTTGGAGGAAATAATCAATGAATTTAGGTGAGTTGGAGTGCTTGTTGGATTGGGATAGCTTAGATTACAAATATTTAGGGGATGAAGGATTGGAATAAGAGGTGGAGGCTACCAAGGTTTCTTGGATTAGTAGTGGGAATTAAGATTTGGGATATAGATGGGAGATGGAGATTTTGGAGATAGATTGGCATTGAGAAAGGCTTGGGGTGAAGGATGGTTTTCCCTTATCAACAATAAGAAGGGGTGATTGATAGATGATTGTTTGGTGTGATAGTTCAAGCGTATCTTGGATCCTCTAGTTATGAGCTACCTAGCCATGATATTCTTATATGGGTTTAATCTATATAGATTGATTACTTTTTAAAGGTAAGGATGGATAAGAATTTAGGATTGGTGGGAAAGTTTGTGCTTTGATGTTCTTTGATTGATTATGGTGATGAGGATATGAGAAATGAATTGGAAATGGGATATGGGATATGGAATTACATTTGTGAATGCAACTTTGTACATGTGCTAAACATGAACAAACACATAAGAATTGGTCATATTAGCATGTACAAATCACATTCCTTATGAAATACTTGGAAATAAGAAAGCATGAAACAAAACACAATAAAACATGAAAGACATGAAATATGTGAATGAAACTAGACTAAGTAACCCCAAACCTCATCTCATAGGGGTATTGGTACCAATTTGATGTGGAAAGTGGCCCTTTCCCAATCCCTAAGTTGAATAAGCTTCAAGATTAGATGCAAAGTGATGGATTTGATGCAATAAGATAGTGGATTCAAGCTCAAAAGATGAAATATGTATGTGATTGTGGATGAAAATGTGTAGCATAACCTTGCATGAGATGATGGATCCATTTCCAATAGAAGAGCCTTCTATTTGTAAGACTCAAGGGTTGGAAGAATAGGTGAAATTAGGCAATGTGGGACTAAAATGAGGATTAATAGCCTTGTGACAAGTGTCACAAGGCTAAGAGAAGCAATAGGGATATGTGCCTCACACAAGTGTGTGCACATCTTGGGAGAAGAGATGTAAGAAAAAGTTAAGGCATAGGTGGCTTGTGTAGAGGAATGTAAGAGGCTATTTAACGAATGTGGGTGAGAACATGTAAGAGCTAAGATGACATGTAAGAGGCCATTTAAATCATTTTGTAAGAGAAAGGTGGCTCTTGTATGAGCATTAGAGCCTTTTATAAGAGGCTTTTAAGATTTGGGAGGGAAAGTCAAATGGAGGAGTTATTGAGAGAATATTCCAAGAGGATATCATTTTATGAGGGTAAATAGCCCATTTAATTAATTTGAAGAAGTTATTTTCATGTGCAAGTTGGGTTAATAAACCATAGGTTTATTTAACTAGGATGTAGTTAAAAGCTAGAGGATTGGCTAATAAAGATTAGCAGGTGATTTAAGATTAATTAATTAATCTCAGGTGGGTTAGGGGTTTAGAGGAATATGACATTTAATTAAATAAATAGATTTATCTAATCAAATGAGAAGAAATAGGAGTTTTAATTAAATGATTTACATTATTTCATTAAATGGGATGAGAATTAATAAGAAATAGGGTTGATTAATCCAATAAAATTAGTTATTTGATTAATAGGAGAAAATGATGAATTTAATTAAACAATACAAATTATTTAATTAAATGGTTAGTTAGAAGTGATTTTAGGATGAAATGATGTTAGTATCAGATTCAGATGTGTAATATCGATAAGGACTATTTAAGTGTCTACATTTTTCCCCTCTTTGAAGCGAGGTACCTATTACGTTGGTTCAAAGACTAGCGCTTCTCAGGATCAACATTGTTGTCAAGATCAAAATTCAAAAATTTCTCAAATTTTTGAATGCCCCACTTTTTCCTCAGTAGAAGGAATTACACTGCTACATTTCCCCCTCAAGATATCGGGCATAAATTTTAATTTTTGGGTCAAGATTGCAATAAAGGTTCAAGATCAATTCAACTCAAAGAGGACTAGAGAGCTCTTATGTTTAATGTAGAAAAATTTGATGATGTATAGATAGTCATTGGCCATGGGTGGCCTCATGTATATTTTGATATATCACACATATTTGAAACTTGGATAGAACTATTAGTAAAGATAGAAGAATAAGAAGAATGGGATGGATAGAAGTAGAGGAATGAGACAAATGGATTAACCATTGATTTTGAGATTGATTCAGAAGTCCAGCAAGCCTATGAGTCTTCAAGACTTTATTAGATACAGTGGTGACTAATGATGAATTTATTATTCAGGAATTGGGACACAAATGACACAATATTCCTTATGTTTGATAAAACTCGTAGATATGATGCATCAAGGTATGGACAACTAGGATGGTGTTATATCTAGTGCGATGGACTTTGACTCTGTAAATACATAGGAGTATTCTTGCTCACACTTGACATACAGAAACCTTGCTAGGATGTACCTTAGAAGCTTCAAACATCTTAGACCAAAACACATAAAGGCATAACCTAACAAATATAATAGTCAACAATCAAGTCCAAAACACCTTCCATACACACCTAACAAAGCAAGTATTCATCAAGGTTATATTACAAGAATAGCAAATGAAATATAATGATCAATACCCCATTCCTTTCTCTCTAAATCATTTTGATAGACATCATCGAGAGGTCATTATAATTAGCGCAAATAAGATAAATCTTAAGAAACGATCAAGTAAACAAACAAGTCAATGTTCTTCATATCTCTAGCCAAGACTAAAAATATGGTGATGCCTAATGCTGATGTCCATTGTAGGAAGGATGCATCCTGGGAAATTATTATCAGATGATTTTAGCAACTAACTAGATGATAGGTTGTCGATATAAAGGTTAACCAACTTGTTTACTCAATGCTCTCGACTCAAGACTTTTATGTTTAGGTTTACACTTTACAAATTTTCTATACTTGTTTCCACTTGTGTTACCAAATGTTGAAGATGACAAGCATTTTATTGTGGATGGAAGTTTATTGTGAGTAAAAGAAAAATGGGATGGGTGGTTTTGGATTTTTTGAAATATTTTAATTTTTTTCACAGTGTTTTGAGGTTGTTTTTGGAATTCTTGGGTTGTTTTACAAATGTTTAAATGGTTTTCAAGTTTTCAAATGTTTTCATGTTTTATGAGATTAAAATGATACCTAGATCATGATGTTAATATCACATTTGTGAGATATAATACATGGATCAAGAGTTATTCAAAAATGAGAGCGCAAGAAATCACCTCTAGTGTTTAGCAGTGTTTTATAACATGATGGACAAATCAAGGTACCAGTTGGAAAGCCATGCAAAGAGTTTCGACAAGTGTTATCATGCAATAGGATTATGAGGACAACATGGGATGTATGGTTGAAACATAGAAAAAGAGGTTCACCATCAATAGAGTATCAATGATGAACTATGTTTCATTATGTGTGTGTTTCATTCAATTATGAAGGCCAAAATGCCAAAATAACAATAAAAAACTAATCTTAACTGTTATAGCAATGAAAAGGGAAGTTTTGAGAGCTTGAAATGATGTGTACCTTGTAGAAAACTTATTGTTTTTAGGCCACAAAGGACTCATTCGCCTTTAGTGGTGAATAGGTCCCTGTTAGGGTTTCAAAAATTGACTTTTGAGTTTTATTCCTCTCAGTCTACACTCCCAGATCCTAGTTTTTCACTGCTTCAAGCCCTACTAAGGACTCATTCACCTTTAGTGGTGAATGGGTCCTTTTAGGGTTTTGAAAACTTGACTTCTGGGTTCTGTTCCTTGATTCTTGCACTCTTAGATCATTGGTCTTAAACTCCTGAAAGCCTGCAACAAATTTTGTAGCTTCAATTCTTTGTTTTTGCACTGTAAGGTCAATCTTGCAACTTGAAAACTTTGACAATTTTCCTCAAAAATTCTTCTCCACTTGATCTTCAACCTATAAATCTGCCAACACGCACTCAAGAGGAGAAAAACGTGTTGCACTGGTAGATTTTGACCCAAATTTCGACGAACGTTCATCGAAATTTGGGTCAAAATCTACCAGTGTTGATTATTAGTGAGTAGGATTTTCCTAAGTCAAACCCCTTGTAGGTAATTCAACCAAATGATGAAATAAGGAAATTGAAGCATGAAACATAAGATATTTAATTGATGATACCTTGCATGTTGTCTTGGAATATAAATCTATAATCTAACATGAAGTGGCCATGAAGAATGTAGATCTTGATCTCAAATAGATGTGAAACAATGTTTGCAAGATGGATCTTCAATGCTACATCAACTATCTTAGCTCAACAACATGCATGAATGCACTATGCCTTTGATGTGATGGAATGATCTTGAATTACTACAATAAACTCTTGATAATCTACCTTAGAATTCCTTTGTAGTGATCTTGAAGTGATCTAATGCTTGAAAAATTGAATGCTTAGGCCTCTTGTAAACTTGCTAGGATGTTTTGTAAGCTTTAGAGGAGAAACAATGTGAATTAACCCCTTATTTATACTAAATCTAGAGATTAACCCCAAAATTCAAATAATTCAAGTTGACACCAAATATGGGAATAAATATTGTTAAAATCCTACCATAATTAAATTCAAAAAGGGGGTCCTTATTAAGGGAGGACCCATTCGCCCTTATTAAGGGAGGACTCATTCGCCACCTAGGGCGAATGGGTCCTGGCACAAGTTTCCAAGACCATGCCTTTGGGGGGTGAAATAACATCAAAAACCCATGTCAAATATGCAAATAAAGGGGGGTCCTATAGAGGGAGGACCCTTTCATCACCTAGGGTGAATGGGTCCTAGCACTATTTTCTAGGACCTTGATTTTTCCCAATTAAATGTTTTACAATTTGAATGTTGGGTGTTAGGATGGATCCTTGGAATGTGTCATAAATAAGGTTTAAATTTGAATTAAAGGGGCTAATTAATTCTAATTAACCACAATTAATTAATGAGACCCTAGATAAGTGTGAAATTTTGTTACAACACTTTACAACACCATAAGTAGGGTACAATTTAGGTGCATGTTATTAAAAATGGGCCCAAGATTAATGTGAATGTGTATAACACATTACAACACTAAACCTAGGCAAAATTAGGTTAATTCAATGCTAATTATTCCCAAAATGAGTAAGGAAAAGGTCCGATACTTTTTATGTTACTAAATTTTTCCCCCACTTTAGTGATCTAGGATGACCACATGTCAAACTCACACTAAAGTAGACATTGAAGACACTTAAGTATGCAACAATCACAAAGATACATAAAAATACCCTATCAAAGGCCAATAAAAGTAAAGAAAACAAAAGGATCAAGCACAACCATTTCAACATGATGTGGAATAGGGTTGTTTGTCTGTAACGTGCACTGCTCACTCTGCGGTAGTGGAACCTTAGTTTTCCCACTAGGTGAGTCATCCCAAATATGTGTTACTCACTTTGAGTAGTGGAACTTCAATCTATCCACTAGGTGAGTTATCCCAAAGAGGTGGAAAATGAGAGAATCATATTAGCTTCTGATACCATACCGAAGTTATCCTCCTAACAACTTCAATAACGCACCACAATGTAATACTTTTTGTAAATGTTTTTGAATGTCATGTATGCAAGTTTTTGTTAAAGGGGATTTTTCTTTGTTTATGTAAGGTCTTCTTCTTAGGGAAAATTGTTTCTAATGTTTCAAAGAGATGACAAGTCAAGGATATTAGATCACCACTTATGGGATTCCTCGTTCACATCATGCCATGAAGGGAGATCATATGATTAGAAATATCACACTCTTGGAGGATATTAAGCCCAATGACACCACCAAGAAAGGACATGTTACATGAAAAAGAAAATTGCACCATGAAATATGTCAAAAGATGTCATCAATGTATGCCTCCACTTTAAAGTGGTTGCTACACCATTACTGTGAGAAATTGCTTTAAAGTAGGTTATATTTTGTCCTAAGACATGAGAGCTTTCCTCGGAAAACCCTATGCCAAGTCATATGTTTCTGAAATAAAGCTACATCATGAAATAGGAAGGAAGGGTTTCCCCCAGAAATACAATACTAAAGATAACTCAGTACATCACATGCATGTCAACTTAAGGCATGTTGGTCACATCCCAAGCTTGCTCTCATATAAACATGGAAGGCAGTCAACTAGCCAAAAGAGAAAATTGACAATTGACATACGAGGACAAAGACAAAGATTGACGTAAAGCGTCCACCTTTGTTGCAAAGTGTCCCACTTTCGCCCAAAGTGTCCCACTACCTAACCCCTTTCCCCCACTGAGTGCACGACAAGGGTGAGCCAAGATGATTGATGAAAAACATGCTAGATAAAAAATCAGTATCAATTAGAGGAATTAGGTGCCCCAACATAAGGAAGAGCACCACACTCCTTAAGATGTTGAATTTTACTATGCAAAACCTTACATTCATTAGTAGAATGACCATGAATTCTATGATATGCACAAAATGAATTCTTGTAGTAAAATTTATTTCATGTTATTGAAGGAAGGGACATCAAACAATCTTGGAGGAGTCTCGACAAGATACCCTCTTGATCAATAGTAGAAAATGTTCCTTTATTATGTGATAAATATATTGCTTGCTTAGTATAAGATGTCATACTTACACAAGACTCTTTAGATTGCAAGATTTTGTACTCTCCTTTACAGGAGTGTTTAAAATCTATCAAATTTGAATCATTAGTGTTTTGTGTGATGACATTGATAGTAGGCAAAGATTTCTTTGTTTCTTTCATTTCTTTTGAAGGACAATAACCAATACCACTAGTGTCTATCAATTTAGGATGCACTAATGTTAAATTTGGTTTAGGAGAATATTTTGTAAGAGTGTTGATATTGAGTGAAGGCTTGTTTGATGCTTTTATTTCTATCAAAGGACAATAACCAGGACCACAAGTTGCTTCTTATATGTTAGGCTCTATAGGGACACATATACCTTGTTCTCTAGCACCACATCCTTTTCCACTATAACCAAGTTGTCTCATAAGTTCATAACCTTTTCCATAAAGCTTTTGCATTTCTTTCAAATTTGGTGGTTGCTCATGACTAGCTTCATCAAAGTTTGTTGTGTAATTATTTTCTTCTAAAGTGGTTGAGGTGGATGCTTTTTAATTTTGTGTTGAAATTATTACTTTTTCTTTTCCCTTTTTAGAATCTTTGTTTATGATCTTGTATTTTTCTATGAATTTAGGTGTGAAATCTAAGGAACCCCAATCATCTTCCAATAACTTTGTGATTTCTTTGATATGCTTCTCTTTTTCTTGCTCTTGTATGGGTTCCACTTGTATAGTTGATGTCAATGTTTTCAAAGGATTTTCCCTTTTTTTCTCAATGAGTAAGCTATCTGGTTCATGGTCAGACTTGAGTGTGTAAACTTTGTTGTAGAAATACTTCATTACATGGTGAAGGGTAGAAGGCACCCCATTCATCTCATGAATCCATGGTCTTCCTAAGAGGAGATTATATGAAAGATCGTGAGGCATAACATGAACCAGAGTTTGTAATGTTACTTTCCCCACTTTGATAGGTAAGGTGATGACTCTGAGCAGTTATTTTCCTATATTATCAAATCCTCAAATAGAAAAATATCGATTTTAATGTCACCTTATCTCATTTTTATCTTCTCCAAATGGCTCACACTACACACATTTAAGACAGAACCATTGTCAACAAGGGTTCATTTTATTGCGACTCGATTAACCTGGACTATTATATTGAAGGCTTCATGTTTTTTTTGAATTTCTAAGGGAGGTAACTCACTCTGGTGAAAAACTATGTCCAATTTTATTTCATTCATTCCTTGAATTAGCACTGCTACATCGTTTGAACTAGTGTTAGAAGGAATCATAACTTCTTGCAAAGCCTCTTGAAGCATGCTATGATAACTAGGTGATGTTTGAAGTAGTTCCCATATAAAAATCTTAGTAGGAATATTCTTAAGTTGTTCAACAAGATTATATTCCTTTCCATTGTTTGCGGTCAAACGAGGAGCATTGGGCAAGATAGGATTAGGAAAGGGTAGTGAAACGAGTTGTTGTTGCCTATTGTTCCTTGTATTGTAGGTATGTGCAATGATATTATAACTCATTTGTTGTGAAGAATTATTCTTAGGTGGTTCAAGTATGAGTATAGGTTTATTTTGAGTTTTTGGTCGTTGTGAGGGTGGATAAATAATTATAGGATTCTTAGGATGTCCCACAGGGTATTCAGGAGGTCCAATAGTCAAGGGCGATCTAACAAAAACTTGCACATTCAACACCTTAGCGATTTTGGTTTGATGTCTTTCTAATGGAGATTCTAGTATCATATCTTTACCATCATCTAAGGAAGTCACATCACTATTGTTGTGATTTTCTTCCACCATGATATCCTCCCTAGGAAGAGATTTTTTAGAACTACAAATTAGATGTTCATGATATTCAAAGGTTGGTTCTTCTAAAATGATTTCATCTCAAGTAAGGGAGTTATCAATGGTTGGATTGTCTTTCTTATCAATGATGGATTTCTCTTGTTCAATAATTACTTCCTTAGGGGAAGAGAGGTAACTAAGATTCTCATGACTCTTATTGCTTCAATGTTCTAACATCAAAGTATCTTCTTTACCAATAGTAGAGATATTAGGAGAAGGTCCAATTTCATTGTTATGATTGTCCATGATTTCATCCTTATTCTCTTGTGTCTTTATATCTACCATAGTAGAATATATTTTAAGATGTTCATCATAAATAGGAGAGGTGTCGAGAGAAGGAGAATCATGCTTTTCAATGATTGGATCCTTTCATTCAAATAGATCTCCCCAAATGGTAGGAGCACTAGGAAAGGGAAAAATGATATTTTCATGACTTTCAAGTGTTTCTTCTAACACTAATTTATTTCTTACATGACTAGGAAGGATATTAGGAGAAGAACCAATGTGGTTATCATGATCATCTACAATTACATCCCTATGTCCTATAATATCTTCCAAAATAGGATTGGTAAGGGAAGAAACATAAAGAGGGTTTTCATAGGTCTTAAAAATTTGTTTATCTAACACAAACATATCCTCATCATTTACAACATTATCACAAGAGGGGAAGATGTTGGGAGATGTGTTACGTAGGTAGGTTTCAATGGTCTCTTTTTGTATCATGTGATTGTCATGACTACCTATTTTTATTTCCTCTTGTTTAGTAATGTCTTGCCTAATAGGAGGGGTAAGGGGAGAGAAACAACTAGGGTTCTCAAAAATCTCATTGATTAGTTCATCTAACACCGAAATATCTTCTTCACAACTAGGAGAGATATTACGAGAAGAACGAATATGATTGTTATGATTACCCAAGGTTGTATTCTCTTTCACTAAACTAACCTCACTCATAGAATGGATACTATGAGAGGGATCAATGACAAAAAAAAAGAGAGGGGAAAGGACCTCATATTCATATGCAATTAACAAAACTTTCTTACAACACTCAACAAGATCTGAAAATAAAACATGAAGTATAATAACCATAGATTTTTGCAATGAAAACATGATGTAATGATTGTCATACAAACTTGAAATGCAACAATGATAGATCAAACATGCAAAAGGATAATGTAATTTTCAAATTTAGAACATGATAATTGACTGATTATAGCTATGTAACAATATGAAAATGGAATGTTGTAAATGCCATTTTGAATTTTGGAAATGTATTCAATGAAGCAAATTAAGCTAAATGCAATGAATTTAATGAAACAACAAATCAAAAAACCTAAAACAGAGAAGTGACAACAAAAAATAGAAGTCTAAAATTAAGGTTTCAAATCCTAGAAAATGCAGATCGAGACCTATCAGGGACTCATTTTCCAATAAGGGAAAATGGGTCCTAGATAAGGATTTTTAGAATGTTTTTGCTGATTTCTAAGTATTTTTCAGTGAGTTTCAGATACCAGAAAGTTCAGGTCAAGCCTGATCAAGGACTCATTCGCCAGTAGGGGAGAATGGGTCCCAGATCAGGGTTTTAAAAAGGTGAAAACTGCAAATTTCATGTTGTTTTATGTGCTTTTCATGTCCAGTTTCAAACTATAACTCTTGTGAAATAAATTTCCAAAATTTGATGACCTAATGTAGGTGAAATGAAGATTAAATGATGACCTATATGAAACCTTTTGAAATATAATTTTGTTCTAATTTTCAAATCACATTTATATGATCTCAATGATATGCAAGATGACTAATTTATTTTTGTATTTTTCATATTTAAAGAATGCAAAACAATGCAATTCTAAACCCTAGATGAGATGCAAACTTGAATGAAAAGTAGGAAATCCTAAATGAGATCTAGTTCAATGCAAATGGATGCAAATGAATGCAATATCTAACCTAGGATGCAAGGAAAGACTACAAAATCAGAAAACTAGAATGTTTAATAAGTCGAGTTCACCAAAATGAGACATATAAAAAGAGGTTCACCATCAATAGGGTATCGATGATGAACCTAGTTTTCATTATGTGTGTGTTTCATTCAAATATGAAGGCCAAAATTCCAAAATAATAATAAAAAACTAATCCTAACTGTTATAGCAATGAAAAGGGAAGTTTTGAGAGCTTGAAATGATGTGCACCTTGTAGAAAACTTATTTTTTGGCCACAGAGGACTCATTCTCATTTAGTGGTGAATGGGTCCCTATTAGGGTTTTGAAAACTAAGTTTTGGGTCCCACTCCTCTCAGTTTGCACTCCTAGATCCCAGGTTTTAACTGCTTCAAGCTCTATTGAGGACTCATTCAGCTTTAGTGGCGAATGGGTCCTTTTAGTGTTTCAAAAAACTAACTTATGGGTTTTGTTCATTGATTCTTGCACTCTCAGATCCTCTGTCTTCAGCTCTCGAAAGCATGTAACAAATTCTATAGCTTCAATTCTTTGTTCTTGCACTATAAAGGTCAATCTTGCAACTTGACAACTTTGACAATTTTGCTCAAAACTTCTTCTCCACTTGATCTTCAACCTATAAATCTGCAAACACACACTCAAGAGAAGAAAAAATTGTTGATTGCTAGTGAATAGGGGTTTTCCTAAATCAAACCCCTTGTAGGTAATTCAACCAAATGATGAAATAAGGAAATTGAAGCATGAAACATGAGATATGTAATTGATGATAACTTGGATGTTGTCTTGGAATATAAATCTACAATCTAACATGAAGTGGCCATGAAGAATGCAGATCTTGATCTCAAATAGATGTGAAACAATGTTTGCAAGATGGATCTTCAATGCTACATCAACTATCTTAGCTAAACAACATGCATGAATGCACTATGCCTTTGACATGATGGAATGATCTTGAATTACTACAATAAAATCTTGATAATCTACCTTAGAAAGCATTTGAAGTTATCTTGAAGTGCTCTAATGCTTGAAAAATTGAATGCTTAGGCCTCTTGTAAACTTTCTAGGATGTCTTATAAGCTTGCTAGGAGAAACAATGTGAATTAACCCCTTATTTATACTAAATCTAGAGATTAGCCCTGAAATTCAAATCATTCAAGCCAACACCTGATCTAGAAATGAATATTATTAAAATACCACCAGAATTAAAATAAAAAATGGGGTCCTTATTAAGGGAGGACCCATTCACCACCTAGGACGAATGGGTCTTGGTATAAGTTTCTAGGACCATGCCTTCGGGGGGTGAAAGAACATCAAAAACCCATGTCAAATATGCAAAGAAAGGGGGGTCCTATAGAGAGAGGACCCATTCACCACCTAGGGTGAATGGGTCCTAGCACCATTTTCTAGGACCATGATTTTTTCCAATTAAATGTTTTACAATTTGAATGTTGGGTGTCAGGATGGATCCTTAGAAGGTGTCATAAATAAGGCTTAAATTTGAATTAAAGGTGTTAATTTACTCCAATTAACCACAATTAACTAATGAGACTCTAGATAAGTGTGAAAGTGTGTTGAAACACTTTACAACACCATAATTAGGGTACAATTTAGGTGCATTTTATTAAAAAGGGGCCCAAGATTAATGTGAATGTGTACAACACATTACAACACTAAACCTAGGAAAAATTAGGTTAATTCAATGAAAATTGTTCCCAAATTAATTAAGAAAAATGGATACTTTTTCCGTTACTAAAATAGTAAAGACCATGTCAAAATTATTTTAGCCATGAGTAAAGTCAAAGTATACATCAAACTTTTGTCAAGATCAAGGTATGTTGGAATATATAGATAAAGATGGAGTGGATATAGATGGAGGAAATAGTGGATTTGTCATGAAGGGGATGAGATGCTTCCACTTGAAAAGAACCATATAAATGCTCGATTCTACTCATGACGCCTATTTGTGAGGATTTAATCATAGTACTTTCCCAAAGCATCACTAATGTGGTTTTCACTAGAGGACGATTTTTATTTTTACTATTTTCTTGAGTTTTTTTATTTTTTGATTTTTTTGATTTTTGAAAAATTTATCCACATGTTGAACCACCTGGTGGTATTGATGTAGATGTTACTTTCATAACGTTCCAATGGTATCCTACTTGAAGAAGTTTCTTTCCTAAGATATGAGCACTTGAATAAATTTTTGAAGAACTTTGATCTAACTTATCGGTACCAAAATTAACCTTATCTATGTGTGTACACCACGATAAAGTGACTTCAGAATCCTTATGACGAAGGATAGTTTCCAACACATGGTCAATGTGAGAATCAAATATCATGGATGGAGTGTATGGTGTCATGCATGAAGGAATATGAGATGGATTTGTCGACAATTTGGAACCTTTGACTCTCCAAACTAGGGAATATGAGCAATAATGGGTGGAAAAGAAGCTTTGAATGGAATTAGGACCAACTTCTTGATATGATTTGTTCCTTTATTTTTCACGTGAGGATGTCTTTGATGGATACTCTTCCCTTTTTTATTTTTCCCCATAGTTTCTTAGATTGATGGAGTATGACTGGGATGATTTTTTTGTATTATTTGGTATCCATTTTTATTTACTTTGTCCTTTTTCCTTTATAGATTCATTTTATTTGGTGATCTTCTCCTTGATTTGATGAGAATATTTCTTCTCATGTTGGTCCCATTTTGTGTACGAGATGATGGGTGGATGAAGATTCATGATACAACTAGTTGTAGTGTTGACAGTGTTTTCATCATAAGGATCTTTTGTGGCCCTTATGTTTTTTATTAAGGAACAAACAAGTTTTAAAGGGATCCCGAAACCCTTAATGGTTAGATAACAAAGGATAGAACACTAATAGAGCATAAACAAAAACAAAAAGCTGCCCACTAAGAAGAAAATAGTGGAAACCAAGGCATCACAACAAAAAACCGACAAAAAACCACAAAACAGCCAACCCCTAGGCTAGGTTCCTGAGGATCTTTGTCGCTTCCTACGCCAACCTGTTCATATTAAGAGCAGACTTCTTGATCTCCTGGATGTTCACTAAAGCTTGGTCTACCTTCCTTTTCAAATTTTCTCTAGTCCTATTACTCGGCCCCCCACCATCTGGCTGCCCTTCCTCTTTTTCCAAATCAAGAAACACAATAATTTTGACTTGATGGGATTTTTCCAGGTTCTCCACCATGGTATTCATGTTCTGTGCAATGGATTTTAAAATCTTATGGTTCATAACCAACACTTTTTGGATAGAGTTTTTGATGTTCCTCAACTTCTCCTCCATATCCGCTTGCTTTCCATTGTGATTGCTTTTGAAATCATGTAACTCATCCACCGTTTTCTTGAGGCACTCAACCATATAGTTCTTCTCTTCCTCAATCCATAAGTTAGTAGCCCGACCACTACCACTGCCTCTGTTATTATCATCATCAGCTTTCTCCATTTTACTGTTAATGGCTCTTTGGTTCAACTTAATCTCCTTAATTTCAAAGAACACCCATCTCATTAACCTAAAGTTATCCACCGCCCCATTGCGGGATATAGCAAGAATATCAGTGGGAAATTCCCATTCCTCCTTAAAATAGTGATCCCTCGCCTTGAGATCCATAGGGAAATGAGGTCTCTCTTCTCTATCAGTAGCAAGATGGCTGGAGTACTTAGATAATGAAACCAACTATGAATCCTCATCATTCACATCATAGGAGGGGTCCTCTGACACCTTTCTCTTACCCTTCTTCTAAGGAGAATCCCTAGATTTTCCTTTTCCCTTGTCAGTAACCCTATCCTTAGACGACGATGTCTAGTATGGTAGAGCCAGCATGGCTTTAAAATGATCGTAAATAAGGACAAGCAGTTCTTCATGAATAATAGAGTACTTGGTAGGGTTCTATCTATGGATTTTCAAACTGTCACTCAGAGAAGATGCAAGATAAAAAGGAAAAGAAATCTTGACCTAGTGCCTGAAATGATTAAGGAGGACGAAATGATACCTAAAGACTTTGGTATAATGGCTATCCAGAGTGACATACTCCATCAGCACATTCAATACCCTCCTCCAGTGTGAGACAATTCTGTCTGAATCATAGTAACTTCTGGAAGTCCTTCATAACTCCTCCCTCTCAATGTATGACTTAGGAAACTTGTTGACCGCTTCATCAGATTGCTTCTTGTCCCTATAGAATTTGATACCCTTCGTTGAGAGGCCCATAACCTCAGAAATTAACTGTTCATTGCTGACCACTTGTCTTCCAAACAAGTTTAACTCACCATCCTTCCAATATTTCACAAAAACCCTAGTAACCTCTGGGTCCCAGCCATGGAGTTTCTCAATGAAGATAGTAATGCGACCATTATCCAACTTCTTCTAGAGCTTCGGATTTCCCCTTAACTATTCCAGAGCTTCGTGGCCCTTATGTTGATGTTTGTATTAGACAAGATTTCCACCAACATTGTGAAGGTATTAACAATACATATCCCTTTGCCCCAGGTCATAATAACCCTTTGATCCATAGCCACTGAATATGACTTGTCATGAACACATGATATTTCTATTGGTTCCCTCTATTCAAGAACATGAATTGTTTGTTTTGATTTTATGATATCTTTATTTGTTGATTCCGCTTCAAAAGATGTTGGTGATGATTCAGAAGAGGTTGATGATGCACAATCACTATAAGAATTAGGAATCTCAACCATTGCTTTCTCTTGTGTGGGAATATAAAGAGTGGGAGACTCTTGGTTTGTATGAAGAATGTCTATATGTCCATCCAAAGAAAGCATCTCATTGGTGGAATATGGTGGGTCCTTGAAATTTTGGAAGGATTAGAGAATGCTCATTAAGTCATGATAATTCTTTGAGGATTTGATCTCTTCAGCATGACTTGCAGTTGGGCAAATATTAAATAGAGATTGGAAATCGTTATGTATTTCATGACCATATTATGGGGGAATAGTATCTTGATCTTAACTTAGTTCAAAACAACTTTTGTTATCCTCTAGACTATGTTGTTGACATGACTCTTGGGTAGACGATGTATCATTGATAGGAGAAGCTTCACAAGCCATAAGGTCTATAGATGGAGTATGAAAAACTTCTTTTTTCCTTGGAACTTCTTCAACGTGGCCAATTACGGAGTCATACAAGGGGTAATGTGGCTATCTAAAAGATACATGATTCCATTTTGATATGAAACATTGCTAGGCATTGTTGATTGATCTTGAATCTATTTTAAGAATGTTTCTTGATGCTTCTATGATTCCTCTTCTTATTATGGATGAGCTCAACTTAAATATGTGCTACTGTGGTATCATGGGTATGGTTTATGTTATTAGAACTTCATGCATTTCCCATTTCTTTTGCTTTTCAATGATCAGGCATAAGGGTTTTGTAGATCTGCAAGTTGATATTTGGATTTTTGATCAACCTCAAGGTCTCCTTGTTCAATAAGATCTTGAACAAGGTGTTTGAGTCTAAAAAAAATTTGTGTATTATGACCTTTGTATCAATGAAATTCACAAAAGTGGTCTTCTCTATAGCTAGGAGGTTTGACTTGTGGCCCTTGATAGCTTGAGAAATCTGGGAGTATGATGAGGTTGGATTGGATCAACTTCTTCAAAACTATGTCCATGGGTTCCCCTAAGGGAGTGAATTGTCGTCTAGGTGCATTATTATTTGTTCTTTGTGGTGCCCTTTGTGTATTCACAACATTAATTGTTGATTGATTTTTTTTCTTGTTTGGTTGCATGTTTTGTCATGTGTTCATTGATTGGGTGTTTGATTGTGGTGGGGCACTTATGACCATTTTCAAATCAACAACACCATCATTAGTGACATTCTTGTTTTTGTTCCAAAAGCGAGACTTGTCATTATAACTAGATGATGGTTAATTATCCTTGTATGTTTGTGTGTGCCCTTGTGCTATGAGGGCTCTCTCAATGTTAAGAGCCTTAGGGATAAGTTGATCATATGTTGTGACACATTGCATATTTAATTGGAAGGATAACTCTCTGTCAAGGTTATCAATAATGGTTCCTATTTGTTGTTCTTCAGGCATGAACCATTTTCTTTGTTGTCTTTATACCTCCATCGTTGTAAGAAGGTTGAAAATGATCCTCCTTTGGCTTGTTTTAGGTCATACAACTCCTCCAAGATTACATCCATATCTAGATTGAACGAGAAGTGATCTATGAATAGATCTATTATGTATTGGAATTTTTCGATTCTAGAAGGTAAGTAGGAGAACCAATTGTTTGCGAGGCCAGCTAAGCTTCATGGAAAGAACCACACTAAGATAGGAATCATTGTAAGCTACTTCCATGCATGACACATAGAACTCTCTGATGTGGTTCTCAAGATTTCCTTTTCCTTTGTACTTGTCAAAGTTTGGTATCTCAAATCCTAGCAGGAATGGAACCATGGCAATGTTCCTATCAAAGGGGTAGGGGCACAAGTCACGTTGGGAAAATGATCTTTTCATCTTTACCACTTGAATGTATTGTATTTGTTGTGAGCATATTTTGACTTGTGAGGAAAAATCATCTTGTGTATTAGGTGGTGGAACATACATGTTTTGAGGTAGCATGGTTGATGAGTTGAATGTGTTATGTGGTGTATGTGGGGGGTTGACTTGTATGAATGGTGATGGTGGTGGGGTGACGTATGTTCCTTGTGCATTGGGGTTCAAGGCGTTTTGTTGCATGTTCATGAAGGGTTGTTGGAAACCTTGTTGTTGTGTAAGGAACACTTTTTGATATGCATGTTGTTGTTGTTGTGCCAACAATGCTTGTTATTGGGATTTTTGTTGTTGTTGTAATACTTGTTATTGTTGTTGTGCTATTTTTTGCTATTGCGCTATCAATGCTTTGTTGTTGGGATTGATGTTTTTGTAGGGCTTGTTGATGGGCTTGTTGTTGCAAGTCTTGTCCTTGTTGTGCTTGGAGTTGTTGCAATGCTTTTTGGTAGGCTTGTTGTGCTGCATGCAATGTGATGCTATATTGATTGGTCGTGTTTGGATTTTGAGGTGGATTTTGGTGAATGGTTTGAGATGATGTGTTGATGGGTTGTTGGGGTGGTTGTTGTGTGATGAGAGTTTGGGTAATAGATGGTTGATTTGGATTTGAAGTGTTCAACCCTTGTGAGATTTGACTTTGGGATGCTTGGGATGTTGTTGATGGTGTTATTAATGGTTGAGATATTTGATATGAGGCCACTTGGTGTTGCGATGTTAGTGGCATGTTTGGATTTGGATTGGGTGTGATGGATGAATTAATTTGATTTGTTGTGTTTGGTGGATTGGTTTGATTGGTTTGATTATGGGCTAATGTGCTTGATGAATTGATTTATTTTGCTAGATCTTGGATCACTGTGCATGATGGAGTTATGATAGGGACATGTGGATACATTTGTGATGTTTTCCCTTGTATGAGTGAAGATGAAGCATCTAGGGTGCCCACTTTTCCAAATAGATCCACTTGAACTTGTGGAACATTAGAAACATAACCTTGTGTATCTTGGGTATAGGATGGTATGGCATGAAAAGTAGGTGCTACGTTCTTGTCATGGAATGTGAGTGGTACATCTGGATGTAGATCAATTTGGGGGGTGTTGGTGTTTGAGATACTCAAGAGTGTGTTAGCTTCCATTTTTTTCTTATTGATGAGTGGGTTCCCTTGAAGTGCTTGAAGTAATGAAATCCCTTTTATGGTCATGGGTTGACTTGGTGCATGTGATGATGGTGGTTGGGAAATGGATTGGACCACATTTGGAAATGATGGTATAAAAGGTGTTTGGGGAACGGTCCCAAAACGTTGCTCAATGATAATGCTCACATCAAATGTAGAAGGGAGTTTAGCCCCTTCTTTTGCCAACTCCAACATGCATTGGGTGGGGTTTAATTTCATTACGGTGTTGACAAGATGATGGGTTCTAGGATATTGTATTAGTTCAAACAACTCATCATGGGCCATCCCTTGGTAATTGTTTGTAACATCCACTAATTGGTATCCTCCCTCTTGAGAATCTTGAGGTGGTTGAGGGGGATTAGGTAGAGGGTTTGTAGATGCTCTTAGGTCAAATTCAGTTTGGATTAGGTCACTCATGGTAGATGTTTCCTTGTTTTGTTCCATGTTCTTCTTTTGTTGTGATCTTCTTTGGACCATAAATTTTTAGGATCAACCTTAGGAATATGTGATGGACTTGGTATTGTTTGAATTCTTTAGTTGATACAGATTTAGGTACAAAAAGAACCTTGAGATTGTCTTAGGATCAAGGACGATATGTAAGATGAAGGGGTGAATGATACGGGTGTTGAACTTTAAGAACTTTGGTCAATACTAGAGTTATGGTTTGATTTTGATGTTTTGATTGGATAATGAACTTGTGAATCCATAGATGGACTTGTGACCTTAGGATAAACTTGTTCAAAGGATTGTTAATTTAACTAAATGTATGAGAAAAGATTCATTCTCACACATCTAACTAAACAAGGTGATTTTGAGTTGGTTTAATGATTTACCCAAGTCTAGAATGTTGATATTTCCATAGCTCTAAAGTTTTTTGTGGGATAGAATGATAAATTTTTTGGGATGGATGAAATGATTGATTTGATCCTAAATGAACCTAAGAGGTACTTTGTTTACAATACCAAGATAGTGAAGAACATGCTTTACCCTACACAGTTCAAACCAAAGGACCAATGTTTGTTTGGAAGACCATTAAGACAAAATATAAACAAGCAAATGTGTGGGGTTCAATTGATTTAATATTGGTTAATGAATTTCTTTTACCCTCATTCTACAAAGTTCATCATGTGAAAATCAAGTAGCTAAGGTCATAGTTCCCTAGGTTTACTTTGGAATTATGTGAATTTAGATATAAGTCTAAATATTTAGAAGCCTCTAAAGATAAAATCCTTAGGGACAAGCAATAATAGTGGGATTTTCAAAAGTATTCACATCAAATCCAAAGGGTTTAAAATCTCAATGATTGTTCAATGCTTATTTTTTGTTGTTTTAGAACCAAGCAATGTGTTTTGATAGATCACAAAAGACAATCTTCACAACCTAGAAAAGGTAAGTATCTTTGACAATGGGCTTACCTCATGCCCCGAAGGGATGATTTTACATGCAATTAATGGAGTGTAGAGGTATGTTAAGAATGAACTCTTAAACTCTACACCTCAACCAAAAATTGGACTTGGTAAGTAACTTCTTGGAAGTAAATTCTAATGCACCATTCTCAATGAACATTTTGAAAAACAAGGATGGCCTCTAAACAAGGTTTGTAATGATAATACTTGGGTGGACTGGCACTCTACATGCATCTAGCAAGCCACCTAAGGCTCTAACCAATCATACTAGGGTACTATAAGATATACCCACATACGGGTGAGTACCTTCCTCTTTTGGACGAGCACTAAAAGACATAACTCATACTAGTTAGGACTTGACTTTAGTCTTATCCTATTTATATAGCGATCCGTGTTTGGTCGCTTTCGAGTCATAAGTGAGTTCTCCTTGCTTCGTATGTATCTCACAAATAGGCCCATCTACTAAGATGACTCAAAATGAAATTTCCACTTGGATGGAAATTTGATAGCATAAAGATTGTAAAATTTAAAGTGTTTCTCTTCACCCAAGATTGCACAAAGCGCAAGGGGAGAGGATACACACTTAAAATTCCACACAAGCAAGATCACTCACACAAGTCACTTGTTGTTTTTAATCCTTCATAGCAATGATGAATTATTTTTAAGCACCAAACTAGATGTGAAGTTGTTTAGTTCAATTTTAACCAAAGATTGCAATGACTAGTAAGTGAAGGGTTCAATTTAAACCAACTTTGAAAACAACATTGCAATGGTTAATTTTAGAGCCCAATTGACAACTAGTGTTCTAGAGCATATGTCCTAAAGCACTATCACAATGAGCATTAAATGCTTTTCAACTTTTAATTCAATGCTTTATGCTCTTCTAACAATAGCGTCACTAAAAATTATAGTGTCTCTCTAGTGAAAAATAGTGTTGCTCTACATAGAAACAAGGAGCACAAAGGCGTTAGTATAAAAAAATGCATTGCTATATTTAAAATAGAAAGTAGTTTTAAAATCATGAAAGCATCACAATAAATGAATGCAAACTACTATATCTAAAATTAGAAAGTAGTTTCAAATTCATGAAAGTGTCACTATAAACGAATGTGATGCTATATCTAAAATCATAAAGAAGTTTTAAATTCACGAAAGCATCGCTATAAATGAATGTGTGCACTATATCTAAAATCAAAAAGCAGTTTTAAATTCATGAATGTGTCACTATAAATGAATGTGTCACTATAATACAGATGCATAGCTCTTCCAAATCACATGGTGTCACTACGTCCCAAAAACCTACAAGTCATGAAAAAACTCAACAAAAAAATGTCAAATTTGATGTTTCAATCCCCCCTTCTAGTGCCAAAATGTGAATGCAACTTTGTACCTGCGCTAAACATGAACAAACACATAAGAATTAGTCATATTAGCATGTACAAATCACATTCCCTATGAAATACTTGGAAATTACAAAGCATGAAACAAAACACAATAAAACATGAAAGAGCATGAAATATGTGAATGAAACTAAACTAAGTAACCCCAAACGTCATCCCATAGGGGGATTGGTACCAATTTGATGTGGAAAGTGGCCCTTTCCCAATCCCTAAGTTGAATAAGCTTCAAGATTTGATGCAATAAGATAGTTGATAAAAACTCAAAAGATGAAAAATGTATGTGGGTATGTGCAGAATCATGATGGGCCAAAAGTGGTGATATGATGGGTATGTGTAGGGTATGTGGTTGACGATCTTTTACCCAAAATTGATGAAACAAAAAGGGTTTTAAAGAATATTATTAGCTTTCCACCAATATAGATTATGTTTTACTTTGAATTTAATAAATAATTATTATTCATTTTCTATTTGAATTACACTAAAGTCCGATTGATAGGTTGATTGAAAACATATATAGCTTTCAAACAAGATCACATTTTTGAATCAAAACATGTGTCACATTCTATGCTTTGCATACTATAGGATTAAAAAAAATTGAATTTCATGAAGTTTTGACCAAGTTAAGGTGGTCGCATACAAGTTTTATATTTTTAAAAGTTGTAATAAAAATTCATAATTAATTATTTACTTGGAAAAAATTACAAAAAAATATGCATCACATCGGGACATGAGTCCTCTACTTATATCTAAAACCTTATAAAAAAATATTTATCATTTTATTATGGTTAGGGTGGTTAGGCATACACCTACTTCTTATTTTTTCCTTGAGATTTAAGTGCTACTGCATTGAAATTTCAAATTTTCACCAAATAGATTTTTGTTTTTATAAATAAACCTAGTAGTTTAGAAACTAAATTCAATTTTCTATAGATTCCATTCTTACATATTTTTGAAATAATATACATAACTTATTCAAATTTTTACGTCAAGTTTCCTAACTCTGATTTTTTTGAATTTTCGCCACTTAAGGGCCTATTTTTTCCATGATCCTGCACATACCCATGTGATTGTGGATGAAAATGTGTAGCATAACCATGCATGAGATGATGGTTCCATTTCCAATAGAAGAGACTTCTATTTATAAGACTCAAGTGTTGGAAGAAGAGGTGAAATTAGGCAATTTGGGACTTAAATGAGGTTCAATAGCCTTGTGACAAGTGTCACAAGGCTAAGAGAAGCAATAGGGATATATGCCTCACACAAGTGTTTGCCATCTTGGGAGAAGAGATGTAAGAAGTTAAGGCATAGGTGGCTTGTGTAAGACAAATGTAAGAGGCCATTTAAGGAATGTGGGTGAGAATGTAAGAGACAAGATGGCATGTAAGAGGCCATTTAAAGCCTTTTGTAAGAGATAGGTGGCTCTAATAAGAGCATTAAAGCCTTTTGTAAGAGACATTTAATATTTGGGAGGGAAATTCAAATGGAAGAGTTATTGAGAGAATATTCCAAGAGGATATCCTTTTGTGAAGATAAATAGCCAATTTAATTAATTTGAATAAATTAATTTCATGTGCAAGTGGAGTTAATAAACCATAGGTTTATTTAACTAGGATGAAGTTAAAAGCTAGAGGATTGGCTAATGAAGATTAGCAGGTGATTTAAGGTTAATTAATCTAGAATTAATTAATCTTAGGTGGGTTAGGGGTTGAAAGGAGGAAAATTATTGTTGACTATGGTTTAGGACATAGAACAACAATCTTGTACACTTCTCATTCAAGGAAACCCTAGAGATCTCAATGCAAGGATGAAGTAGGGGAAAAAGATCTTGCAATAGGGTGTCCTAGGGTATGATTAATGACTAAAGAGGGGTTCAACACCAAGCTAGGGCTTGGAAAGACTAGCAATATGCAAGATCTAATGATTAAACCTAATGATATGCAAAGCTTCACTAAATTACCTAGAAATGAATACAAAACATAATATAAAACTAGAAAAGTACAGAGGGGCACCTGGAAAGTTGTAGCAACTTGAGTGAAGTCTTGAAATGTTGAAAACATTGAAATTAATATAGACTAGGACTCATACACCTGGCTGGGAAATTTAGTCCCAAGTTAGGGTTTTTGGGAAAGAACAAAAATTTGGCAAAGAAAAGTTTGAAACTCCTAAAATTTGTAAATTTTATTGTACTGGGACTCATACACTAGAAGTGGCATATCGATACTACTTGGATTTTTCAGAGAATCGAGACCTGAATCTACTCTTCAACATTTTCTCTATATTCTCAACCTGGTTTCCAAATTTGAAATATCTAATTCTGCTTTGTAGATGCATTCCAATGATATTCTAAACAAGGTGACAACTTAGACAACTTTGAACACTTGATAAATTATTTCCAATCTTTTCTCCTTAGGGTTTCTTCAACTTAGACTTGAAAATCACACACTAAAGAGAGGGAAATATGTTGTTTTGTTAGTGGATAGGGGTTTGCCTTGGTCAAACCCCGTTTTGGTAATCAAACCTTGTAATGAAATGAAATGAAAAGGAGGAATGATGAATAAACAATATGCAATGTTACAACTCACCAAACCCTAGGAATAAAGTGTTGCAAACATGTATGAGACAACTCAAATAGATGTAAATCTTGACTCTTGCTTGAATTTAATAGATCTTGAATTGAATACTTTCTTGAATCATAAAACCCTACATCACAATTGTTAGCTCAAAAACAAACATGATGCATGATGACTTTGACATGATGCTTGATACTTGAATGATGCTCTAAATCATTTGATAATCAGCTCTTAAATTCTCTTGAATTCTCTTGCAAACTCTTGAATGCTCTTGTAATCACCAATTTTCTGTTAGGAATGCTCTCGTGAAATTCTTAGGTGAAAATGAGTGAAATAAACTTGTAGTTATACTTGTTTGTGCCAAATTTCCAAAAATTACAACACTACAAGCTGACATAAGATCTAGGAGAATAAAATCCTACCAAGAATTTGAATTTAATTTAATTTGAAGCCACATGGGACTCATATGCCAGAAGTGGCGTATGAGTCCCATTAGGCTAGGCTATGTGACACATATTTCAAGAAATGCTTAGATTCATGTGAAATCAGGATCAGGGCCCCAAAACCTAGGTGGGAATCATACACCCAAGGTGGTGTATGAGTCCTAGATCACTAAATCTAGGTCATACAATCTAAAAAGACATGAATTATGCTTGGATGTTGATTATGTCGGTATTATCCTCAGAAAGATATATTAATTAAGGCTTGTGGATGTAAAATAAGGCCAATTAAAGCATAAAGAAGCCCAATTAATAATGAAAACCGTAGATTAGTGTGAAAGTGTGGTGCAACACTTTACAGCACCCTAAATAAGGCACAAATAAGGTTCATTTAGTTCACAAGGGCCCAAACAAGTGTGAAAATGTAATGGACGACATTTTTTGACACTACATTTAGCCCCCACTTTAGTGAGAGGAGGAACTTGCTTCAAACTCACACTAAAGTAGAAAAATTGCATCAAGAGGGGTCCAAGTATACCAATTCTAGTAGGATAGGATGAAAATGATCAAGAGGGTTGTGCAAGCCCCTAGGATCAAGGTCCTATGGAAAACCAACATAGGAACAAAAGAGCACACATGAAAAATGATATAAGGAGCAATAACAAGGCACAAGCATACACTGTCAAAGACAAAGATAAAAGAAAAACAAAACAACAAAGGTGGTGGATCAAGCTTCGACCATTTTTCTCGCATGTTGTGGATAAAATCTAAGTTGTTTTTTTTGAAAAGTGCACGCTCACTTTGAGGTAATGAAACTTTAGGTTGTCCAGTGGGTGAGTATCCAAAAGGTGAGACACATATGTACATGGCTGATATGCGCTCACACACACAAGCAAGTGGCTATGGGAAAGTCACAACTAAGTTCAGCTTCCAATTCTACTAGACCAAAGCTATACCTCCTAATGACTTCAAATGATAATGCACCACACAAAAATGAACTTTGAGCTTCATGAGGCAAGCAAAGCTTCATATGCTTGAAACTCATGAATAAACCAGATGGCTCCATAGGAAAGAAAAGTGTGTTATGCAAGGTGGCCATATAACCGAAATTGTAAATACCAAAAATAGTGTAAGGAACATTCAAAGGATTCTTGCTTAGTTCATGTAAGGTCTTAACTTAGGGGACATCGTGCCTAATGTCTCAAAGAGAGGACCAACTGAAGAATAGAAGATTCACAACTTAGGGGATGTAGTGTGTCACATCAAGCCACTAAAAGGAATATAATATACTAAGAGAGATCATGCTCTTGAATAACATCACACCCAATGTCACCACAAAGCAAAAGAAACATCGTAAGAAGTAAGAAGACTACACCATGAAACATGAGAAATGCAAAAGAATAATGCCAATGTATGCACTCACTTTAAAGAAATTGTTAAAAACCATGTTGTGAGCAATTACTTTCAAGTAGTAAATGATAAATGCTAACAATAAAGAGGACATGAGAGCTTATTTGGAAATCCCTATTGCAAGTCATATGTTCCAAATGAAGCTACGTCATGCAAAAGGAAAGAGAGGGGTTGCCCCAAAAATCAAACTCCAAACACATGATGGATCGATGGATTTGGGGTCAGTATGTTCTTGCTACAGTATTTTTATAGAGATCAGAACTGTCATCATTCCCCAAATACTCATAGAACTAGAAGAATTACACAAAGAGAGTGAAAACAAAGAAAAAACCTTTCGGGTCAACATGGAAGAGACCTGGATGTCTCAACGCCTTGCATCATCCCCAAAAGGAAAAAAAAAAGACAAAGAAAAGATAAAGAAAATATTTTGGTTCAACATGGAAGAGACATGAATGTCTCAATGCCTTGTGTCATCCTTGAACCGGAGATAAAAATGGGAAAATGGGATGGAAAATTCCCACTCCTATTTTACCTTGGCTACTTAATTATGTCCTAGGAGTCCTAATTGGATTGAATATCAACCTCATAAGGTGATTCAATTCTCAACAAGGAAGACCTACGAAGGGGTTCCTAAGCTATTAGGGGTTCACCACCAAGCAAATGCTTGGAAAAGAAAAATAAGCATTCAACCTAAAAAACCTAGTAATGCAAGCTAAATGAAGGATATAAATGATGAAATAATGCAATAGGAAGTTATGATATGTGTACCTAGGAAGTCTGGAAATATGATGAGGATTCTAGAAATGTAAAGAAGTTGTCAAAATGAGTTATGGAGGACAAAGACACCCTTACTGTTGTCTTAGTTCCGCTATTGTTTTTCGAGGAAGATGCAGAATCTTCAGATGCCAGAACTAGATCTAGAAGAACTTTTAAAAAATGCCCTTGGGAGGACTAAGATGCCTAGGTGGCGACTTAGTCTCATCTAGAATTTCAGGAATCTTTGGATGTGGTCCTGAGGCTTGATGTCTGCACTTTGTTCTTCTCTAATCTCAAGTTTTGAAACTTCCAGATTCGGCCTGTAAGTGAGTTTCCATGAAGATGACAACTTTGCAATGCAACTTTGCAACTTTTCACTTTCTACTTCAAAGGATCTTCAAGTCTTCAACCTAAATCTGCAATCACAAATGTATGCAAGAGGAGAAAAACTTGTTGATTGTTAGTGAATGGGGGTTTTCCTTGGTCAAACCCCTTGTTGGTAATTAAACCTTGAAATGAAATCAAATGGAGGGAAATAATGAATAAACAACATGCAATGTTACAAATCACCAAAACTTGCTATAAAGTTTGAAAACTTGTGTGAAATGGCTATCTTGAATGTAGATCTTGAAATGCTTGAACACTTGATAGATCTTGACTTTAATTGATTGCTTGAATCAAAACCCTACATCACAAATGTTAGCACAAAAATACACACGATGCAAGAATATCTCTGATATGATGCTTGAATCTTGATGATGGCTCCAAATACTTAATGAAATGCCCTTGAATGCTTAGATGCTTGTTAGATTTCTAGGTGAAAATATGAGAGAAGGAACCTTGTATTTATACTTATCTATGCTTAATATCCCAAAATTACACGACATCAAGCCGACATATGAATTCATTAATTAAAAGAGGCTAAATCCCACCAGAATTTGAAATTAAATCCCAAAAATACCTCGAGGGGGACTAAGACGCCCTAGGTGGTGTCTTAGTCCTGAGGCATGAAAATCGGGGCATAGTCTCCAAAAAGGGACCTATTTAGGTGCTTTCAAAATTAGGGTCTCAAGACCTTTGGGGGAAAAGTATGCCCTAGGTGGCATCTTAGTCCCAACCAAAAATCAGGGACACTCAGACAAAATCATTAAATTATCACTTATCCTTTTGAAGTATGTCAAGATTAGCCATAAAAAGTATAGTTCATTGGGATTGCGGATACAAAATAAGACCAATTAAGACATAAATAGGATAAATAAAGCAAGGCAAGCTCAAACAAGTGTGAACATGCAAGGGTATGCATTTTTCTACACTACATTTAGCCCCCACTTTAGTGAGAGGATGAAATTACTTCAAACTCACACTAAAGTAGCCAACCACACAATCAAGAGGGGTCAAATGTACAAATGTTGGTAAGATAGGATGACAATAACCAAGAGGGTGGCCAAGCCCCCAGGATCAAGATCCTATGACAAACCAACATAGGCACAAAGGAACACACTTGCAAGTGATATATGAAGCCATAACTAGATCACAAACATACACCATCAAAGATAGGAAAATAAAAAGGAAAAAAAAAGAAAAAATGCAATGGATCAAGCTTCAACTAGTCATCCAACGCACTGTGGACTAGGTCTAGGCCGTTTTTCCAAAAAAGAGGTTTACAAGTGGAATGCGCTTTCCACTATAAAAACAAAGTGCATGCTCACAAGGGCTAGTGAAGCTAGTTGTTCACTATGTGAGTCCCAAGAAATCCATATCAAATCTACACCCCCATGACTTTAATAAGGACAAAAGAAAAAAATGCACGCTCATGAGGGCTAGTGAAGCTAGTTGTCCACTAGGTGAGCCCTAGGGGAGCAGATCAAAGTCATACCTCCATGACTTTAATAAGGTACAAAAGGAAAAATGCAAGCTCACGAGGGCTAGTGAATCTAGTTGTCCACTAGGTGAGCCCCAAGAACCATATCAAAGCCATACCTCCATGAATTTAATAAGACACAAAAGGAAATATGCAATAAGAAAGAGGGATGTTCAAAGGGATTTTTCTTAGTTCATGTGAGGTCTTAATATTAAGGGACATTGTGCTTAATGTCTCCATGAGAGGATAAATACAAGGTCTCATCTTGGGGAATAGTGTACCTAATGTTTCCAAGAGAGGACAAGTGCAAGGTATCATCCTAGGGAACATCATACTTAATGTTTCCAAGAGAGGACAAGTGCAAGGTCTCATCCTAGGGAACATTGTACTTAATGTTTCGAAGAGAGGAGAAGGAAATATCACGCTCTCAGAGGAAATCAAACCTGATGACACCACCAAGAAAAGGATGCATCACAAGAAGGAAGAAAATCGCACAAGGAACATGCAAAAAAATGTAAGTGAAATCATGCTAAAAATAATGCCAATGTATGCCCCCACTTTAAAGAAATTGCTAACACCATGCTGTGAGCAATTACTTTAAAGTATCCAAAACATAAAAAATAAAAAGGAAAAGAGGGTTGCCCCCCAGAAACACATAAGGGATCTATTGATTCGGGGTCAGTATCTATCTTTGCTGCAATGATATTAGAGAGCTCGAAACTTTCATCATTCCCCAAATACACATAGAACTGGAAGAATGACACAAAGAGAGCGAAAGAAAAATGAAAAACCTTTTGGGTCAACATGGAAAAGACATAGGGTGTCTTGATGCCTTGCATCATCCCCAAAATGAAAACACAACAAAAAAATGAAAAGAAAGGCAAGATAATGATTTTTTTTTTGGGTCAACATGGAAGAGACATAGGGTGTCTTGATGCCTTGAATTATCCCCAAAAGGAAAACACAAGACAAAATGAAAAGAAAGCAAAGGTAATGAAAAGGAAAAAGCTTACTACATATAGAAGAATGAAGGTACAAATAGAGGAATGCACATAGAGAGAGGAGACATCAAACATAACATCACAGGGGATCACATGCAATCAAAAGAAAATAGAAAGAAAAGAGGAAATCAAAAGATAAAGATAAAAGACTAGTAAAGCACATGTTATTCAACCATCCATTAGGTCATCTCCATCCCAGTCTTGTTCAGTATATGTGGAATGTAGATCACTAGTGAGAGGGACAACATCAAGTGTTGTACTAGGAGAATCACCAAGTTCAACATGTGGTGCATCACTCAACTTAGAAGGATCATCATAGTTGTTATAATTTAAGCTCATGGAAGAGGAAAATAACAAATTCAACTCATTATGCACTTCCTCATCAATTTTAGTAGTTTCTTCATCATCATCCAAGTTAACCACAATAGGAGGATGAATGATAATATCCATAGAGGGTGTTGGTCCTTGTGTTGGAGACATGAATTCTATTTTTTCTGGTAAGAGAGGAGGGTCATCGTTTATTGCTTCTATCAAGTTTGGATTTTGATTTTCAGTGTTGTTCTCTTCATTCATCTTTTGAGCAATAGCATGATGTCTATGCCTATGCTCTCTAGCATTTCAGTTCCTTTTATTACAGTTTTCAACTTGCATTTGTGTAGGAGTAGGTTCATCAACCATAGGTTTCTTTTCTTTGTGTGAGGGAAGAACGAAAGAAACCATGGAAGGTTGCTCAACCACTTTCTCTTTGGATTTATAAATTTTCTTAGGAGGTGGACTAGGACTTGTTTGGTTTTCTCTAGGCCTTTTATAGGAAATAGGAAAGGGAATTTTGATGGATGGGTCTTGGTTTATTGGAAGGGCTTTAAGCTCACTATTGTTTCTTCAAGGGGCGGAGGTTCAAGCAAAGATGGAGGAAAATTCTCAAGGGATAATTTGGCTATGCATTTTTCTTTGAACTTTTGGTAGGATAGGAAAAGGAAGTCTTCATGGGGTCTTATAGGTTCCATGGGTTTAGGCCAAAAATAATCTAAGGAAAAATTTCCACATGATGATGGAGGTCTAAAGCCACTATGGTTCACGTTGAATATTTCATTGTCGTCTAGAAACTTTAAGCACTTATGGACAACAGATGGGACTGCATTCATGGAGCTAAGCCATTTGTAGCCTAACTTCACATGAAATTGGTCTGAATTAGATATGATAGATAATGATACATTTAATTTCTTCAGTCCTACTTGTAAAGGGAGTGTGATTGAGCCCATCGTAGCACGAGAAAAACCATCATGCATTTTAATCCATGCTTTCAGTTTATCATATCTATCTTGAGTAAGTTCATGCACATATAAGAGTTCTTTTGTCATCACATTATCTCCATAGATGGGATCAATTAAAATCCCAAGAGTGGGCCTGTTATTGATTCTAATGGCTATGTAAACAGGACCATCAGGTGCATGTGTGATTGTTTCTTCTAAAGAGAAAGTAATGTTAGTGGGAATTTGGTTCATTTTTTACGAGGCTCGATGTCAATCACTCCTATCATTATATTAATAGGAAATTGGTCATTATCATCCTTAGGATATTTTTCATCATCATCCATAGGATTTTTTTCGTTATTTCTCATGTTTTCATCATCCATGTCAATGTTCATCACATTAGGCTTAGTTTCACTAGCCTTAACAAATGAATTATTATGGTTGGGCATGGGATTGGTAAGGATTTGCAAGTTTTGGTTGTGAGGAGCTACAAAATTATTCCCTTTATCATTCACACCTCCAATTTGGATATGATTAAAATCAATGAGGTCTTGCACAAGATGTTTAAGACGATTGCAATGTTCTGTATCATGTCCTTTTTGTTGGTGATAAGCACAATAGGCATTGTGTCTAAAGCTCAGAGGTAATGACTTGTTGGGGTCAAGAGGTCGAACGAGAGGTAAGGTAAGCATGTTTTTGTTTAATAGCTGAGTCATGATGTTGTGAAGTGTGTTTGGTGAGGGTGTAAATTGTCTTTGTGGATCCCCAAAGATATAAGCATTACTCTTCTTTATAGCAACTACTTGGGTATCAACTTGTTGGGTAGGTTGGGAGGTGGAATTTAGTTGAAAGAAACTTTTTTTTGTATTTTGAAAGCTTGGTAGGTGTTTTGTTTTGAAGGTTTGGACTTTTCAAGACGAGTAGAAGTGGTTTTTGGTTCACTACTACCTACGAAATTCTTATAGTCTCGAAGGGAAGTGCATAAATGCATGCAGGAAGGGAATTCCATCATGGTAAGCTTGTCTCTTATCTTTGTAAATTTTATGTGAACATCTTTTGAAGGTGGGAATCGAGTATCTTCACACTAATTTGGGAATAAATTGATTGGTAACATGAAATAAAGTCATACTTTTTCACCCTCATTTTTCTTTCATCTCATCAAATCAACTAATGTCATTTTAGGAACCATGTGCACTTGGAAATGGTTAATAAAGGCCTCAACTAGTTCATTGAATGAATGAATTGACTTATTCGATAATGCAGAAAACGAGTCCAAGGCAATGTCTTTCAAGGATCGGGGAAAAAGCTTAGCCAAAAGTTTTTCCTCAAGGATAAAGTCACTACACAAAGTAGTAAAGGCATTGACATGATTAGCAGGATTTCCCTTTCCTCCATATTTCTCAAATCTAGGGATCTCTATACCCTGTGGCACCAGAGTTCTCAATATCTCCAAAGATAGTGGGTTGATTTTGACATAGTATATGAAGGTGGACCATTTTGATTTTGATTTATGGTGGAAACTTGATGTGTGAATGAATGAAAGGATTTGTAAAAGGTGGTTAATGATAAGGTCATTGCTTGTGGTTTGAGATGGAGGTGAATATAGTGGTGGTGTGTATGCATTGGAAGGACCAGTGAATGGATTGCTTATGGGAGGAGATATAAGATTAGATGCCACATAAGTATAAGGAGCACTAGTGGAAATGTTTGAGGTAGGAAGGATATTGCTAGTTGGTTGCATTGTTGTGGTCACTTGAGGATTGGGATAGGTTGGAATGGATGTTATGGTTGAAGGGGGAGGAGTTTGATTTCCTCCTTGGATTTGCACATTGTTTGAAGCTTAAGCAACATTAGTGGTGGAAGGAAGATGTTTTTAAAAGATGTGAATTATGTTACACACAACTTCTAGTCCTTCATTACTTTCCATCATGTGGTGAATACCGGTATAATAGTGTTGGAAATGTTTTCAGTACTCACACTATCTTGTAAATGAGCTAGATCTTCATGCATTTTCATTATGTTTTCTTGAGGGATATGATCAACCATTGTTTGAACACTCGGCATAGAAAAATAGTTATCAAAGGTATGGCCATACCTAGTGAACTAATAGCAACATTAGAAGTAAGAGATCTTGATAACCCAAGATCCACAATGAGTGTTTTATCGTGGGATTCCATGAGTCTCACACTTCATCTAACCACAATATTAGTAGTAGGACACCAAGTACTATAGCTCATACAAGGGACATACCAAAGAAAGTGCAATGGACACAATATCCTATGCTTGCAATTACACTTGAAATGAAAGAAATTGGAATAACAGGAATTTTGCAAACTACAAAAGAAAACTAAAAGCAGCAAACAAAAGCATAGAAAAGCAATTTCAGATCCTGAAAATTGGAAAGTCAAAGTCAACAGGGACTAAGACACCAGTAAGGGAATCTTGGTCCTACAAGTGAAATTCTGAAGTTCCAAGGACTGAAATAGGCAACAAACAACAGAGAGAGGATTCTGAGGAAGAAACCCTGAGAGGGACTAAGACACCAGGAAGGGTGTTTTAGTCCTAGTAGAGGTTTTTCTCAGAAAAAACATAAAATTTTGGATTGTTTACAGTGTTCACAGGTTGCCTATTCAGGATGCTGATGTTAAGAAACAAAAAAACTATGCAAATGAATACAAGGAAAAGTAACTAGTGACAAGCAATTGAATGCAATTTTTTAAAATTTTGGATGCAATAAGAATGTTTCTAAATGCAATTAGGATGATGAACAATACACTTTTTAGTTTTTCAATGAAATGAAATGATGCAAGAAAGAAAATATGCTATCTATATGCACTTTCACTAATACAATTATGAGAAACCTTAGATGCAATCTCACTAAATATGAGAGAATCTAGATGCACTTTCACTAATACAAGATGCAATGCAAGAATGAATACAACCTAGATCTAGAAATTTAAGGAAATCCAAATCAAAAAGTGAATGCCCAAAAAGGTCAAGTTCACCAAAATGAACCAAAGATAAAAATGGGAAAATGGGATGGAAAATTCCCACTCCTATTTTACCTTGGCCACTCAATTATGTCTTAGGAGTCCTAATTGGATTGACTATCAAACTCACAAGGTGAGTCAATTCTCAACAAGGAAGACCTAGGAAGGGGTTCTTTAAGCTTTTAGGGGTTCACCACCAAGCAAATGCTTGGAAAAGAAAATTAACCATTCAACCTACAAAACCTAGTAATGCAAGCTAAATGAAGGATGCAAATGATGAAATAATACAATAGGAAGTTATTATATGTGTACCTAGAAAGTATGGAAATGTGATGATGATTCTAGAAATGTAAAGAAGTTGTCAAAATGAGCTATGGAGGACAAAGATGCCCTTATTGTTGTCTTAAAGTCCCATAGCTTTTTTTTGGGGAAGATGTAGAATCTTCAGATGTATAACCAGATCTCGAAGAATTTTTGAAAAATACCCTTAGGAGGACTAAGATGCCCTAGGTGGTGACTTAGTCTTGTCTGGAATTTTGGGAATCTCCAGATGTGGTCTTGAGGCTTGATGTTTGCACTTTGTTCTTCTCTCATCTTAGGTTCTAAAACTTTTAGATTTGTCTTGTAAGTGAGTTTCCATGAAGATGACAACTTTTCAATGTGACTTTGCAACTTTTCACTTTGCATTTCAAAGGATCTTCAAGTCTTCAACCTAAATCTACAATCACAAACATGCAAGAGGATAAAATCTTGTTGATTGTTAGTGAATGGGGGTTTACCCCGGTCAAACCCCTTGGTGGTAATTAAACCTTGAAATGAAATCAAATGGAGGGAAATGATGAATGAACAACATGCAATGCTACAACTCACCAAACCCTTGCTATAAATTCTACAAACTTGTTTGAAATGGCTATCTTGAATGTAGATCTTGAAATGCTTGAACACTTGATAGATCTTGACTTGAATTGCTTGCTTGAATCAAAACCCTACATCACAAATGTTAGCACAAAAACACTCATGATGCAAGAAGATCTTTGATATGATGCTTGAATCTTGATGATGGTTCCAAATGCTTGATGAAATGCTCTTGAATGCTCGAATACTTGAATGCTTGGATGCTTGTTAGATTGCTAGGTGAAAATATGAGAGAATGAACCTTGTATTTATACTTATCTATGCTTAATATTCTGAAATTACACCACATCAAGTCGACATATGAATTCATTAATTAAAGGAGGCTAAATCCCGCCAAAATTTGAAATTAAATCTAGAAAATACCTCAAGGGGGACTAAGACACCATAGGTGGTGTCTTAGTCTTGAGGCATGAAACTCAAGGCACAGACTCCAAAAAGGGACCTATTTAGGTGCTTTCAAAATCAGGGTCCCAAGGCCTTTGGGGGAAAAAGACACCCTAGGTGGCATCTTAGTCCCGACCCAAAAATTAGGGACACTCAGACATAATCATTAAATTATCACTTATCCTTTTGAAGTATGTCAGGATTAGTCATAAAAGATATAGCTCATTGGGCTTATAGATGCAAAATAGGACCAATTAAGACATAAATTTGGATAAATAAAGCAAGGTAGGTCCAAACAAGTGTGAAAATGCAAGGGTGTGTATTTTGCTACACTACAATCCCCACAAGGAAAACACAAGACAAAGAAAAGATAAAAGGAAAAAGGTAAAATATTTACGACATATAGAAGAATGTAGGTACAAATAGGGGAATGTCACAAAGAGAGAGAGAGATACATCAAACATATCAACATGTGGGATCACATTACACACATGCAATCACATAAAAAAAATGAAAAATAAATAGTGCAAAAGACTAGTAAGGCACATGCGAGTCAACCTATGAGTAGGTTGTCTATATCCCAATCATGTTCATTGTATGCAAAAGGTGGATAACTAGAAAAAGAGACAATAGCAAGTGCTGAACTAGGGGTGTCACCAATTTCAACACTCTTTTTAGGAGAATAGTTGTTTAAGCTCACAGAAGAGGAAAACAACATATTTAATTCATTATGCACTTCCTCATCAATCTTAGCAACTTCATCATCGTCATCTAAGTTAATCACTACAAAATGTCTAATGATAATATCTAAAGAAGGCTTTAACTCCTGTTGCGGTTGCGGTATAGGATATTTTTGTTTCGGTAAAGGGGGAGACTCATCATGAATTACTTCAGTCAAGTTTGGATCTTGATTTTCTTTGTTTTTATCTTCGTTTAACCTTCAAGCAAGGGTATGAAGTCTACACCTACACCCTCTAGTAGTTCTATTTCTTTTTATACAACTTTCAAGTTGTGTTTGTGTAGGATTGGGTTTATCAACCATAGGTTTCTTTTCTACCCTAAGGGGAGGAATAGAAGGAACCATGGGAGGTTGTTCAACCACTTTTTCTTTAGCTTTGTAAACTTTTTTTTATTTTAGGAGGCATATAACAAAATTTCTTTCATTATATCTTGACCTTTTTTGTAGGAAATAGGCAAAAGATTTGGTTGGTCTTGTTTGTTTGGAATTTCCTTAGGTTCAATCATGGTTTTTTCAAGGATGGTAGGCTCAGTCATAGGCTAAGGCATGTTTTTAAGAGATAGTTTTGCTATACATTTTTCCTTGAACTTTTGGTAGGATTTGAAAAAGAAGTCCTCTCGAGGTTTAATAAGTTCCATAGGCTTTGGCCAAAATAAATCTAATGAAAAGTTTCCATGGGAAGACAAAGGGTTAAAGCCACTATGATGCATAGTGAAGATTTCATTATCAAAGGGAAACTTTAAGCATTCATGCACGATCGGCGGGACTTGAACCATGGAGCATAGCCATGGGTAACCAAGCTTCACATGGAATTGATCCAATGTCTAGATGATGGAGAATGAGACATCTAATTTTTTTGGTCCTATTTGTAAAGGTAAGGTGATTGATCCCATTGTAGGGCAAGCAAAACCGTTATGTGTTTTTATCCATGCTTTTGGTTTATCATATGTTTATTGATAGATTTCATGCACAAGTAGGAATTCCTTGGTGACCAAATTCTCTCCATAGACGAGATCAATTAATATCCCATTAGTGGACTTATCATAGATTTGTTCAGCTATGTAAAGAGGACCATCAGGTGCATGTTTAAGTATATCTTTAGATGAGAAAGCAATGTCAAGATGTTTTTTAGTTCAACCCTTACGATGTTGAGTTTTGACTAATGCAACCAAACCATCGATAATATTTTGTTCTATAGGATCTTGCTTATCAATATCCATGTTCTCATCATTTGCGTCAAAATTCATCACATCATTTTTCATAATTTCACTAGCTTTGACAAATGAAATGTTATGATTTGGCATGGGGTTGGTAAAGATTTGCACATTTTGGTTGATTTTTTTTTTTAGGGGGATTAAGTTGAAGGAATCCTTTATTTTGTTTTCTAAAAGGTTGATAATTGTTTTGGTTTGCGGATTCAGACTTCTCAGGATAGCCAGAAGTGGGCTTTGTGTCGCAACTACTAATTGAATTTTGATAATCACGAAGGGTAGTGTATAAGTGCACGAAGGAGGGGAACTTCATCATGGTAAGCTTATCTTATATTTTACTTTTCAAATTTTCTATGAACATCTTTTGAAGGTGAGGGTCAAGAACCTTTACATCAATTTGGGAATAAAGCAATTGGTAATGTGAAATAAAGTCAGTAATTTTTTCATCTTATTTTTGCTTACATCTCATCAAATATGCTAAGGCCATCTTAGGGGTCATATGCTCTTGAAAATGGTTTATAAAGGCTTCAACAATTTCTTTGAATGAATGAATAGGCAATCACATTACTAGTAGGTTGCATTATTATTGTAACTTGAGGGTTGATATAGGTAGGAATAGAGGCAAAGGTTGTGGGAGGAGGAATTTGAGTTCCTCATTGGCTTTGGGCATTGTTTGAAGGTAGAGGATAGCTAGCGGTTGAGGTAAGGTGTTTCCCAAGAATCTAAACTATGTTATGTGCAAGCTCTATTTTATCTTCACTTTTAATCATGCGATGTAAGTTATCTATAAGAGGGATAGTAGTTTTTGAAATGGTTGTTTCACTGCTCACTTGATTTTGTAAGTTAACTAAATCTTCATGGACTTGGATTATGTTTTCTTGTGGAATACTAGCAACCATGGTTTCAACATGCATCACACTACTTGAAGGCAGAGAGTTCTTAAGGGTATGGTCCATACCTCATGAACTAATGTCAACACTAGGAGTGAAAGAGCTAGATAACCCAAGATCCACGATGATTGTGCTATCGCGGGATGACATGAGTCTCAAACTTCATCTCACTATAGTATTAGCAATAGGACACCAAGTAGAAAAGCTCATACAAGTGACAATAAAAGAAATGCAAGATGAAATGAAGCTAAGCTAAATGCAATGAAATGAATGTAATACAAACATTGCAAACTGAAACAAAAAACTAACAACAAATTGAAACACTAAAATAGAGAATTTAATGCTATAAAATGTAGTTTAAAATTTGATATAGGACTAAATTTCCTAGAGGGGAATATGAGTCCCAATCAGGGGTTTTTAGGGGTTTGAATAGTGAATAATAGTGATTACAAAATACCTAAAAATCAAGCAAAATATCCTATACTAGGACTAAATCACCCAGAGGGGCGTATGAGTCCCAGTTTAGGATTTTTGCATCGTTTTCAATAAATTTTGTGTGAATGTTATGCTTTCAATTTTGGATGATGTCTAAGCTAAGTGAAAACGTAGATTTAAGATGAAATTCAATAATGCAAGATGCAAAAATACAAGCTATATGCACTTTCACTAATGTAATATTTAGAAACCCTAGAATGCCAATTAACTAATGCAAACCCTAATGCAAAGTTAATGCAAGCTAGATCTAGGACTATAATGCACTCCAAATCAGAAAATGAAATGTTTTAAATGTAGGTTCACTAAAATGAAAGGATGAAAATTGTCGTTGATTATGGTTTAGGACATAGAACAACAATCTTCTACACTTCTCATTTAAGGAAACCCTAGAGATCTCAATCCAAGGATGAAGTAGGGGAAATATATCTTGCAATAGGGTGTCCTAGGGTATGATTAATGACTAAAGAGGGGTTCACCACCAAGCTAGAGATTGGAAAGACTAGCAATATGCGAGATCTAATGATTAAACCTAATGATATGCAAAACTTCACTAAATGACCTATAAATGAATATCAAACAAAATATAAAATTGGAAAAGTACAGAACGACACTTGGAAAGCTGTAGCAACTTGAATGAAGTATTGAAATGCTAAAAACACTAAAATTAATACAAACTAGGACTCATATGCCAGGTTGGGCGATTTAGTACTAGGTTAGGGTTTTTGGTTAGGAAAAAAAGTTTGGTAAAGAGAAGTCTAAAACTCCTGAAATTTGCAAATTTGACTGTATTGGGACTCATACACCAGAGGTGGCCTATCATTCCTACTTGGATTTTTCAAAGAATTGGGACTTGAATCTACTCTTCAACCTCTGCTCTATCTTCTCAACTTGGTTTCTTGATCTAAAATATCAAATTATGCTCTATAGATGCCTTCCAATGATTTTCTAAACAAGGCGACAACTTAGACAACTTTGAACACTTGACAACTTCTTTCCAATCTTTGCTCCTTAGGGGATCTTCAACTTAGACCTAAAAATCACACACTAAAGAGAGGGGAAAATGTTGTTTTGTTAGTGGATAGGGGTTTTCCTTGGTCAAACCCCATTTTGGTAATCAAACCTTGTAATGAAATAAAATGAAAAGGGGGAATGATGAATGGACAACATGCAATGTTACAACTCACCAAACCCTAGGAATAAAGTGCTGCAAACATGTATGAGGTGGCTCCAATGGAATTAAATTTTGACTCTTGCTTGAATGTAATAGATCTTGAATTGAATGCTTGCTTGAATCATAAAACCCTACATCACAATTGTGAGCTCAAAAAAAAACATGATACATGATGACTTTGACATGATGCTTGATACTTGAATGATGCTCTTAAATCACTTGATAATCAACTCTTGAATGCTCTTGAATGCTCTTGTAAACTCTTGTATGCTCTTTTAATCACCAATTTGCTATTAGGAATTCTCTCATGAAAGTTTTAGATGAAAAAGAGTGAAATAAGCTTGTATTTATACTTGTTTAAGCCAAATTTATCGAAATTACAACACTACAAGCCAACATCAGATCTAGGAGAATAAAATCCTACCAAGAATTTGAATTTAATTTAATTTTAAGCCACACAGGACTCATATGCCAAAAGTGGCATATGAGTCCCATTAGGCTAGGCTATGGGAAACATTTTCCAAGAAATGCTTAGATTCATGTGAAATAAAGATTGAGGCCCCAAAACTTAGGTGGGACTCATACACCCAAGGTGGCGTATGAGTCCCATATCACTAAATCTGGGCCATACAATCCAAAAAGACATGAATTATGCTTGGATGTTGATTTATACCAGGATTATCCTTAGAAAGATGCATTAATTAAGGCTTGTAGGTGCAAAATAAGGCCAATTAAAGCATAAAGAAGCCCAATTAATAATTAAAACCATAAATTAGTGTGAAAGCATGGTGCAACACTTTACAACACCCTAAATAAGGCACAAATAAGGTTCATTTAGTTCACAAGGGCCCAAACAAGTGTGAAAATGTAATGACAACATTTTTGACACTATAGGAGTTTAGAAGAATATGATATTTAATTAAATAAATAGATTTATCTAATCAAATGAGAAGATATAGGGTTTTTAATTAAATGATTTACATTATTTAATTAAATGGGATGATAATTAGTAAGAAATAGGGTTAATTAATCCAATAGAAATAGTTATTTGATTAATAGGAGAAAATGATGAATTTAATTAAACAATATAGATTATTTAATTAAATGGTTAGTCAAAGTGATTTTAGGATGAAATGATGTTAGTAATCAGATTCATATGTGTAATATCGATCAAGACAATTTAAGTGTCTACAACATTAAGAGAGGATTTGGATTTGGATTATTTTCCTTTGTCAAGGTTGGGCATGAGGATGACCTATGGATATGCATTGGGGATTAGTAGTGTAGATTTTTCTAGCCAATTATTAATAGTGAGGATTTATGAATGGATGATTGAAGCTTGTGGAAAACATTTTTAAGGCAATGTCATCTAAGGATTAAGGGAATTCATCTTGATCCACAAGACTGGCATCATCATCATAGGAATTATATTATAGTTTATTAACAAGGCTAGCATCACAATCATCATACTTAGGGTGGCTTCCAAGGCCTTCTTGCTTATTGATATATTTGGTATCTTGTGTTTTGACCTTAGGTATAATAGCTATAGATAGTTTTAAAAGTATTTTCTTTATTTAGTTTCATGTTCTTTTGTTCTTCTGGTATTAGGATAAATGGATGGATAATTTTTTAGGATGAGGATTTGGATGAGGTTGGTGGATTTGGAAGGGTTATTTTGGGTATGATTTTACTGTTTATAGAGCTTAGTATATGATGGAAGAGATTAGGATAGGGGATAATAATTCATTTGATGAGGGTGGATTGGAGTTGATAGATAGATGGATGAGAATTTGGATAAGGGGAGTGATTAGGATTAGGATGAAGGTTAGATTATTATTTGGATGAAAGGTTTGGGGATGTTGGATTGAGATGGGTGAAATAATTAGGCTAAGTGGATGAAGAATTATGGGTATTATCTAATATATCTATGTGTTCTAGATCATCTTCTAGACCCCTTTGCATTAGTGGTAAAACAACTTATGACATAAAATAATATACATTGATTTTATTTTGTTTAGTGATCTAATTTTATACATATGTACATTTTTCAAGTATCACCTCCTAACATTGAATTGTTATCTTTTTGCATAAGACATGAATGTTCTTGTTGCACCTAAGGGAAACAAAGAGGAAATAAAGTGTTGTTTGGCACAATATATTAAGAAAAGACATAAATTGTTAGACCTTGCCATAGAGTATAATTTTGAGCATAAAACAACTTATGTGTTTGTCATTAGTACTTGGCTATGAAAATATATGTCAAGGAAGAATGGCTTGTTTGCATTTAAAAATTGTAAGACATCTTAATTTGATATTTTAAAAAAGATTATAAGAAACGTAAGAGAATTTTGTATTACTCACATTTGAATAATAAGACAAAACTTAAAATTAAGAAGCCCCCTCATTAAAATTCTAAAATGTCTCTCACTAGGAGGTGAACACGGGTGAAAAGAACTTGATGACACATTTCATTTGTGTGATGCAATCACATAATTCTTTAAAATTTTTATTTTGACTTCATATTGATTGTCTACGGATATCCATTCAAACGTATCAAGATATAGCCTATTTTATTTAAAAAGAAGTTACCATATATAACTACAATCCAATAAATTATACTTCACGGAAAAATGGCTAAATACACAATACTCATAAACATATTAATGTAAAAGCTTTTACATTTTACTTCTAAAGCCATTCTGTAACACCACTACAATCCAATAAATTTTTTGACGATCCAACGAACGTGGAATTAACTGAAGGGTATGGAGTAATAGTTATGATATGGCCTGTGGTTTTTCTCAATCAGCAGGTAGGGTGTCTGCTTCTCGGAGGGACCCACTTATCGTTCCACGTCTTATTTTTAAGGACAGTCAATACTAGGTACCGTCCGGCGTCCAGTATCGTTTCCGGATTCAATTGGAATATCTTACTTTTTCGAATGCCTGCATAAGCCACGCGTATGGTTTGTTTTGAAGAGAGTCCACGTGCTTTATGTCCAACAAATGGGATAAAGTATTTTCATGTTCTTGGGAATTAGCCTACAGATACCGCGAATGAGTTTTGTTTTTTCTTGTTTAATTAGTTGATACTCCGATTTTTATTTATTAGTACTTGTAATATTTCAATGAGTTTTGTTTTTTCCTTTTTAATTAGTAGGTGATGAGATTTTTATTTATTAGAACATGGGTCCCTTGGTAATCGTGTTTTCCACAAGGTTACCCACATAGATTTATACCTCCATTCTTCTTCCCACCACCACCCTAGCCAAAAATTTGGAATCCTCAAAACCCTAGCCACAAGAGCCTTTCGGATTTGTGACGAGGAAAACCTTAACCAAGAGTTAGATCATCTTCAGTTGGTCTTTAGGTTAAATGGGTACACAAACAAACAAATCTCTAGGGCCCTGAACCAAGCCCATTCCCATTTCTTCTCTAGTTCGATCGCCAAATCTTCCCAACCTTTGTTTCATCGTGGTGCTTCCTTACCGTTTGTTGAAGGCATCTCTCACAAAATCTCTAAAATCCTCCTTAAAAAAGGCCTCTGTTGTGCTTTCAAACCCATTTCGAAAGTAAAAAATTTCATCCCACCTCTGAAAGACTCTAGAGACAACTTCTTCAGGAGGAAACTCAAGGAGGCCATAGCCATCAACAACCACTCCTCTAACCTCAATTGAGATGAAGGATGGAATCTAAGCCTCTCGTGGCATCCGCTTTTGTCGAGCTTTGCTAGCCTCAATCAACCCCATTCTTGACCCCTCTCCCTCGCTGCTCTTGCTCTTTCCTTCCTTTTTCTTCTTCCCCTCCCCCTCTTGTTTTTCTTGCTCTTAGCATTAGTTGGCCTCCTTCTCCCCTCCCCTTTCTTCTCTTCCTCGTCTCTCTTGTTCTTGTTCCCCTAGTTTGGTCATCACCTGCCGTGGTCCTTCCCAAGGTTCTTGGTTCTGGCTTTGGCCTTTGTCTCTTGTTCGTTCTTTTGTTCATTGTCTCGTTCTCCTTTTGTTCCTTCTCCTATCTACTCTAGTTTTGTTTATTATTTGGGATTTTTATTTTTTTGGTCTCTATAATTGGTTGGTCTTTTCTCCTATTGGTTCTTCGTTAGCTTTTGTTTTCATTCATTTCGATCTTCTAATTTTTCATCTATTTTCTTGGAATTTATTTGGTTGTTTCCATTTATTTATCCTTTTTTATCTAGTGTTATATATAATTTATTTTTGGGTCTTTTATTTCTTGTTTTCTTTTGTTGTTTTCTTATTGTTTGTTTTCTTTATTGCTTTCATTTTCATCATTTTTCTTCCTTCTTTTTATCGTCAATTTTATTTTTTGATCATTGGCATTTAGTCCTTTATTTAATTAAGTTTGCTACTTTTAAATCTATTTATTTTGTTCGTTCTTGTTTCTTGTTTCTCTTTATTTTTCTTGTTTTGTTTATTATTTATTATTTTTTGTTTTTGTTTTTTTCTTTTTATTCCTTTTGGTTTGTGGTCCTCTTTTTCTTCGTTTTTTTTTCTTTTTTACTTCGTTGGTTTATTGTTCTTATTTAAACTTTGTTTCATATTCATATTATCTTGTTTCTTACTTCTTGTATTATTTATTTTGTACTTATTATATTTTTGGTCTTTGAGTGTATCTTGTAGTTTATTTTTTCATTCTTTATATTATCTTTTATTTTCATTTTAATTTTGTTAGTTTTTAGTCTTGTATTTTCTTATAGGGTTTATTATTGTTCTTTTTATCGTCTTGTTTCTTTCTTCTTGTATTATTTATTTTGTTGTTAGTTCTTTCTTGGTTTATTGGATTCTCTATTTTTTCCAATTTTTGTGCTCTGTTACTTTACTCATGTTTTTTTTCTTTTTTTCACTTTAAATCTAGATCCTTTGTCTCTTTTTTCATTTTGAGCTCTTTCTTTTTTAATAATGTTCTTTCTATTATTTTTTGGTTCTATTTGTCACTATATTATATTATCATATTATATAACCATGTCATAATCATATAGATTCTCCTTTTTTCTCATTGGTGCATTTAATACAAATATGCATTTATATTATAATAAAATATTTATTTATCTTCTTTTGTTCTTACTTTAATGGTTTTTGTATAATTTTTCTATTTTATAGTTATTTTTCTTGGCTTAATTTTTGAATTTAGTGACTTATTATTGGGCTTTCTTAGTTTTTGGTTAATTCTATTTATTTTCTTAATCTTTTAATTTAAGTTCTAACTTTTTTGGGTATTTATTATTTTTCAACCTTTTCTTTTATTCTCTTCAGACAATGGGCCTCTCCCCCTCCCTCTCACTCCCTCTCTCTTTTTAAGCTAATCTTGGTCTACAACTCATCATTTTACATCTCCTTCAACTCTCTATCCTGATGATGGATCATGAAGTGTAATTTGAAATGATGAAAACACTTGCACACAATCAAAATCTAGAAACAGCATAATCACATTCAGATGGATTGTGGAAATCTCATGTCTTTAATTATTAGTACTTGTCAATATTTCAATGAGTTTTTTTCTTGTTTAATTAGTTGTTTGTTAAGCAGTAAGATTGAATAACTTTTTTTTTTCTTACTTGTAATATTTCAATGAGTTTTGTTTTTTCTTGTTTAATTAGTAGGCAGTGAGATTTTTATTTAGTAGTACTTGTCAATATTTCAATAAGTTTTGTTTTTTCTTGTTTAATTAGTTGTTTGTTAAGCAGTAAGATTTGAATAACTTTGTTTTTTCTTGTATAATTAGTTTTTTGTTAAGGAAATGGGATTGAATAACTTTAATTAATTAATGAGTTTTACTTTTTATTGCTTAATTAGTTATTAATAAGTTGTTTTAAAGAAAATTAGAAACTAATATTTTTATTCCTTTCAAATAAAATTTAACCTTCCTAAAGTGAACATGTAAAATATTTGACTTATCAATTTTAAAAATTATTTCTCATGGCTAAAAAGTTTTGGGTGTTACCAAGGTGAACTATCATTTTTCCATTTGGTTTTATTAAGAGTTGGATTTTGAAAAACCAAAATTTATATTGAAAATTAATATTTTTATGTCAAAATAATATTAAGATAATTAATAAATTTATTTTAAGAAATATTATTCATTAAATATTTAATAATATATTTATATAATATTATTTTATAAATCTAAAATGTACAATTATAAAAACAATATGTTTTGATTAGAGGTAAAAGACCAGTTTTGAAGGGGCTTAGAGCCCTTTACAAAATAAAGTAGCTGATATAAAAAGAAAACAACATTAATCAACAATCAACCCATCGTCAACAAACCACTAGCCAAAAAATAAGCAAAAAGAAGGAAACTAGCCAACAACACTACATATTGTTCAAAATTTCAACAACTTCCATTTCACTAGCAGCAAGCTCCTACCCCTTAACCACAGTATCAGAAACCTCAATACCCAAGGCTCCGACCTGATTTTTCATTATGTTTCTAGTCTTAACCCCAGGGCCAACAGTTTTTACCTCACTACTCAAAATAGAACCTTTAGCAGCACCCTTATCAGCAACATAACCCACATCCATCAGCTTACCGTCAACAACAATAACATCAACAGACACATTCTCCTTTCTCTTTTTAACAGTAGTCATAGGGGAAATAGCCTTCGCAGAGTCTGACATGGCCAAGAATTTAGGGGATTCTCCACCCTTCATCACAACATTCCATATCTTATCAATTTTCTCCTCAAGGGATAACATTCTTCCCTCCATATTTTGTTTTAGATTGGTAGTCTCCTCCGCCATAGTATTAGCAACAGTATTGAGGCCATCCATTAAATTATCAATTTGGATTTGGATAGAAGGTTCCTCAACCTTGCTAGCAACACCTCTAATATGAACATTGGTCCTATTGATCTCATGAAAGAACCATTTAAAAAGTTTAAAAAATAGATTAACATTATCATGAGCTGAACCCAACACATCATAAAGATCCTCCCTATCAAAATTTTCAATACATTTTCCCACAGCAACATCCTCATTAGAGGAACTCACATGAACCTTTTCAATAGAGGCTTCCTTACCTCTACCAACCAGGACAAGAGACTTCATCCTACGAATGGAATTGGTGATTTCCTCTGCAACATCCTTCCTTTTTAGAATCCTATCTGCATCCACTTTACTGGTTCCCACAATATGTCCACCACCCACAACTCTTACCTTCTCCTTCTTCTGTAACCCAATGCCAACACTCAGAACATCCTCACCATGGACACCACCAGCCAGGGAAAGAGGGAAACCCTTCTCCAAGAGTTGACCAGCATTCAACACCCCTCTCTTCTAGCTCCCCTCCTTAGGTTCCTGCACAAATCTAGTCATTGGGGAAGGAGAAGAAGCTTCCCCATAAAGTTCATTTTTATCCTTACCCCCCTTAGAAGGAACAGTCACCTCCAATTCATCACTGCATGTCATATATCTCGCCTTCTCATCCATCTTCCTTTTCCCAGATTTACCCTGAATAGGGGAAATGGGGCCCTCCTCCAAAGAGGCATATGAATCCAATACATAGTCAACATCATCATCCCTATCAGACTCGGATTCTTTGTTTAAAATAAGCCTCCTCTTTTTCAGTTTCTTAGAAGCCCTTTCCTCTCTCGACTTCGTCTCATAGCCCTCCCTAGCTTTAGCAAGATTATCCTTTAGAGAAACAAGATTTTTATGCACATCATGAGATTTAACATGTTCATAAATTTAGGAGAATCAACCCCGAATGCATGAAAGGATTTTTAGGGTTTTTCCTATGATATTTAATCCCTAAGTCCATCGACATCAACAAATAGTAGGGAAAGGACGCCCATTTCTTGTGTCAAAAATGGTTAAGCAAAAGAAAATGGTAATTGTTAATAGCCGTATACCTTCCTTCCAAGGTAACATACCTCATAATTTCTTCAATGAAATCTTGCCACAATGCTTTCAAGGAACTCCTCAGATACCCACCACTCTTCGTGGGCTTCAAGTCATCAACCTCATTCTTTTTGAAGAAAAGAGACATCATGACCTGTGATTCTTTCTTATATCTGAACACCTTCATACCCTGAATAACCAATCATGTAATATGGGCTATGAATTCTTCATCCACCATAATTTTCCTACCACCCAAATTTAGGGTTCTCTCTTTCCACCCTTCAGCAACCAATTCGGTGATCTGGGGATTATTGCCATGCGATTTCTTCATGAATGGAGTTAAACCACCATTTTCTAAAATCTCCCACACCTCCTTTCTTTGCTTAGCAGTATCATAGGATTTAGGCTTGACATGATTTTTGTCCCTACCCATGACTCTAGAAAACAGAGACTAAGCACTCAACAAGAAACTCAGGAAAAAACAACAGACACCACCCAAAGCCAAAATATCCAACATAAAACTCTGCAAACTTAGGCAACTAACACCCACAACTCGTGTGAAGCCAACCACATGACATAAATTCCATAATTAATTTGAACTTTGTGTCTTGTGACAACCTTCCCTCAAAATCATAACTTTAACATCCTCACTTATGTCATTCAACCATGTGAGTAAGGACATGCACGCCTTAATGAACAAAAGGATCACCATAAGATTAGCCTTCATTAATAATTATAGTCATGGCCTCAAAAGGGATAGGATCATTTAAATCCCACACCTTGCTATCTTTAACTCCAAAGTTAGCGAAGAAATCAGCTAACATATTTCCCTCTCTCAAAAAATGGGAGATATAAACATTATCAAAGGATTTAATAATTTCAATAGAATCCTTAATCAAGGCCTTAATTGTCCAAGATGGGGGAGACATATTCTTCAAATTATTGATAATGTTCAGAGAGTCACCCTTCAACTAGATCTTCCTATACCCTTTTCTCTTAGCCAATTCAAGACCATGATAGGGAGCAACCACCTCTATATGTTAATGTTTACATAATTTTAATAATTGATATTAATATGTTTAAATTGTATTTGTATTTTTATTATATTATTAGCATTAATTTTTATTTTATAAAAATACACCTTTAAGAATTATTTATATATTTTTAATAATATTATTAATTTAAAAAATTATAATTTTATATTAAAATTCTTTTAATGATAAAGCATACATATAAAAATATCCTTTATTAGATGTTTTATAATGTATTTAGATAATATTATTTTATAAATATAAAATATATAATTATAAAATCAATATATTAACATTTACATAATTTTAATAATTAATATGTGTAGTGCCTCTCTTGTTACTGATACTTTTGATACTGATTTGTGTGTGTTTTGATTCTGTGTGGTTTTTGAGTATGTTTGATGCTTACTAGATACTCTATTAGACATCTTTTCTGCCATGTGTTTGGCATGCTAGACAATTATGTTTATTTACTTCTGATAGTTGGACTTATGTGTGGGATACTTATGTTATGATGATGTTACTGAGTGTGTTATATTGATGATGTGATATTTAGATTTTGATTACTGTATTTGATTCAGGGACGAAGGAGATGGGGTGGCATCGCTCATCCGTGAGTGCCCTGCCTCACGACAACTCTCTTTCACAATGTGTTTGATTATGAGTTATACACATATGTATATGTTGTTTGACATTTGGTGTTATGCAGGAATGTAGGTACCGAGTGCCGACTCCACCCGCATTGTCAGGTCTGAGCGCGCCCTACATACCCAATGGTTTGATGTGGTTAGGGAGTGGATAAGAAAGTACCCTCATATGTGTCAGTGGTTGGTCCAGTGATTGTTCATGTCTTATTTGTACTTCGTTCGTGTGGGTATGGTTGTTAATTAAATCATTTTATTTCATGAGTTTTATAAGTGTGTTTATGGCTTGGATTAGTGCTTTGTGATTTAAATTAAATGCTAGTCTATGGTGTAAAATATTAAATTAATGAAAGGTTAAATATTGCTTATGATATTAATAATTTGGAAAATTATGTTGTACATTAGCACTTTTATTGTTATTTTAAAATGCGAAGCTGTCCTTTAAATTTAAATCATCAAATTAAATAAATAGTTAGATAAATTATTATGGTTTATTTTTAAAAGAAATAAAGTTAAGGAAATCATTATCTTATTTGTTTTAATTAGAAAATGGTGATTTAATAAAATAAATTTTAAACTTCAATTATAATTAAGTGAAATGTTGTTTAAAATTAATTTTATTAAAATGAAATTAAAATATTTAAAAGGCATATTTTTTTGGTGTAAATTAGTTATGGATCTTGATTCTTCTTCCAAAATTGGAAAATGGCTGAAATGGTGGGTTAAGTGGAATTTGCATGGGAAAGTTGTCAAAAAATTTATGACAACTTCTGATTTGGCTTTTTTGGAAAAAAGTATATTTCCAAATATTGTTTTTTCGAAAAAAGCAAGAGGGAGGAAATGAAAAATGAAAAAAAATGTTTGCAACTCAAAAATTGTTGAAAAAAATTCTGAGGATTAGTAATCTGTGTGGTTTTTGGTCGATTTGATCTGAGAAGATTTGATTTTTGGCTTGCACTGGGTTTTGTTGTCGAATCCATTGTTGCTCAGGTTTTGAATCTCTAAATTACGAAAGATTGTAGTTGGCTGGAGTCGCACATCAATTCGTCCTCCAATCAAGCTTTGCATAGGACTCTGGGTAATTCAAATTTCATAATTTGATCTCTATAGATTTAGTTTTTAAAAGGAGGAAGGGAATTCTGTTTAAAAGAGAAAATATGTTTTCGGTGTGTGTTTGGGAAAATCCCATTTTCAGTAATTATTTCTTCTTGTCTATAGATTTCTCCTTCCTCTCTATAATTTTCATTTTGGAATTCCTTTTGAAATCTTGATTCCCTCTGTCTTTGGAAACTTTTGAGCTTTAAATCTCTGAAAATATCTCTCATATGAGAACCCTTTCGTTCCCTGTATTTTCCCTATTCGAGCACTTTGGAAATTTTTACACTTCTCTTTTGTCACTATAATTCTTTCATGGGAAAAAAATTCTTGGATAAAATAAACTTATATATGATATTTTATTATGTTTTGTAGTTTTAAAATATTAATGTGGATGTTTTAATATACATGTGTATATATATATAAATGTATATATTTTGTGCACATATTTAGTTTATTTTGTGCTTCAATTGCAACAACATTAGATGAATTGATATATATTTATTTCAGTATTTATATACATATATATGTATATATATATATATTAATCCTAAGGGAAGCAGGCTAATTAATCAACTCTACTATTCTAAAGGGGCTTTGCCACCGATGCTCTTGCTGCTTTTGACTCTGCTATTGGTGCTGCTTCATCTACTTCTGGGTCTATTTCTGGTGCGGATGCTAGCTCTACTACTATTGGGTAGAATTCAAATAGGGATCCCACCCGACCCAATAGTGGATATAGCAGTGTATCAGTAAGTGCAAGACCTGTGTGGGATCTTGGAAGCAGTATTTAGTAGTCATCTATATATGGATTACCAATGGAGCATAGGTCTTATTTCCCGCGATGAACTAAGCTGTATTATAGATCAATTCTATCAACTAGGAGTTACGAAGAGCATTACCTCATCTGAAATGACCAGTTATAAAATGATGGGTTGTGAATAGCATTGCCTAAACCACACCAAACCCAATCCCAGGTATTATTGCAGCAGAGTGAACATAATGCAGAGAAAAAAGGCAACCTTATTTTGGATAGCTGAATCAATGCCAACTTATGCCTAGCTAAATCAATCACAAGCCATAGATAGCATTATCCCTTTGGTTAACAGAATCAACATTCACATACTACTGCAAGACAGGCGCATTCAATGGTACTATAGTTGAGCTCATAACCTACCAAAGTCTGACTAATATAATAGACTTCCCTTTCATGACCTTCATCGTCATTTTGTGCAAGTAATGCTCTGAGTGATGAATGGGTTGTTGTAATATAAAGAATCAATGGTCATCCTTCAACAAGTGGCATTAAGACTGGTGGTGTGAGTAAATATTCTTTAATTAGTTGAAAAGCCTCGCCACACCTAGTTGTCCATGCAAAGGGTACCCCTTTCTTAAGTAGATGTTGAAAAGGATGTGTCTTACATGCTAACTGCACTATAAATCTTCTGATGGATTGCAATCTTCCTTGTAATGTCCTTAGCTGATTAAGATTAGTTGGTGGAGGCATGTCTATGATTGCTTTCACCTTGGCTGGATCCACTTCAATTCCTCATCTAGAAATGATATAGCCTAAAAGCTTTCCTGACTTGACTCCAAACACACATTTCTTGGGATTGAGTCTCACTTTATACTTCTCTAGCCTTTGAAATATCTTGTCTAAAACCTGTAAATGTTCTACCCTTGTCTTGGATTTAACAATAAGGTGATCGACATAATCCTCCATAAGAGTGTGTACTAGATCATGAAAGATGGTGGTCATGCAATGTTGATAGGTTGCTCCAAAAATTTTGAGTCCAAAGGGCATAACATTCCCACAATACGTTCCCCAAGGACAAGTGAAAGTTTTCTTAGGTTGGTCTTCAGTTGCAATTCAGATCTAATTATATCCTGAAAATCCATCCATAAGGGACAACATCTCATATCTTGCTATCATGTCAACTATCATGTCTATGTTAGGCAAAGGGAACTCATCCTTAGGACAAGCCTTGTTGATATCTCTAAAATCAGTGAAGATGCGGATGCTCCCAGTTGGTTTAGTGAATAGTACAAGATTGGAAATCCAATCTGCATAGTCGATTGATCTAATGAAACCAACGTCTAACAGTTTCTTGAGTTCTGCCTTGACTAGTAAAGCAATCTGTAGATGCATTTTCCTCAATTTTTGTTTCATTGGTTTGACACCTGGTTGTAAGGGTAAGTGATGTAAAACAAGTTCAGGATCCAACCCAGGCATGTCTGCATATGACCAGGAAAAAATTATCTACCTCTATGCAAAGAAGTTGTGGAATTCTGGCTGCTTTGTTGTTGTCAATGACACTGCAAAATAAACTAGTTGAGTATTCTCTTTTGTGCCTATGTTGACTTCTACTGATTCTTCAAAAAGCATGGGTGATTTTTCCTATGCAACGGGGAGAATTTTCAAACCTCCATCCGTAGGTGCCTAAGAGAAGTTTTTTCCTTCAAATGCGTCCTTTATTTTTACTTTTTCATCGTCTAGAGGTGCCTTTCAGTTTTCACCTAGAGACTCATCCTTTTTATCTTGTTTATTCTTTTTCTGATTTTTGTGACAGGAGGGTTGAAAAAATTCCCCAAAATATGCTTTATTGTCCAAGTCAATGGTAAAACCAGCCTTGTGATCACCGCTAGGTATGCCTTCTCGTAATCCTAAGAACTCAGCAATTGCTTCGTCGCTCTCAAAAATGTCTAAGACGGGTGTGTCTTGTTGGTCCTAATCAATGAGTTGGGGATAAACTAAGGGCATGTCATCATCAGAGTAATCAAAGTTTAATGGGGTCAAGGTAAGGACTGAGTTATTCATATGGTCACAAAAGTCTTGTACTAAGTCCTGTTTGCTCTTAGGTTTAGATCTAGGTGGATTGAGAGGTGGGCCTAATGCCAAGGTTTGGTTATCTGAAACAAATGGATCAGGTTTCCAAGAGGTAGGATCAAATGATTCCCAATAGTAGTGTTTAAACCATTCCTCTTTTGTCATACTCTTTGGTGGACATGAATTCAATGGATTGGGTGAGCTTAACATTAAGTCAAGTTCTCCAAATAGCTTGTCAAGGTGCATGGAAGAGGTAGAGGATAGGGAATCCCACTCATAGTCGTTGGAGTTGGGGGAGTCATAGTGATATTGGTCTGATGGTTCGTGAGATGTCTTAATATCTTCTGAAGCACTTACTTCCTCAAGTAAGGGTGATGTAGTACTAGGAACGCCAATCTGAATCAGTTGAAACCCTAGCCCTAAGCCTTTTGGCCACTGAGAAACAAAGATTGGTTCAATCCTCCCATCTTGATTTAAGCCTAAACCAATTTTTCCATTATATCCCTTATGATTGTGAAACCCTTTCTATATAGATTTGTAGGAATGTGAGCAAGTGAGAGAGGTTCTTCATTATCTTCCTTGTACAACCAGGAAGTGACATATTTTGTAAATACGACTTCTTTGCTTAGTTCACCCCATTTAGTGAAAGTTGTTGTGGGAGGAATGTGTATAGTGACCATAGATTGTCTCCTATCTAATGTAGGTAAACCATATGACTTAGGAGGAATCAAATGGCTAACACAATAAGATGTCTTCATGTAATACTCTCCACAACCCTTGTCTTAGTTCTCAACCCTAGGAGTGGTAGGAATTAAGGGTGAAATAGATGTTCGAGTGAGTGTGGATGGATCAACATAGGGAGATGGATTGGACAATGAAGCCTCTTGGTTTACCGACACTTGGCGTTGGTGGATTTCTTTTAGATTGGTGCAATATTGGAATGGATCTAGGTCACCATCTATAGTTATTTCAGTGCCATTGTAAGGGAATTTGAGACACTGATGATACGTGGAAGGGACCGCCTTCATGGCATGAATCCATGGTCTGCCTAGCAGAAGGTTATAAGGAAGGGTGAGATCCAAGACCTGGAACTTTGTCTCCATTACTGCAGGACCAATTCTGATAGGAAGTGTTACCACCCCCTTTGATTTTTGTTCCTCATCATCATAAGCTTTAATGACAATACTTTTGGTTGTGTCTACGCATGCTTCTGAGAAACCTAATGCCTTAATTAATTTTAAAGTGCACAGATTTAACTCTGCTCCTTTGTCTACCAAAACTTGTTTAACTTTGGTATCATCAACAAGGACTTCAAGATGTAAAGGGTCGTTATGGTTTGTCTTTTCAGTTGCGTAGTCTTGTTGAGAAAACATGGCATGATGATTATTGGTAGAATAGCCCACCATTTCCTAGAAACGATTGACATCAAGATCATAAGGGACCGTGGTGTTTTGTAAAGCCTTATCTAGAATGGATCGATGCTCAGGAGAGATACGCAACAATTCCAAGATTGAGATTTGGGTTGGGGTCTTCCCCAACTGGTCAAGTAGGTTATATTGTGACTTGGAAGGCTATGGTGTTTGCTGCGATGGAGGACCTTGGATAGTGATCTTTGTACGATGAGTGTTGACTGCACACTTGGGATTTGTATTGATAGTAATGGTATTGATATTCTCATCGGCAATGAGAAGGTGATGAATGGTTTTGCCACTACTATAATCATGCTTGATACTCACATAGTTGGCTGACATATTGGTCTTAGTACTCAAACTGGGAATAGTTCATTTCCCATGGTCATGTAGCAGATCAGAAAAGATTTGATGATCAGTGTTTGATGACTTGTTTTTGTCCACTAACTTCAATTATTCTCCTTTCGACAAGATCCTGTATGATATTTTTTAGTTGGAAACAATTTTTTAGGTTATGTCCCTTAGTTCTATGATAGTCACAAAAGGCATTATCATCCCACCAAACTGGTTTAAATTTTCATGGATCGTATTGTCTTGGCTCGTGTAGTTGTATAAGATTATGTTGTAACAGTTGTTTGAATACAGACTCAATGGGTTCCCCTAAGGGAGTGAACTCACGTTTTTGAAACCTCCTTTGTTGTTGCAGACGTTGAGTATTTTGGACCATGTTGGGAGGTTGATTGACAACATTAAGTGTGTTGGTAGAAGTGTGAGGTCCTTGTAATGTGATGATTGGTCCTGCTTGTATAGTTTTAGCATCAACTACCCCATCATTGGTGATGTTTTTGTTGCGAGACCAAAATCTATTTCTATCATTGGGGGTGTTTTGCACGATCAGATTTCTATTGGATGTTGATGTCTTAAGTTCTCCTTTTTCAATGAGATCCTTTTCTATTATAACCCCTTTTTCCACTAGTTCTGAAAAATATGTACAACAATGTACCCTTAAGTTACTCTTTAGTTTTGCATGAAGGTTTTCCTGGAACATAATAACTTTTTGTTTTTCAGGTATCTCGACCAGACACTAGCTAGCTATTGTCCTCCATCTCTAGAAGAAAGTGATAAATGTTTCACCTTCATCTTGTGTTGTGTGACACAAGGTTGCTATATTTATCTTGTGGCCTATGTTGAAGGAGAATTGCTCAACAAATTTCTCAACCAGTTCACCCCAAGATCTGATGCCATAGTCTAGACCTAGAAACCAATCTAGTTCAATTCCTACAAGACTTCTTGGAAATAGTCTCATAAGATACATGGGGTCATAAGCGACGTCTATGCATATGGTAGAAAATTCCCTTATATGTTCTATTAGATTTCGTTTGCCATTGTACTTAGGGAGATTCAGTATGACATACTCGTGAGGGAAAGGGGTCATGTACAATGATCTATCAAAGGGAAATGGGCATATGTCCTTTGTTGAAAAGGATTTCTTAGTTGACACTGCCATGTTGTCCATTTGTGTTTATAGTGCATGCATTTGTGTTTGCAAGACATCAACCTAGGTCAATGATGTGCTAGGTGGATTATGTGGATTTGTGTATGTATTCTGAAATCCAAGGTCTCGTGATGGGTTTCGATTGAACGTTGGTATCTGAGGTGGGTTTGGATTCAAAATGTTGGTAAACATGTTCTGGTCCGGAATCTGCATAAATTGGTTTTGACTTGGGATTTGTGTGAATGGATTCTGAGTACCGCTATGGGAGAAGGGATTCTAATTTGGAATTTGTGTGAATATATTCTTACTACCAATCTAGGAAGATGGATTCTGATTGCCATATTGGAATGAGGGAATGCCTCATGTTTGTGTAATTAATGGTATAGTACTAGTGACCTGAGCACTAGGCATGGCCATCAATTGTGGTATGGTGCTTGTGACACTGGCATTAGGTATGGCTGTTGACTGGGATATTGTACTTGTGACATCGACATATGGTGTAGAAGCTGATGTTTTAGGTCTTTTACTCCCAACAAGAGGACCAAAGGGAGTGGATGATGATGCTCCTAAAATGAAATTAAATCCCGATGTCATGCTAGACGTACCAAATGGAGACGTATGGACTGTCGTACTCTTTGTAGTTATGCCAGATGGTATAGTTGTATTTACCTGAGCTATAGTAGTACTGGTAGTCATTGTATTTGTCCCAAGTTGTGTAGGTTGAGTTTGTAAGGTGCTAATATCAAATCCTGTGGGTAAGGTAGCGCCTTTAGCTAGCAATTTGGCTAAGTATCGTTGACGATCGTTTGCTAGGTACTCATCTACAAAAGAGGCAAACTCAGGGTCCTGTGTGGCAGCCTCTATGTCTTCTGTTGTAATGTGCCCTTGAGTGTTTCTAGTGGTGAATTTATCTAATAGAGTCTTGTGAGATCTTGAGGAAAATGGATTGATGAATTCGTTTGGGTTTGACATCTTTTCTCTTTCTCTTCTCTTAGACCTAGTTTCAACCATGTAAGATAAGCTCAATATGCAAGGAATGCAAAACTACGTCTATGGAAAGTATGACTCTAGTCTATGTTTTTTGGGATTTTCTGAATGCAAAATAAGGAATGTTCTAGGATGACGCTAGTCTAAAATGACAATATCCAAAGATGAAAAATCTAAGCAAACTTCTAAGGTAATCAATTTTGTAAACCCAGACGGAGGGACCAACTACCTAAGTCTAACCAAGGCGTCAAATTAGTTAAGTCAAGGAACCAATGTAGGACAATGATCAAAGACAAGTTGAGTTTCCTAACTAGATTGATGAGCTAGGAGGACTCTTTGTAGGAAAAAGGATAAGATGATAGGACTAGGTTCAATGACAAATTTCATTGATGCTATGATTTTTCTAGAGTGTAGATGGTGGACCTATCCTAAAGTTTGTAAAACTAACTTTCCTAGAAGTTTAAATCTAAAGGGTAATATGTACTCAATGATGAACGTAAAACTCATAATTAGGACAACTATGGTAATGACTAAATGATACCTAAAGGATGCAAAAAATTGAGCAAATCATTTCAGGTTTCTGTCCAAGGACAAGTAAGATAGATCAAAGACTGGTATGACAGTGTTGACTGGAAGTGACCATGAATTTTGGTTTTCTAATAATCTGGAAAATGCATCACAAAATTTATCAAATGCGGTTATGTTTCACAGTTGCGGCTTTCTGTCAATCAGTTGTGTGTTTTTGGTAAATGTTCAGTATCTGGTGTCAAAAAAATGCGGTTAAGTTTCTAACAGATGCAACTCATAATAGCAATTGCGACTCAGAATATAACATATGCGATTTTCCATAAAACAAATGCGAGCTAATCTGGAAAATGTGACTCTATGTTAAACATATACAACTGATAATGACAGATGCAACTCGAAGGTAGACAAATGCAACTCTAAAAATCAATTGCGACCTTCTGGTGAACAGTTGTGACTCTATTGTATTTTCAGTGAATTAAGATATAAAACTGACACTGTTTTCTATGATCAAGTTCTGGCAAATAAAGACACTCATAAGACAAAGTGTTTTCAGTTTGATTCTGGACTCAAAGAATGTGTAATTTGGCAATAGGAAAGTACAATCCTAATAGGCCAATAGGCCAAGGGTTTGTATACTTGGTATAGCCCACCGATATACCTCAAATTGGTGCTAAACACCTTTCCTTCTCGAGAGCAGATAGCTTAGAAGTTTGGTGGCATTGGCTCCCCTCCACAGCTCATTAACATCATTCGAGCACACCAACTTTGGATTATTTGGGTAATGACTTCCCAAGAACTGCTATCTCTACTAAAGGGGATCAGTAGTGAGTGTCTTCGGGCATGATACTATACACTGCACTATACCAAGCAACAACAGAAAAATGGTTGGTCTTTATAACAAAAGGTGTTTAGTACAGGCATTCTGTTCGTAGGGCATGATCCATGTGGCGAGAGTCCCCTTCCAAATCCATCTCGTCGGAACCATATGCGTGATTCTTGGGCTTTCACCAAGAATCCACTTTTATATACCGGCTGGAAGTCCCTCGGGTTCAAGGTGCTATCGGTCTGAGTCATCCTAGGGTGAGTACATTTTCCCACCAGAACAGACCCAAGTTCTAGATTTGGTAACTGTTTCTCTTACACCAAGGATCAGATGGATGCGCAAGGGGAGAGGATACTTCGATGTACCAAATCGTGAGGGTAATTACATAGTTGTGCTTTCACACCAAACATAGTAGAAACTTGTTAATTTTAATCCAAATGAAAGATTTTCTACACTACCAAACAATTTGTTTCAAAAAAAAATTAACTAGGGTCTTCGACATGCGTTCTGCAGAAAGATTCATTAGTAGTTTTCAGTATTGTCTTCGTCAATCATCCTGCAAAAACTTGTGAACTCCTCAAGACACATGTTGAAAATAGAAGATTAGAGAAAATAAAACCATGAAAAGGAAACTGTAAATTGAAAATCTAATCCTAAAATATACCAGTCGGATGAGTCATTTTCTTTGTCAAATGTGTCTCAGTATTTTACCAGTCAATTGTGGCTTAGAAAATGACAGATGCATCAGAATTTGTCAGATGTGGTTCAGAAAGTCAATTGCGTTGCTTCGTCACACTAATGCATCTTTGAATGTCAATTGTGGCATTTCGTCAAGCAGATGCATCATTCCGTACAAAAACCTACAAAATAAAATAAAAGTCTACGGATACATGAAGATGGTTTCTTCACGCCTAGTTCACCAAATGTAACATCTAGAAAATGCAGAAGAAACAGATCAAAGCAAACATGCAATCTAAAACTCTAGTGCAATCTAAGCTAAGCAACAAAGAACAAAGGAAAGTCAAAACGTAAGTAAACTGAACAACCTCACCCAATATGTACGTAATTCCATGTATCATCTCGATTTCCCTTCTCCATTTTTCCGTTGTAGTATAATTGCCCTCATATTTTCAAGGTTAGTGCAAGTATAGCCTATGATAGTGAATTAGCAAAACATCGGAGATTCAAGATAGTTGCTCCAAAAAGTCATAAGATTTCAAGAGAGATTGGAATGAAGAAGAATATATCAATTTTTATAAAATTGATCATTCAAACGACAGGTCAGGATTGAAAGATCAACAGACGGTTGAGATCGATAGATTAGACATGCATTTTGATAACTGTTAGTAGTGACATGAGTGATACAAATTATAAATAGAATTAAAGATTAAATAAATGATTTAATCTTCAAGTTTGGTATTCGAAAACAGAAGAATAATCTTTCCATGACAAAGATAAAGATGGATTAAATCAACTCTCTGTTTGAATGCATGCACAAGATTTAATTAATTAAATAGGAATATTTAATTAATATGCATGTACACACAATTGAGTTAGAACTAGATGACTGGATGATATGACAAATAGCTTACTCGAGAAAACAACTCAGACAATAAATCAAGAGTTAACTGACCGAATTAAATAGATCTTTGAGTCGAGTAAGAGTGAATACTTACATAATTTGCACAATTATCTAATATAGAGGAATGCGTTAAAATAGGATTTATGAATTAAATAATTCATTTAATTCAAGATTTGATATTTGAAAAGTAATTAAATAATAAGATTTATTTAATTAAATGATGAATGGATCAAATGAATAATTAAATAAATAAAGGATTTATTTAATTATAGTTGACATATGATAAAGAGTAAATTAAATAAGAATTTATTTAATTGAAGAAGAAGGATAAGGTTAATTAGTAACATAATTAAATAAAAAGCGTTTATTTAATTAATTAGATGGAATAAAGAAAAGTGTGAATTAATTAAATAATTAAGATTATTTAATTAATAGAAGAAATGAAGACTTTAGAGAATAATTAATTAAATAATTGACATTATTTAATCATGATTATGGAAGAAATACAAATTACTAAGAATATTGAAGTCGCAGGCTTAAACCAGATTTCGGTGTCTACAGTAGTGTAGATTTTTCTAGCCAATTATTAATAGTGAGGATTTATGAATGGATGATTGAAGCTTGTGGAAAACATTTTTAAGGCAATGTCATCTAAGGATTAAGGGAATTCATCTTGATCCACAAGACTGGCATCATCATCATAGGAATTATATTATAGTTTATTAACAAGGCTAGCATCACAATCATCATACTTAGGGTGGCTTCCAAGGCCTTCTTGCTTATTGATATATTTGGTATCTTGTGTTTTGACCTTAGGTATAATAGCTATAGATAGTTTTAAAAGTATTTTCTTTATTTAGTTTCATGTTCTTTTGTTCTTCTGGTATTAGGATAAATGGATGGATAATTTTTTAGGATGAGGATTTGGATGAGGTTGGTGGATTTGGAAGGGTTATTTTGGGTATGATTTTACTGTTTATAGAGCTTAGTATATGATGGAAGAGATTAGGATAGGGGATAATAATTCATTTGATGAGGGTGGATTGGAGTTGATAGATAGATGGATGAGAATTTGGATAAGGGGAGTGATTAGGATTAGGATGAAGGTTAGATTATTATTTGGATGAAAGGTTTGGGGATGTTGGATTGAGATGGGTGAAATAATTAGGCTAAGTGGATGAAGAATTATGGGTATTATCTAATATATCTATGTGTTCTAGATCATCTTCTAGACCCCTTTGCATTAGTGGTATTTTTTGGGTCTTATTATCCAAATAATTTTATTTTTTATATATTTTAAAATAAATGTAGTTGTATGGGGCATACATCTTCCCTTAAGACACCTCTATTGTGTGTTACTATCATTATTAATATATTTATGAGAACTATGCAATTTTTTCGATAGGTAGTTGTTGGGTGGTTGAGGTGATTTAAAATATGGTTGAAATAATGGCCTTGGAAGAAAAATGTAAAAGTATGCATAATCATCTTGCATAATAGATTAATATATTATTATTTGTGTCCTTTACAATTTAGATTTATTTATTTGTGTTATTTTTGTTTTCAATAGAAAAATGATATTATAGACCACTAGCACCTATACAAACACACCAACATGAGATAGATTTTGAAGTGAAAAACCAAATGTTGGAATTAGATGACTTTAATCATGCTTTAGACCTTATAAAATAATATACATTGATTTTATTTTGTTTAGTGATCTAATTTTATACATATGTACATTTTTCAATTATCACCTCCTAACATTGAATTGTTATCTTTTTGCATAAGACATGAATGTTCTTGTTGCACCTAAGGGAAACAAAGAGGAAATAAAGTGTTGTTTGGCACAATATATTAAGAAAAGACATAAATTGTTAGACCTTGCCATAGAGTATAATTTTGAGCATAAAACAACTTATGTGTTTGTCATTAGTACTTGGCTATGAAAATTTATGTCAAGGAAGAATGGCTTGTTTTCATTTAAAAACCATAAGACACCTTAATTTGATATTTTAAAAAAAGATTATAAAAAATGTAATAGAATTTTGTATTACTCACATTTGATTGTGACAACAAATATACAATTAATGTGATATCAATACATGAATAATAAGACAAAACCTAAAATTAAGAAGCCCCTCATTAAAATTCTAAAATGTCTCTTCCTAGGAGGTGAACAGGGGTGAAAAGAACTTGATGACACATTTCATTTGTGTGATGCAATCACATAATTCTTTAAATTTTTTATTTTTATTTTATTTTGACTTCATATTGATTGTCTACGGATATCCATTCAAACGTATCAAGATATAGCCTATTTTATTTAAAAAGAAGTTACCATATATAACTACAATCCAATAAATTATACTTCACGGAAAAATGGCTAAATACACAATACTCATAAACATATTAATGTAGAAGCTTTTACATTTTGCTTCTAAAGCCATTCTGTAACACCACTATAATCCAATAAAATTTTTGACGATCCAACGAACGTGGAATTAACTGAAGGGTATGGAGTAATAGTTATGATATTTTAATGAGTTTTGTGTTTTTCTAGTCAGTTGTGAGATTCATATTTATTACCTAGTATTTCTAATATTTCAATAGATTTTGATTTTTCTTTGTTTAAGTAGTCGGTGGTGAGATTTTTATTTATTAGTATTTGTAATATTTCAATGAGTTTTGTTTTTTTCTTTTTTAATTAGTTGGTATTTAGATTTTTATTTATTAGTACTTGTAATATTTCAATAAGTTTTGTTTTTTCTTGTTTAATTAGTTGGTACTCATTTTTATTTATTAGTACTTCTAATATTTCAATAAGTTTTGTTTTTTCTTGTTTAATTAGTTGGTACTCAGATTTTTATTTATTAGTACTTGTAATATTTCAATGAGTTTTGTTTTTTCTTGTTTAATTAGTCTGTGGTGAGATTTTTATTTATTAGTACTTGTCAATATTTTAATGACTTTTGTTTTTTCTTGTTTAATTAGTTGTTTGTTAAGCTATAAGATTGAATAACTTTGTTTTTTCTTGTATAATTAGTTGTTTGTTAAGGCAATGAGATTGAACAACTTTAATTAATTAATGAGTTTTTTTTTTTTTGCTTAATTAGTTATTAATAAATTGTTTTAAGCAAATTAGAAACTAAATTTTTTATTCCTTTCAAATAAAATTTAACCTTCCTAAAGTGAACATGTAAAATATTTAACTTATCAATTCTAAAAATTATTTCTCATGGCTAAAATGTTTTGGGTGTTACCAAGGTGAACTATCATTTTGCCATTTGATTTTATTAAGAGTTGGATTTTAAAAAACCAAAATTTATATTGAAAATTAATATTTTTATATCAAAATAATATTAAGATAATTAATAAATTTATTTTAAGAAATATTCTTCATTAAATATTTAATAATATATTTATATAATATTATTTTATAAATCTGAAGTGTACAATTATAAAATTAATATGTTAAAATTTACATAATTTTAATAATTAATATTAATATGTTTAAATTGTATTTGTATTTTTAATATATTATTAGTGTTAATTTTTATTTAATAAAAATATATCTTTAAGAATTATTTATATATTTTTAATAATATTATTAATTTAAAAAATTATAATTTTATATTAAAATTCTTTCAATGATAAAAAATATTAAAAAAATCCTTTATTAGATGTTTTATAATGTATTTAGATAATATTATTTTATGAATACAAAATCTATAATTATAAAATCAATATATTAACATTTACATAATTTTAATAATTAATATGTCATATCTTATAATAACCAACATATTATATTTACATTTCGTAACTTATTATATTTATAACAAGTGTTACTAGTGGCTAGTACTTGTTTAGTATTGTAATAAAATTATTTGTAGTCAATTTCAAGATAGGTAATATATTAGTTGTCATTGCATAGATAGATCAATAGTGAAAACTAAATGTCTTCAAAGCAAAATAATTTATAAGTATATAAAATAATATATATTATTATTTATCAATATTTTAATTGAAGAGATATTTTTATTTAATTTTAACTCTAATTGTCATTCTAATTGTAAACCTAACTTTAAGTCTATCTCTAATTTTAATCATAGCATTAAGATAACTTAGTCTATATTGTAGGAATATCATGCCTTATTCTCGCTTAATGAAACAAAAGGAAATTGCCCTATGTTTCATGGGTCGATGTGATTTACAGCTAGGGCATGCCTCAACTTGCTTTGTTCTCATGGCAATGTGAATCAAAGGCCCCCTTTCTCTATGCGTCATTCGTCATCTGCTCCTGAGATTTGTTTGGATAAATTCATTGGTGACACACAATTTTTCTTGCAAGCCCATGCCCTTGTTTGCAAATTTATGAAGGTTTGGCCAAAATTAAATGATCTTTATTATTGGATATGTTCAAAATGGAAAAAAACATTTGGAGGAAGAAGTAATCATTTATCCTTGCGCTAAGCAGTTTTTCATATTAGAATTTGATTCTTAGAATATAAAGAAGTAATACTAAATACTAGTCCATGGTTCTTTCAAGGAGATTTTCTATTCATGAAACCCTAGTTTGCTTCATTTGATCCACCAAAAGAGACTTTTTCTTCTTCTTTTTGTGGTTTTGTTTACCATATTACATAATAATGATTAATATATTATTTACATAATTTTAATAATATGTAATTTTTTTATTAATATATTATCATTTAGAAAATATATTTAAATTATATCAAATATGTATCTTCCATTAAGCTAGAATATAGGCATACAATATCCTACAATATAATCATCCAAAGAACTAAGTGGTTATTATTATAAATATTGTATTTTCTATAAATCTAAAATATACAATTATAAAATCAATAGATTAACATTTAATAATTTTAATATAATTAATATTAATATGTCGCATCTTGTAATCATTATGACCCAACATTTTATATCTATTATATTTATATTTAGTAAATATTTATATTTATAATAATATTTACTATCCCATTACATTAGAACATAGGCATACATTATCCTAAAATTTACATTATAATGATTAATATATTATTTATATAATTTTAGTAATTAATATTAATGTATTTTAAATGATTATGTAAAAAAATTATTAATTAAATCAAGATTACATTATAATGATTAATATATCATTTACATAATTTTAATAATTAATATTAATATATCTTAAATGATTATGTAATTTTTTTTATTAATTAAGTCAAGAGGCTTCGTACAATTGTATCATGGAGCTCATATATCTGTGTAAAAAATTTCATCACCCTAAATTTCAGGCATACAAATAATCATGACCATTAATAATATTTTGGTAATCAATTTCTTAAAATTTATGTGGGGACAAGAAAATATGGTTCTAGTGACATGGAGGAGTTGATAGTTCTTGAATAATAGTGGAACCAATAAAAATGGGTGGGGAATTAATTAAGTGCTATCACACCCGCTTTCAAGCTATTCCATTCAAGGATAACCCTAAAGATCTCAATGCAAAAGAGAAAGAGATCTTGCAATAGAGCTATCTTGGGGGCTGAAAGTAGACTAATAAGGGGTTCACCACCAAGTTTAGACTTGGAAAAGATAATGAAAAGAAAGATGCATCAAAAAACACTAATTGAATGCAAAGTAACACTAAATGAACTAGAAAAGTGAATGAAATGAAACAAAAAACTAAAGACAGGAAGGTGTGCACCTAGGAAACTAGAGATGGATGAATGGAGGTCTAAATCATTGGAAAATTTGACTTTAAAGCTGACTAGGACTCATTCACCAAGCTGGGAAAATCAATCCAATTTTTGGGAAACTATGCAGGGACAAGAATCTGCCAAAAGGGTATCCAAAAATATAAAAATATGAAAACTGACTAGAACTGGAACTCATTTGCCAAAAGTGGTGAATTGATCCAACTGGGCTTTTCTAAAGCTTCAAAGGCTATGTTGGGACTGTAAAAATCTGATGTTTTAACATATGTTTTCACTCATAAATTTCCAAATTTGGTCCCACCGTATGCATATTTCACCCTTTTTTGTCATATTGTCCCATTGAATCTGTTGGGTCATGCATATTTTACATTTTGGTTCATTTCGGCGTAGGTCTCCCATTGTCTCCTCGACCCACTTTGTTTTTCTACTAATATATTATGTTTTAGGTGTTTCGGTGTGATAGCATTTGGGTCTCTCTGATCCATTTTTCTGCTAGCAAACGTCTGTTGCCTATCGGCAAGACGTTTATGTTGTTTCGGCGACCGTGGTGGCTTATATCGACATTTGTCTTGGTGGTCGGGCTAGCGTCTTGCTGATTTCTGGATGTCTCAACAACATGTGCACTGTGGGTCCCTTCGGCGTAGGTTAAAGGTTCTGGCAAGTGGTCTTAGCGAATTCAGTTTGTCTCACCGACGAAGCTTGGAAGGTTTCTTTATTGTGGCTTTCGGTGAGAAAGGATTTATGTCTCGACAACATGTACATAGGATGAAAGGAATATCGGTGGGAGTTAGCGATATCGACACGAGGTCTTGGCAAGTGACCTCCGGTCTCGCTAATGAAAAACATGTAGATCCTTGTCGGCATAGGTGTTGCCTTGTCTTAGTGACGCGGGGATAATTGAAGACCTTTGGTGAAGCATTGGATAGTCTACAAGAGATCTCTCCAATTGATGGAAGCTACAACGATATACATGACGGGCTCGTCGGCGAGAGGAACTTTAAGTCATAGCGACACGTGAAAGGTAAAGGTGCTCTCGGGAAAACATAAAGGGATCTACAGGATGTCTCCACGACCCGGATGAGCTACAGCGAATATGAACGAGGCTAAAGGAGTTCATCGGTGAGAGATATCTATGTCTCAGCGACAGGAATGCACGTAAGGAAAAGTTTGTTTCGGTGCAATGTAATTGAAGTCTGTATGACGTCTCCCTGAGAGCGATAAGTCATAGCAATAGCAGAATGCGCACGGGGTGTCTAACGATTGAATTGCCTTCGACAGGATGATATATTATGTCTTGCCAACTGTTCACAAGTGATTAACAGAAATACAAAACACTGAGGTCGACATGTATCTGCCTAAGAGCCATTGCTTGCTAGCTCGATTGGAGCCTGAATTTTGTGCTAGGCCGACATGTGGTCTCAATATGATATTTTCTTCAAATGCTTATGTATATATAGGCATTTTTGCAATTGTAAAAAGGGGGATTTTTTAGATGAGCTATTAGTTATTTAATATGCAATAGGCAATGTCTGATGGATATAGTACTATAAATTCATCAGATCAGAGACTATGATGCATGTTTTCAAATCAGAGGTATTTATAAAAGTCAATTGATGTTGCTACATATTTTTGGTCTCAATTATTTGTTGAATTTGATGAAAGTATGGCTAAGCTGTCTCCAAGATGGACTCTTTCTGGTTGTTTAAGTTGATATGACAAGTTTGTATTCAATTTATCAGTGCACATTTGTTGTACTTGTGTGATTGGTTGATTGGTTCTTTCAAGTAAAGACTAAATCCTTTTAGTTAATCACAGTAATTAGAGAGATTCAATTGGATTATTCAAGTAGAGCTTAGTAGTCACAGTTTTGCATGTTTATACAAGTTGTAAACATAATATATGCCAGATAATTTGAGTTTTCTCTAGAGAATGTTGCTCATTTGATTTCATTTGACTCCGCATACCCAATAAGGCACTGGTCTCTGCATATTATCATTTTGAATTCATTCATTTTTCTGACATCTTTTAAAATTAAGCATTTTAGAATTTAGACCAGAGTATTGTTACCATTTTCAAGTTGAATTATAATTGTTCACTCCCATCTGCCATTGTGAACAAGTTGTTATAAGAAGATTTATTACAAGTTAAGTCTGCATTATTTAGAGAGGTACACCCACCCAAGTTTTGCAGCACCTAAAGAGTAGAAGGTTGAATTCTTCCAACCTTGTCTGTTACCCTGAAGCGTATCAAGAGATTGGCAGCCTCTTGAGGCATCTTGCCTGCATTTTTGAGAGCTAACAAATTGGTGACTCTGCTGGGGAACAATCAGAATCAAGGCCTTAATCATAAAGTCAGAAATCTAACACAGACTCCGCTGGGAACTAGAAGTATCAGGTATTTTTCTTATTTTTGATAAAAGTGAGTGGCGACTCTGACATAATTTTTTTCAGCTGTTCATCATGAATGGAAGAAGATCTCAGTATAGGGGAGGTCATACTGGAGCTCCTACTAGTGGCCCAAAATATGTCCAGCCTCACAAGCAGGGTGATCATGGTGCAGGGCCTTCCAATCAACAAAATGCTCCTCACAATCAGATAGGAAATCACTGCAAGCAGCCAAATCGTCCACCTCACATTCCTACACAACATACAGGTATGTATCTACCTCCTGGTCAGAATTATATCCCACACCATAATGCACAGTACAATAATCACATGCATCAGTATCAGCATCCGCCTGTTCCTCCCCCTCCCCAGCATATAACCATGATCAGCCTGTTCCTCCGCCTGTTCCTTCATGAATTAATGAGAATTCAGAAAAATTAGAATAATTTAATTTACGATTTCAACCTAAAATTCAATAAGTTGCAGACCAAGGTACCTCCTGGATCAAGATTGCCAGATTCTGTAGCATTGAGTGTTTATTTAAATGCTTTTGATCCTAAAAAAGGGTATGAATTGAGGAATAGATTTCTAAGAGATTTGGCTGAAGCATAAAAGATAGCACTGACAATTGAAAACAAGAGGAAGGTTGCTAGTATAATCAGTAAAAGAGACAATCCGAGGCCTCCTCAACAAAGCAATAATTATCAGTACAGACAAGAGAATACATACAGAAATGAGAACATGAATAAAAGGCCGAGGCTACATGATATGCCTTACAATATAGACTAGAAAGATGGGAAACCTATGGTAGCTAGGCCAAGAAACAAAGAGACTCCTGATCCATTGAGCAAGAAAGGAACTTACATGGTAAGTAATAATTATTTTTGTGAGGTTTGTAATCAACCACATTCTCCAGACTATTGTGTTGTAGCTCAAAGGATGCAAGAAGAGGGAATGTTGATAGAGAATAATGAAGAAGATCACAAAATTTACTTGACTTCGAATACTTTTTACCATGCCAACGAGGAAGAATATTCATCTTTAGAGGATGAGGGCTATGAGTATGACGTTTCTAATCAAAAGTATAATGTCCATATGGCTGAACAACATATTTTTTATGATTCTAATGAAGACTACACAGAGCCACATCTTGTTGAAATGCCTGTTCAATGCAATGTAAGGAGACTCACTAAAGATGAAATGGAGAAAATAACTGTCACATCAGTTGAGGATGCAAGGAGTAAATATTGGTTGAGAAACAAAAAAGTGAATGAGCTAGATGGAGTTCCTGGGGGAATTTTTGTAAAAGATCAGAAGGAAACACAAGAAACTGTAAAAAAGCCAGGGAACAAGCAGCATGATAAAATTGAAAAGAAGCCTGTCCAAGAGTAGAAAGTTGTAGAATTACACAAGGAAATGCAAAAGTCTGATCAACCTAGTAAAAAAGAAAAAGAAGAAAGCAAAGGAGAAGCGCCAGAACTGAAGAAGACTGTTAAGATGGATAGCTCCTCTTTTGACTTCACATAGGCATTATCTCAGGTAAAAATGTCTGTTCCACTACTTGAATTGATGAAAATTAAGGAATACAGAGATAATGTTGTTCAATTGATTACAAATGGGAATGAAAAACATATGAATTCTGAAGAAGTCAATAGGCAGGAAAAGATAAATAATTCATAGGTCTGTCTAGGTGATGTTTTAACAACTTCCCCACAAGTGGACCCTTTCTTCACCACATTGCTTATAAATAATAAGTTACTGAGGAATTGTATGATAGATTCTGGTGCTACTATAAATATTATACCAGTAGGTGTTATGAAGTAGTCGGGCTTGTGTGTTGATACATGGGAAGGGAAATTCTATGCAATGGATAACAGACCTGTACCTGTGGTAGGCATTATGAGAGGTGTTGAAGTCAAAATAGCTGCTTATCCATAGGTGGCTTATAATATAGATATAATAGTGATTGATACTCCTCAGTTTGGGATGCTTCTATCAAGACAGTGGACAACAGTAGTTGGAGGAAATGTCCAGTTTGATTTATCTTATGCTACTATTCCAGTGAATGGATGAGATGTCAAATTGTATAGAGAACCAAGAATGCATCAGCTCGTTGACTGTGTACCTCAAAATCAGATTAATTATTTTTGTGATGTTGATCTTGGAAGTTTTAAAATTGAACCAGCTCAACCAGAATTAACCAATAGTGATCCAATTGAAAAGCATGTGGCACAAAGCTGCAATGAAGTATGGAAGATGTATTTTGATGGAGCATGCAGCCAATAAGGTAATGGCACTGGGATTGTATTTGTTTCACCTGAAGGTATTACTTTTAAATATTCATTTATGTTAGCATTTGAATGTACAAACAATGTGGCAGAGTATGAAGCTTTATTGATAGGCTTGAACATAGCTGTGAGACACAAGATTAAGTTGCTGGCTGTCTTGGGCTATTATGAGTTGGTTGTTTCACAAATCAAATCAAAATATGCAGCAAAGCACAAAAGATTAAAACAATATAGGAATGTTGTATGGGATACAATTGAATTGTTTGATGTTTTTTCAATCGAGTGGATTGACAGGTCAAAAAATATAATGGCTGATTTTTTAGCAAATGTGGCACTGAAAAGAGATGACATCACATTGGCTAGGGTATCACAGATTGAGTTTAAAACAAGGCCTGTTGTGCCTGATGATATCTATAACTGGAAAGTTTTCAATGATGATACTGATCTTTTGAAATTCCTCAATTGTATAGATCAGTATGAGACCCAGGAAATTGACTTCAATGCTTTTGTTGAAGAAGTGGATGGGAAGCAAACAATGTTTGGAAAGGAAATATTGCAGCTCAAAACAAATAAACTGCCCAAGGGTCTAGTGGCATTGGAGAGGCTGTATGATGGAAATGATAGATCTCTAATGAAACAAACACCAGTCAGAAGAGAAGATATTGAAGAAGTCAACTTGGGGATAGGGATAACACCAAGAAAGGTATACATTGGAAAGAGGATCAGCCCTGTAATTAGAAGAATGCTAATAGAGTTGCTGAGAAAATACAAGCATGTTTTTGCTTAGTCTTATGAGGATCTGAAAGCATACAGGGAAGATCTGTTTCAACATGAAATACCATTGAAGCCAGATGCCAAACCTTTCAGACAAAAGCAAAGACCCATAAATCCAACGTTGGAACCTAAAATGCAAGAGGAATTGATAAAGCTTAGGGATGGAGGAATTATCAAACCAATCAGACATTCAACATGGGTTTCAAATCTGGTTCTTGTGAGAAAGAAGAATGGTGATATCAGATTATGTGTGGACTTCAGGAATTTAAATATGGCATCTTTCAAAGATAATTATCCTTTACCCAATATGGAGGCTATATTGCATAAGGTGACAGGGTGTGAATTGCTATCCATGATGGATGGGTTTTCTGGATACAATCAGGTTAAAGTCAAAGAATCTGAGCAATACAAGACAACATTCACAACTCCTTGGAGAACATATGTATACATAAGAATTCCATTTGGTCTCACTAATGTTGGAGCGACTTTCCAAAGAGCCATGGAAGTAGCATTTGCTGATTTGATTAATGTTATCATGGTGGTGTATCAAGATGACTTGACTGCTTATTCGAAGAAGGCTGAAGATCATGTGCAACATCTTGAAAAGGTATTTATTAAAGCTCTTGAATATGGTATTAGTTTAAATCCAAAGAAGTGTCATTTTGCAGTCACAGAGGGTAAGCTCTTGGGGCATATTGTTTCAAAAGAGGGAATTAGAATAGATCCTGAGAGGGTGGAAGCTATTGATAAAATTCCTATTCCCAAAACTGTCAAAGCAATACAATCTTTCTTTGGGAAAATTAATTTTGTCAGAAGATTTATCTCTAATTTTGCTAAGATCATTAAGCCCATATCAAAAATGTTGAGGAAAGGACAAAAAATGGACTGGACAACTGAGGCTTTAGATGCTTTTATGTTTATCAAAAAGGCTATCAAAGAGGCTCCTGTTCTTAAATCTCCTGACTTTGCAAAGCCCTTTCAGATATTTTCATTTTCTTCAATGCACACTTTTGATGTTGTTATGTTACAAAAGAATAATGATGGTCATGAACAACCTATGTTCTTCTTTAGTAAATCATTACAGGGGTTTGAATTGAAGTATGACATAATGGAAAAACAGGATTTTGCATTAGTAAAGGCCACAAAAGCATTTAGACCATATCTTGTTGGAGCAAAGGTGATTGCTTATGTCCCTCATGCTGCTGTCAAAGACATTTTAACACAATCTGAAGTTACAAAGAAAAGATGTAGATGGATCAACAAGATTCAAGAGTTTGACATGGAGATATAGATTACTAAGCTGGTAAGAGGCCAAGGCTTGGCTAGGCTGATGACAGAAACCAATATTGAGGCAAATCATATTTGCAATGTTGAAGAAGAGACTGCAATTGTGAGCATTGAACACACTCCTTGGTATACTGATGTTATGCATTATCTTAAATATATGAAGTGTCCAGATGGATTGAGTGACAGCCAAAAGAGAACTTTGAAGTTGCAGGAATCAAAGTATGTCTTCATGGATGGAGATCTGTTTTGGAAAAATAGAGATGGCATATTGTTATTATGTCTAGATGAATCACAGTTAAAGCATGTTTTAAATGAAATGCATGAAGGAGTTTGTGGAGGGAATTATTCAGCAAGGACAACTGCACACAAAATTCTCAGGACTGGGTATTATTGGCCAAAGGTCTTTAATGATTCTTTTACACATGTGAGAAAATGTGAAGCTTGCCAAAAGTTTTCTAGAAAATTGATGTATCAGGGTGCTTTGCCATTTCGACCTTTGCGGGCTGATGCCCCTTTTCATCAATGGGGAATTGATTTCATTGGAGAGATACAAGAGAAGTCAAGTGGAGGACAGAGATGGATACTAGTTTCCACTGATTATTTTAAAAAGTGGGTGGAGGCAATCCCAACCAAGCAGTCTACAAGTAAAGTTGTAACAAATTTCCTGATGGACAACATTATTACCAGATTTGGTACACCATTGAAGATAATCACAGATAATGGGATGTGCTTCAGGTCAGATGAATTCAAAATCTTTTGTGATAAGTATGGCATTACTATTTCTTATGCAGCTCCTTATCATCCACAAGCCAATGGTCAAGCAGAGTCCAACAATAAGAGTCTCTTGAAGATTATAAAGAGGATGCTGGGACAGAACAAGAAGGCTTGGGATTTAAAGTTAAAATTGGCTATGTGGGCTGATAGGATCACTGTAAAAAAGGCAATTGGGAAATCTCCATTTGAATTAGTGTACGGAGCATAAGCCAGGATGCCTCTACAAAATTTGTTACTAGTCTATCAGTTTGTCTTACAGGAAGATTTGGAAGTTCTTGAGCCCATGGATGATAGAATGGAGCAACTTGCTAAACTGGATGAAGTAAGGAGAGAGGCCCAAAGTCAAAATGTGAAATTACAGGCATAGATGAAATATCTATTTGACAAGAAGGCAAAGAATAGAAAATTTGAAGAAAATGATTTGGTGTTGATGTGGAATGCAAGGTATTAGGAGAAAGGAAAGCATGGTAAATTTGAAGCTCTTTGGCTGGGACCTTTTGTTGTTATTGGAAAAAAGGGTGAAGACTCATATTATCTACAAAACATGGCTGGTGAAGATCAAGAATTTCCTGTTCATGGGCAATTCTTGAAGCTTTTCTTCTCTTGAGCAACACAGAGGATTAAGGGTTGCCAGTGCATGGACAACTCTTGTGTATCCTCTTTAAAATTATTTTACATGCACAGTAGTCTAGGATTCTGTCATTTTCCATTCACCCCCATCTTGCATTCACCTTGCATTCACTTCCAATTTGCATTCATTTCCATTGCTACTCATTGGTTCATCATTTTTGTCTGGTCTTCTAATCAGAGATTCTGGATCCTTGCAATGATCTCACAATCATTCATCCCCAGACGGAGCCACTATTGGGACTGTAAAAATATGATGTTTTTACATATGTTTTCACTCATAAATTTCCAGATTTGGTCCTACTGTATGCATATTTCACCCTTTTTTGTCATATTGTCCCATTGAATCTATTGGGTCATGCATATTTTACATTCTGGTTCATTTCGACGTAGATCTCCCATTGTCTCCCTGACCCACTGTGTTTTTCTGCTAATATCTTCTGTTTCAGGTGTTTCGATGTGACAACATTTGGGTCTCTCCGATCCATTTTTCTGCTAGCAAACATCTATTGCCTATCAGCAAGACGTTTATGTTGTTTTGGCGACTGTGGTGGCTTCTATTAGCATTTGTCTTGGCGATCGGGCTAGCGTGTTGCCGATTTCTGGATGTCTCAGCGATAGGTGCATTGTGGGTCCCTTCGGTGTAGGTTAAAGGTTCTGGCGAGTGGTCTTAGCGAATTCAGTTTGTCTCACTGACGGAGCTTGGAAGGTTTCTTTATTGTGGCTTTCGGCGAGAAAGGATTTATGTCTCGGCAATGTACATAGGATGAAAGGAATATTGGTGGGAGTTAGCGATATCGGCACGAGGTCTCGGCGAGTGACCTCCGGTCTTACCGATGAAAAACATGTAGATCCTTGTCGGCATAGGTGTTGCCTTGTCTCGGTGACGCGGGGATAATTGAAGACCTTTGGTGAAGCATTGGATAGTCTACAAGAGGTCTCTTCGATCGATGGAAGCTACAACGATATACATGACGGGCTTGTCAGTGAGAGGAAATTTAAGTCATAGCGACACACGAAAGGTAAAGGTGCTCTCAGGAAAACATAAAGGGATCTACATGATGTCTCCACGACCCGAATGAGCTACAACGAATATGAATGAGGCTAAAGGAGTTCATCGATGAGAGATATCCATGTGTCTTAGCAATAGGAATGCACGTAAGGAAAAGTTTGTTTCGGCGCAACGTAATTGAAGTCTGTATGACGTCTCCCCAAGAGCGATAAGTCACAGTGATAGCAGAATGCATGTGGGGTGTCTAATGATTGAATTACCTTCGACAGGACAATATATTATGTCTTGCCGACTGTTCACAAGTGATTAACAGAAATACAAAACACTGAGGCCGACATGTATCTACCCGAGAGTCATTGCTTGCCAGCTCGATTGGAGCCCGAATTTTGTGCTAGGCCGACATGTGGTCTCAATATGATATTTTCTTCAAATGCTTATGTATATATAGGCATTTTTGCAATTGTAAAAGGGGGGATTTTTTAGATGAGCTATTAGTTATTTAATATACAGTAGGCAATTTCTGATGGATATAGTATTATAAATTCATCAGATCAGAGACTATGATGCTTGTTTTCAAATCGGAGGTATTTATGAAAGTCAATTGATGTTGGTACATATTTTTGGTCTCAATTATATGTTGAATTTGATGAAAGTATGGCTAAGCTGTCTCCAAGATGGACTCTTTTTGGTTGTTTAAGTTGATATGACAAGTTTGTATTCAATTTATTAGTGCACATTTGCTGTACTTGTGTGATTGGTTGATTGGTTCTTTCAAGTAATGACTAAATTCTTTTAGTTAATCACAGTAATCAGAGAGATTCAATTGGATATTCAAGTAGAGCTTAGTAGTCACAATTTTGCATGTTTATACAAGTTGTAAATAGAATATATGCCAGATAATTTGAGTTTTCTCCAGAGAGTGTTGCTCATTTGATTTCATTTGACTCTGCATACCCAATAAGGCACTGGTCTGTGCATATTATCATTTTGAATTCATTCATTTTTCTGACATCTTTTAAAATTGAGCACTTTAGAATTTAGACCAGAGTATTGTTACCATTTTCAAGTTGAATTATAATTGTTCACTCCCATATGCCATTGTGAACAAGTTGTTATAAGAAGATTTAGTACAAGTTAATTCTGCATTATTCAGAGAGGTACACCCACCCAGGTTTTCCAGCCCCTAAAGAGTAGAAGGTTGAATTCTTCCAACCTTATCTGTTACCCTGAAGCATATCAAGAGATTGGCAGCCTCTTGAGGCATCTTGCCTACGTTTTTGAGAGCTAATAGGATGATCCTTCTCTTCTATGTCTGCTCTATCCTTCTTGATTGGTTTTTGGATCTGAAACTCCGATTTGTAACCTATAGATCTTCTCCAAGGTTCTCCAAGGCTTGATGACAACTTTGACAACTTTGAGCTCTTGAAAAAATTTCTCCAATCTTGCTTCTTAGGAAATCTACAACCTAGACCTAAAAATCACACACAAAGGAGAGGGAAAAATGTTGTGGGTTTAGTGGATAAGGGCTTGCCTTGGTCAAACCCTATTTTGGAGATCAATCCTTGTAATGAAATCAAATAAGAATGAAGAATGATGAATGAATAAATGACAATGTTGCAACTCATCAAACCCTAGCAATAAGGTGCTGCAAATATGTATGCAATGGCCCCAATGGATGTAGACCTTGATTCTTACTTGAATTGGATAGATCTTGAATTGAACACTTGCTTGAATCACAAAACCCTACACCACAATTATTAGCTCTAAAACAACATGATGAATGAAATATTTGACATGATGATTAATGCTTGAAGAATGCTTAATAATCTGCCCTTGAAAACACTCGAATGCTCTTATGAATTCTTATGAACACTTGATTGCTTGTTAGATTTCTAGGTGAAAATATGAGTGAAAGAACCTTGTATTTATACTTAATTATGTAATAACTCCTAGAATTACAACACTACAGGCCGACATCAGATCTAGGAGAATAAAATCTTACCAAAAATTTGAATTAATTTTAAATTTGGGCCACACGAGACTCATTCACCCAAGATGGAAAATGAGTCCCATCTCGCATAATGTATGGGACAAAAAATCAAAAGTGCTTAGAAATGTGTGAAATCCAGTTCAGGACAAAAGACCTAGGTGGGACTCATTCGCCCAAGGTGGCAAATGAGTCTTAGATCACTAAATCTGGGCCACTCAAACCAAAAACACTAGAATTATGATTGGCTAATTATTGGTGTTGGGATTATGCTTGAAAAGATGCAATAAATGAGGTTTGTGGATGGAAAATAGGGCCAATTAAAGCATAAAAGAGCCCAATTATTAATGACAGGCCTAGAAAAGTGTGAAAGTGTGTTACAACACTTTACAACACTTCAAATAAGGAAAGATTAATGTTTATTTTAATTAAAAGAGGTTTATTAGGTTTAGTTAATTAATAAAACCTTAGAAAAGTGTGAAAGTGTGTTACAACACAAGGCACAACACTTTAGCAAGGTACTATTCATGTTCATTAGTTCACAAGGGCCCAAGACCTAATGTGAATGTGTCAACCACATTACAACACTAAATCAAGGCAACATTAAGCTAACTCACAAGGAAGGCCCAAATAAGCCCGAAAAAGTAGAAGGGATAATTTTTTTGTAACTACATTTAGCCCCCACTTTAGTGAGAGGATGAACTTTCTTCAAGATCACACTAAAGTAGACAAACACACATCAAGAGAGGTCCAAGTGTACCAATACCAACAAGATGAGACAACAATGACCAAGAGGGGTGATCAAGCCCCCAAGATCAAGATACCAAGACAAACCAACATAGGAACAAAAGAACACCTATAAGAATGATATAAAGAGCAACAAAAAATCACAAGCATGCACAATATCAAAGAAAAAAGAGAGAAAAGGTAAACATATAAGAGAGTCAGATCAAGCTTCGACCATTTTTCCATCATGATGTGGATTAGATCTGGGCTGTTTGTCCAAAAAATATGCATACTTACTCTATGGCAACATAACCCCTAGTTGTTCTTTGGGTGAGAAGTCCAAAAAGGTGAGAAACATACACTCATGGCTGGTATGCATTCACACACACACACACACACAAATGGCTAGGGGGAAATTCATGCCTTCATCGGGCTTCCCGCTCAAACCATACCAAAGTTATACCCCTTGATAAATTTAATAAGGTGTCACACAAAAATGATTTTTGAGCTTCATGAGGCAAGAAAAACTTTGCATGCTCGAAGCTCATGAACAAACAATGTCATGTCTCAGCCTTGATGCAGGTTGCTTTTGGTTTTGTGTGGACTTGTTACATGTTTTGATGTGCCTGGTAGAATAATAATTAACATGATGGTGTTTTGGTGTGGAGATAAATGAAAGTGTTTATTTAAATTATGAAAAGTTGAATAGTAGTGAATGTGTTTTACTTTGAAAATGAAGCAAAATAGAGTAGAAACATTTTAATTTATGTAATATATTGTTTTATTTATATCTTTATGTGATACTAATTCAATTATTGTTGTGTGCCTGACTGCGCTTGAGTTGCAGGAAGTCGAAGACCAAGGGTGTGATTAAGGAGAGGAGGTTAGCTTCTTGATAGGACAAAGCAGGAAGTCCTCTTGATCACACACATGAGCACTTAGATTCATGTAGAATGCATTTAGGAATGTCAATTTTAGTGTGTTTGTTTTGAATTATCTGCAAATTAAATAACAATTAGTAAATTAAATAAATGATGAAATGAAAGCATGATAAAATAAAGGATTAAGTTTTAATTAAAGTTAATTATAGATTTTGATTTAAATGCTTATGCATTCTATTTTTCTTTTAATTTGTGTTAATCTTTGAGTTAATAAGTTAACTAATAGTAAGAAGATATTTATTTTTATTATTGGGTAAATATTTTCAAAAGGGGATTTACATGCAATTAAAATAAATATTATTCTTATTTTAAAAATCCATTTCAAGATTAGGGTAGGAAAATGGAAAGGTAAAACATTATTAAAAAGGGAAAAGAGTTCTTGAGAAGGCAACGGTTCTTGAAATCATTCATGAAATGAGACTCTGCAATTTTTGCTTTAATGGCTGCCAAGAAAATGTTGAATCCTTCAAAATAATGTGTTGAGAATTAATCTTTGGAAGATAGTAGGAAATTAAAGAGCTAGAAAAGCAACTGGAAAGGAGAAAAGAAGAAGAAGCCTTCTCAGAGAAACCAGTTTGAAAAGGGGAAAAGAGAGAAATTTTTCTGAAGAGCATCTCCAGCTGGGAGCGAAATATCCAAGTTTTTCATTCTCTTTCTACAAATCTTGTTTGAAATATGAAAATATTACTGAAGAAATTGAATGCCAAGTGTTTGAACTGTATGCAAGACTGTGAAAGATTGAGAAAATCTTCTATTCTTCGTGTTCTTTAAAAGAAATTGCATACTTTCCCCACTTCCAGATTGGGGCTTTTCTTCTTTGCAAACTGTGGTGAATAATTTCGTTCCAGATTGCTCATTCATTTTACCGTAATTATGAGAATATATATATATATATATATATATATATGCACACATAATTTCTCTGTGTGTATATATATAAATTTTATAAATATATACTCATTTGTTTACAAACCTAAGTTACTTCGGTATTAAATTCAACGAATTCCTGAAGGGAATAGTTTCCAGAAAATATAGAATTCAAAGTTTTTGGTTTAAAGAAATTGTTGTATGTAGAAGGGTGGCTGAGATTTCTCCACAGCCGAGCCCTCCCCATAAGGGAAGGGCTGCGCTGTGGGAGATAGCGTTGGGTGATCCCACAATAGTGGTTTACAATTTTTGGCTAAACTGGACACTGAAATTATTTTTTTAAACTAAATATTCACATTCGGGCACCTATAGCAGCTAAACCGTGAAGAATTTGGAGATGATGCAAACTAGAGTCTCGTCAAATTTTGTTTGCAGATTCAAAAAATATTTTTTTCAAAATTTTTGGAATCAGATTCCACTTCTTTTTCCATCTCCCATGAAAACTGGGTTTTTTCAAAAAACAACATTTTTAAAAAGTGGCGTGCATATAATTTTTTTTCCATGAAGGAAAAATACTAATTCTTTGAATTTAGATTTGTGAACTGATATCTAGTGCTTCCACTTGGTTAGGTAGTTTTTATTGAATATTTTTTCTTTAATCAAGTTTCAAAGTCAAACCAATTACAATTCATAGCCCGTATAACGCATAACTTTTTTTATATATCAAAATTCAATTTTATTTTTTTCTATTGGATCAAGGACTTCAATATCTAGTGCACTCATTTTTTATTTTATTTTTGATAATATGCTAGTTTTCCACATGTGCAAAAAGAGACCTTCATTTTCGATGAAAAACCTATGTTTAATAAAACTAAAATATCAAATACATAATAAAACCAAACATATTAAAATTATATTCGTTGGATAGCTCGTTCGAGGACTACCTGATTCCAGTTGGGTTTGTGAATATTCCTCCATTTTCATCATCAAATCGAGCTCTGAAGTGCCAAAATTCAAGTTTTTTTTCTGTCTCAAGGGGGATGAGGAATAAAGGGGGTTCGAGCGAACCACTAGGGGTTTGCTCGAACTAGGGTTCATTCGAACCCCCCCTTCCATAAGGCGTTTTGATGGCTTTTTGGTATGAAAGTATTAAGAGGGTTCAGACGAACCTAGGTTCTACTGAACCCCTAATTGGTTCGGTCGAACCAATAGGTTCGTACGAACCCCTAAAATCAAGTTTTTTTCCATGCATTCGTTTTTTGTGAGTTTTCCTTCCTCACTTCAATTGTAAACCACTATTGTGGCTTCACCCCGCTCCCTCCACAGGTCGCGGCCTATGGAGGAAGCGCTGCCTTCCATAGGTAGCGCCTCCCCATGTGGGGGGGCGTAAGCCCTTAGTAAATATTGTTTGCCATCAAAACTGTGATTTAAGTTGCTTTAAAACTTGCGTTTTTATCTTTCACTGTTGTATGCATTAAAAACTTCTACAATTTATAGAATTTTGGTATAAATTATATATATAAATATATATACATAGCTATATATATATCTATATATATTTATATATGCACACACACACTTACAGACATAAATACAGTTCTGTTTGGAATCTTGCTGATAGATGAATAAATATATGTTTAATTGAAATATATATATATATATATACACACACACATATATATAACTGTATATATATATACAGTTATATAACTATATATATAGTTATATATATATATAACTATATATATAGTTATATATATATATATACAGTTATATATATATATATACAGTTATATATATATATATATACAGTTATATATATATATATATACAGTTATATATATATATATATATACATTGTATATATTTTTTACATTTTTGTTTGACAGAAACATGTTTGATATTTTTATACAACTTGAATTTATTGAAATGCATTGTATGTATGAATCACCATATATCATTTCTGAACTTAGTGAAATACTCATAAGACTATGTTGAAAGGTGAAGATGTAACTTTGTAGCAAGTATAAACTATTGAAACCACATTTAAAACTAATAAATTTCCTGAAAAAGAGTAGTTTTCTTTTTCTGAATCTATTAAGTCTATTTACTTTGATTGAGCTATTTTAGAAAACAAAACTTGGACTGTTCTTAAATTAGTAATTTTAATAGAAATACATATAGAAAATTTCTCATACTGAGTGTATGCCTGAAAAACTATTTTGATAATCTTAGTGCGAACATTAGAACATGATGAAATCTCTTTGGAATTAGAAATGTGTAAAATTGAATGAAAACTTAGATGGAGAATGCATTATTTACTATATTTTGGAAACTTTTGGGACAGGATGTCGAAGGTGGATCCACAAAGACAGTAGTTTTACCTTTTCTAAAACTATCATTTGTTTTATTTATGCTTGGCCAAGCACATGCACCATTGAAATAGATGGAATTAAAAGCCTAGAACTAAATGAATATAGGTCTCGACCACCTCCTGTTTGCAAGAAATATGTGATTCTCACATGTTAGGAATGCATATAGGCATTAGGCTTGCATCGAGAGTTCCCTCCTGCGTTGTTGTTTTAGGTTGCTAGGCTTCTCATGCAGGGCCAGGGATTTCTTCGAGTTAGGGAGAAACTTGGGGAAGTCATGTACTTCATGGTTGGGCGGAAAAGGTGCCTTAATCACACTATTGGCCCTAGCTTGCAAGAAGACCAGTGGTGTCATGATGGTTGAGGTTCAGAGATTTATGTGCTATAAATGTAATCATGTATTAATGTGGATGGCTTGTAAAGCCCACTTGTAAATGTAACTTTATTTGAAATTCAGTATTGTAACATTGAAATAGATGTATTGGAATTAAAGTTTTGATGTAACATTAAAATAGATGTATTGATTGAAAGATATTGATGTAATTGAAACTTGAATGAATTTATGGAAACTCATTGATATGCAACTGGAATTTACATATATATCATTGCAATGATCCTTGTTAATGGAATTTACTTCTTTTGCATACATGGAATGAAATTAATTACTGAATTTTCCTTTTGAGAAATTATGGGAAGATCTTGATCTATACATCCTTTGTTTTTAACATACTTGGAATGTATTAAGTTTGGTAAATTATGTGGCTAAATGAACATCATCTTTCAAGCGTTACATTTTGGTATCAGAGCAGCAGGTTCAACTCTAGGACCTATGCCTAATTATGCTTGATGTTATGTTTCGCTAGGATAACCCTAATGGAGGGTAGGTATTATCATCGGGAATGAGGAGGAGGATCCCGTGGTGATCCCAATGATAAGTTGGATCAGATTTTGGCCATTCTAAGTAGGCAAGAGGCTAGGATTGATAACCTTGAGCAGGAAAGACAAACTGAGCCAACAAGGTCTGAACCTGGTGAAAGTGAAAACATCAGAAATGAACCAAACAGAGAAAACCCCAAAACTAAAAAGAATCAAAGTAAGCTAACAAAGGTAGCTAAGGAACTGGGTAAGGACCTCAAGAAGGTTGTGCCACCCAAGTTCGATGGTAAATCCTTTGGTGATGGAGAAGAAGCCTGGATTATTGAAATGGAAAGGTAATTTTCCCTTCGTAACCTATCCAAGGAAACTAAGGCGGAATGGGGATCCTACCAACTCATAGGTGAAGCTGCTACATGGGAGAATGAAAGGGATGATAAATAGTTTTTGCATAGAAAGGTAACATGGGAACAATTTTTGCAAACTTTCAGGAAGAGGTGGCTTCCATAGTCTTATTTTGATAAGAAAATGACAGAATTCTAGGTGCTCATTCAAGGAGGAATGACAGTGACATAGTATTGGGAGAAATTCTCTCACTTTCTTAAGTACATACCTCAGTACCAGCATGATGAGAGGTTTCAAATTCAAAAATTCATTCTGGGGCTTAGACCTCAAATTGGAAATGAAGAAGATATGCATAGACCGACTACCATGGATGAAGCCTTTGAATTGGCACTTTTGCAGGAACATAAAATGCAACAGGTTGCAAACTACATGAAAAGCAGGGAAGCCAGTATGGCTATAAGAAGTCCCAAGGAAATCGTCAAGGTAACAATAACTAGGGCAATCAGAGCAATCAAGGTAACCAAGGAAATAATAACAGACAGATCAAAAATTTAAAAAAGGGTGGTAGTCCTCAGAACCGTAATGATGGAAACCAAAATAACAATAAGAGGGATAATTTCATTAAGAAGAATGACAATAACAGGATGGATTTTTCTGACAAGCCTAAGGCACCTCGTGGGGGTTGTTATACTTGTGGTGGTGAGAATTACACTAGTGTGTGCCCTCAAAGGGTTAATAGATAGAATAACAGGAATCAACATCATATTCATGCGGCGGTTGACAATCGCTAAGCAGGTTATCAATCCAATCCTATCCAACTATCATGTAAACTTTTTGGATGTCCTATTTCTATTTTGATTGATACTGGTGCCATTGATAGTTTTGTGGATCCTCGTGTTGTATCTAAATTATCAGTTAGACTGGGCTATATGGAAAATTCATGGAAAGTTCAGTATGGGAACCAAATAGAGAGGAAGGTAGAGAAATTCCTATTTTGTAGTGAACTTCAACTCCCTAGTCTCAAAACACAAGTTAATTTGTATGTAGCACCATTGGGATCTTATGATGTGATTTTAGGGATAAATTGGCTTTTTGAACATAAGGCCCTTGTGGATTGCGAAGAGAAATTAATAAGGTTTCTTGATGACCAAGGAAATCATGTGGAGATTTGTGGTGTAAAAAGGCCTTTGGAACTTAGGCAAGTCTCAGCCATGCAATTAAAGAAGGCAAGTTGAAAGGGATGCACTATTTATGCAATAAAGGTCAAGGACCTTGATGAGACAAAATCATTTGTTAATGATCATCCCATTCTAAAATAATTTGAGGATGTTTTCCCTGAAGAGCTAATTGAGCTACCGCCTAAGCGTGTATTCAATTTTTCAATTGATTTGATACCGGGTGCGAAACCTTAGTATAAAGCCCCATACAAGATGAACACAACTGATTTATATGAGCTAAAAGCCCAATTGGAGGAATTGTTGAAACAAGGTTTCATTAGACCAATTGTGTCGCCCTGGGGAGCTCCTGTTATATTTGTGAAGAAGAAGGATGGGACCTTGAGGTTATGCATTGATTATAGGATGCTTAACAAGGTTACTATCAAGAATAAATACATGCTTCCCCGTATTGATGATTTGTTTGACCAATTAAAAGAAGCCAATGTATTCTCAAAAAAAGATCTAAGATCGAGGTATCATCAACTGAGGTTAAAGGATGAAGATATTCACAAGACTGCATTTAGGACAAGATATGGGCACTATGAATTCACAGTGCTACCGTTCAGACTAACCAATGCACCTGCAACCTTCATGAATTTGATGAACAATGTTTTTTGGGACTGCTTAGATAACTTTGTTTTAATCTTCCTTGACGACATCTTGATATATTCTAAGTCAGAGGAAGAACATGAGAAGCATTTGAGGATAGTATTGCAGTGGTTGAGGGAACATAAGTTATATGGGAAAATGTCCAAATGTACCTTTTTCCGATCTGAGGTGCACTACTTGGGACACGTTATTTCAACAAAAGGGATAGTCGTGGACCCATATAAGATTAAGGCAATCTTAGATTGGCCAGCACCACAGAATGTTTTAGAAGTTTAAATCTTTATGGGACTTGCAGGATATTACAGGAGATTTGTGCAAGGGTTCTCGACAATAGCAGTTCCCATTACTGCACTCCAAAAGAAGGGAAAGAAATTTGAGTGGAGTGACATGTCTGAAAAATATTTTCAGTTGCTAAAAGAGAAGCTCACTTTTGCACCTATTTTAGTTGTTCCTGACCCAAATGGTCATTTTATAGTGATTACCGATGCATCAGGAGAAGGGGTAGTAGCTGTTTTCATGCAGGAAGGACAAGTGGTAGCATATGAATCAAGAAAGTTGAAACGACATGAGTTAAATTATGCACCACATGATTTAGAGTTGGCAGCCATAGTTCATGCCCTTCAGATGTGGAGACACTATCTCTTGGGTAAGCCCTTTGAATTAAAAATAGACCATGCTAGATTATAGTACATCTTTACTCAACCCAACCTAAATGCTCATCAGAGGTGATGGTTGGAATTTATGAGTGAATATGATTTTGGCATTGAGTATATTAAAGGGAAGGAAAACAGGGTAGCAGATGCCTTGAGTAGGAGAAGAAATCTCACAGCCATGGTTACCATAAAATCTAGTTTCAGGGAGCAGGTGGTTCAGGCTTTACCTGGGGATGAGCAGTATGAAAGGGTGAAACAAGCCCTAGAGCAGGATCCTTTAGATCACAAATTTGTTGGATATGTATTTGAGTTTGATGGACTCTTGAGGTTCTAGGGTCGTATGTATATTCCTAATTCTGTAGGATTGAGAGAGTTGGTGCTAGAGGAATTCCATAATGCACCATACTCAGGATGCCTTGGTGTGACTAAAATGGTTGAGGGACTCAAGCCTTTATATTTCTGGCTAGGACTCAAAAGATATGTTATTGCATTTGTAGCTTGATGTTTGGAATGCCAACGAGTTAAGGCTGAGCATGTCCATCCGACATGACTTTTATATCCACACAGGGTGCCAGAATATAAGTGGCAAGTGATAACTATGGACTTTATTCAGGGATTGCCGATGTCTAGGAATCGACATGATACCATCCTAGTTGTGGTGGATAAATTGACTAAGGTATCCCATTTCATTAGAGGAACCTCAAGGATGATTCAATGGTTTTGGTGAGGAAATTTGTTCAGGAAATCTTCCGACTGCATGGAGTTCCAGAAGTGATCATTTTAGATTGTGACACTCAGATGACTTCTAGATTTTGGACTACTTTGAATTTTTCCCTGGGAACTAAATTAAATTTCAGTTCAACATATCATCCTCAGACCAATGGTCAGTCAAAGAGGGTGAACTAGATTGTGGAGGATCTCCTCTGAATGTATTATATGGAGCAACAACACAAATGGGAGGAATATTTTCCTTTGGTGGAGTTTTCTTACAAATCCTACCACACCTCTTTGGGTATGGCACCATTCGAGGCTCTTTATGGACAAAAATGTCGAACAACCATCAGTTGGGATAGGGTTGAGGACAAGATTTTGATTGGTCCTGAAATGTTGAGGGAAATGGAAGACCAGATGAAGCTTATTAAAGAAAAGCTAAAGCAAGCTTCAGATCGACAAAAGAGTCTTGTAGATAAGAATAGAACTTTCAGAAAATTCTCAGCAGGAGACAAGGTCTTTTTGAGAGTTCAACCACATAAGAGTTTAATCTCTTTCGGCAAGAACTCTAAGCTTTCCCCTAGGTTTGTTGGGCCTTTTGATGTCTTGGAGGTGATTAATCTGGTTGCTTATAGGCTTGCTCTGTCACCAACTCTATCCCGGATCCATAATGTTTTTCATGTCTCGGTGCTTAAGCCCTATCATCCAGATGTAGCTCATATTCTTGACTGGCATGCGTTGCATGTATAGGACCCAGGAGTGATGCAGGTGGAGCCCATCAAGATACTGGAAGAGCACAACGTTAAGTTGTAGAACAAGGACATTATGAAGTAGAGGGTCTAGGGGGACCAATATTCAGTAGATAATGCCACCTGGGAGAATGTTGAGGACATTGATAGAGTTTTTCCTCACTTGAGATCTTAGCATGTTTTTCTTTTCTTGCATTTAGAGACTTATGATATTCTGATGTCTCAAATTTTGTTGTGTGGATTTATAATAAGAAATTGAGACGATGTCTCTTCCTAGTGGGAAAGGATGTCATGTCTCAACCTTGATGTAGGTTGCTTTTGGTTTTGTGTGGACTTGTTAATTGTTTTGATGTGCCTGGTAGAATAATAATTAATATGATGGTGTTTTGGTGTGGAGATACATGAAAGTGTTTATTTAAATTATGAAAATTTGAATAGTAGTGAATGTGTTTTACTTTGAAAATGAAGCAAAATAGAGTAGAAACATTTTAATTTATGTAATATATTGTTTTATTTATATCTTTATGTGATACTAATTCAATTATTGTTGTGTTCCTGAGTGCGCTTGAGTTGCAGGAAGTCGAAGACCAAGGGTGTGATTAAGGAGAGGAGGTTAGCTTCTTGACAGGACAAAGCAGGAAGTCCTCTCGATCACACACACGAGCACTTAGATTCATGCAGAATGCATTTAGGAATGTCAATTTCAGTGTGTTTGTTTTGAATTATCTACAAATTAAATAACAATCAGTAAATTAAATAAATGATGAAATGAAAGCATGATAAAATAAAGGATTAAGTTTTAATTAAAGTTAATTATAGATTTTGATTTAAATGCTTATGCATTCTATTTTTCTTTTAATTTGTGTTAATCTTTGAGTTAATAAGTTAACTAATAGTAAGAAGATATTTATTTTTATTATTGGGTAAATATTTTCAAAAGGGGATTTACATGCAATTAAAATAAATATTATTCTTATTTTTAAAATCCATTTCAAGATTAGGGTAGGGAAATGGAAAGGTAAAACATTATTAAAAAGGGAAAAGAGTTCCTGAGAAGGCAACGGTTCTTGAAATCATTCTTGAAATGAGACTACAATTTTTTCTTTAATGGCTACCAAGAAAATGTTGAATCCTTCAAAATAATGTGTTGAGAATTAATCTTTGGAAGATAGTAGGAAATTAAAGAGTTGGAAAAGCAACTCGAAAGGAGAAAAGAAGAAGAAGCCTTCTCAGAGAAACCAGTTTGAAAAGGGGTAAACAGAGAAAGTTGTCTGAAGAGCATCTCCAACTGAGAGCGAAATATCCAGGTTTTTCATTCTTTTTCTACAAATCTTGTTTGAAATATGAAAATATTACTGAAGAAATTGAATGCCAAGTGTTTGAACTGTATGCAAGACTGTGAAAGATTGAGAAAATATTCTATTATTTGTGTGCTTTAAAAGAAATTGCATACTTTCCCCACTTCCAGATTGGGGCTTTTCTTCTCTGTAAACTGTGTTTGATAATTTCATTCCAGATTGCTCATTCATTTAACCGTAATTTTGAGAATATATATATATATATATGCACACATAATTTCTCTCTGTGTGTATATATATATATATATAAATTTTATAAATATATACTCATTTGTTTACAAACCTGAGTTACTTCGGTATTAAATTCAATGAATTCCTGAAGGGAATAGTTTCCAGAAAATATAGAGTTTGATTTTTTTGGTTTAAAGAAATTGTTATATGTAGAAGGGCGACTGGTATTTTTCCACAGTCGAGCCCTCCCCATAAGGGAAGGGTTGCGCTGTGGGAGATAGCGCTCCCTCCACAGGCCGCGACCTGTGGAGGAAGCGTTGCCTTCCACAGGCAGCGCCTTCCCATGTGGGGGGGGGGCGTAAGCCCTTAGTAAATATTGTTTACCATCAAAACTGTAATTTTAGTTGCTTTAAAACTTGTATTTTTAGCTTTCACTGTTGTATGCGTTAAAACTTCAGCGATTTATATAATTTGGTATAAATTATATATATACACACTTACAAACATAAATACAATTCTGTTTGGAATCTTGCTGATAGATTAATAAATATATGTTTAATTGCAATATATATATACATATATATATATATATATACAATTAGATATATATATATATATATGTATATATAAAATATTTATATATATATACACTGGCATAAATATCACAGTTTTCTATAGAAAACATTACTTTCTGTCATTGATATCAAACAGAAAAACACAACTCAGTTTATACAACTTGAATTTATATGCAAATCTGGAAATTTACATTGTTTTTTTTTTGTTTTTGTAAAAACTGTTATTTTTTTGAATATTGATGCATTGTATGAGTCACCGTATATCATTTCTGAACTTAGTGAAATACTCATAAGACTATATTGAAAGGTGAAGATGTAACTTTGTAGCAAGTATAGACTATTGAAACCACATTTAAAACTAATGAATTTCCTAAAAAGAGTAGTTTTATTTTTCTGAATCTATTAAGTCTATTTACTTTGATTGAGCTATTTTAGAAAAAAAAACTTGGATTGTTCTTAAATTAGTAATTTTAATAGAAATACATATAGAAAATTTCTCATACTGAGTCTATGCCTGAAAAACTATTTTGATACTCTTAGTGCGAACATTAGAACATGATGAAATCTCTTTGGAATTAGAAATGTGTAAAATTGAATGAGAACTTAGATGGATAATGCATTATTTACTATATTTTGGAAACTTCCGAGACAGGATGCTGAAGGTGGATCCACAAAGACGGTAGTTTTACTTTTTCTAAAACTATCATTTGTTTTATTTATGCTTGGCCAAGCACATGCACCATTGAAATAGATGGAATTAAAAGCCTAGAACTAAATGAATATAGGTCTCTGCCACCTCCTGTTTGCAAGAAATATGTGATTCTCATGTTAGGAATGCATATAGGCATCAGGTTTGCATCGAGAGTTCCCTCTTGAGTTTTTGTTTCAGGTTGCTAGGCTCCTCATGCAAGTTTGGGGATTTCTTCGAGTTAGGGAGAAACCCGGGGAAGTCATGTACTTCGTGGTTGGGTGGAAAATGCGCCTTAATCACACTCTTGGCCCCAGCTTGCAAGAAGACCAGTGGTGTCACGACGGTTGAGGTTCAGAGATTTATGTGCTATAAATGTAATCATGTATTAATGTGGATGGCTTGTAAATCCCACTTGTAAATGTAACTTTATTTGAAATTCAGTATTGTAACATTGAAATAGATGTATTGGAATGAAATTTTTGATGTAACATTGAAATAAATGTATCGATTGAAAGATATTGATGTAATTGAAACTTGAATGAATTTATGGAAACTCATTGATATGCAATTGGAATTTACATATATATCATTGCAATGATCCTTGTTAATGGAATTTACTTCTTTTGCATACATGGAATGAAATTAATTACTAAATTTTCCTTTTGAGAAATTATGGGAAGATCTTGATCTATGCATCCTTTGTTTTTAACATACTTGGAATGTATTAAGTTTGGTAAATTATGTGGCTAAATGAACATCAACTTTCGAGCGTTACAAACAGGATGGCTCCACAGGCATGCAAGCCGTGTTATGTAAGGTGGCCATATAAATGCAAATGCAAAATGAAAAAGTAGGGAATGTTCACAAGAGTCTTGTTTAGTTCATGTGAGGTATTTAACTTAGGGAACATTGTTCCTAATGTCTCCAAGAGAGGACCAATCAAAGGATAAAATATTCACAACTTAGGGGATGCAATGTGTCACCTCAAGCCACTACGAGGAATGCAATATGCTAAGAGAGATAACACTCTTGAAAGAAATAACATTCAATGCCATCCACAAAGCGAAAAACGCATCGTATGAAGTAATAAAACTGCACCATGAACCATGGAAGAAAAATGCAAAAGAATAATGTCAATGTATGCCCCTATTTGAAATAAATTGCTAAACACCAAGCTGTGAGAAATTACTTTAAAGTAGCAAATGATAAATGCTAACAAAATAGACATGAGAGCCAACTTGGAAAGCCCTATGCCAAGTTACATGTTTCGAAATAAAGCCACGCCATGAAAAAAGGAAGGGGCTTCCCCTAAAATGAAACTCCAAACATGAGGGATCCATGGATTTGGGCTCAGTATGTTCTTGCTACAATGTTTTAAGAGAGCTCATAACTATCATCATTCCCCAAATACTTATAGAACTAGAAGAATGAAACAAAGAGAGCGAAAATTAAAAAAAAAATTCGGGTCAACATGGAAGAGACATGAATTTCTCGATGCCTTGCGTCATCCCCAAAAGGAAAAAAAAAGAAAAAGAAAAGATAAAGGAAAAGCCTTTTGGGTCAACATGGAAGAGACATGAATGTCTCGACGCCTTGCGTCATCCCCAAAAGGAAAACACAAGACAAATGAAAAATGATTACGACGTAGAGAAGAATGTAGTTACAAATAGAGGAATGTAACAAAGAGAGATAACATCAAACAAAACATCACGAGGGATCACATTACACACATTGAATCACACAAAAGAAAAATAAATAATGTAAAAGACTAGCAAGGCACACACAAGTCTACCTATTAGCAGGTTGTTCACTTCCCAATATTTTTCATCATATGTAGAAGGTGGAAAACTAGCCAAAGGGACAACTAAAAATGTGCTACTAGGACAAGGCTACCCAATTCTTTCCCCCACTAAGTGCGAGACAAGAATGAGCTGAGGTAGGTGATGGAAAAGAGCTCCTTGCATCTTGAAATGCTTTGCAATAAATGTAAATTATGTAATAGTGAGAATATGATGATTCTACAACTATTACATGGAAAGGAGCAAAAGGGGTCCTGCTTTAAGGGACTATTTCCATAATATCAAACTTTTTGAATATATTTTTTAAAGCATGACACTCATTAGTACTATTTCCATGAGTTTTGTGGTATCAAAAATGTGGAACTTTTACATCTTTAAGATATATTATGAGCCTATCTTTCATTGTTGGTAATGTTATTAGTTATTTTTTTAGAAGTATTTGTAATTTCCTTTCACTTTTAGGTGGTGTATTGAACTGTATATTTTTAGCAACATGCACCTTTCTAGCTCTTCTAGGATTTTTCACCTAAAAGGAGAGAGTAGGGCCAAAAATGCTAACTAGTTCATTCAAATTATGTTGTGTGATGTTATTTAAGCTAAATGAAGTGAACTAAATGCAATTTAGTGATCTATATGACTAAATTTGAATGCAAAACTAAAGATTTAAGCTATGTTGGAAAACACAATGTGTTATGCAAAACAATGAAATAAGAATGAATAAATGCATAATAGAAAGAAATAGGTTGAAACAGTCTGCACTTGGGCAAGATTTGAGGAATTTGGAATATTTGAAATGTTGTCTGGAATCACAAAAAATAAACAGTTGGACTTATTCACCCAGGGTGGCGAATTAGTCCTAATTCTGGTGTAAACTATCAGGAACCAGTTTCTGACTCTCGAGATCCAGAATCTGACAAAACCTAGATTTTCAGTTTTAAGGTGGGACTCATTCACCACTGGTGGTGAATCAGTCCTCTCCCAAAATTCTGAGAAATTAGGAGACAACTCGGCAACACCAGATCTAGAAATGTCTGCTTGTCAGGTTGTCAAAGTCAATTCTACAGGAAACAGACAAAATACCTTCTCCAACCTTGAAAAATGATTGATTTGACTTGAAGCACCTAGTTGACTTGTTGACCACTCTTCAACACCAAAATTCTTGTTAAATCTACACAAAAAAGTCTTCAAACACACATGCAAGAGGGGGAAAATGGTTAAGGGTTAGCAAAAAGGGTTTTGCCTTGGTCAAACCCCACATTGGTAATCAAACCCTTAATGAAATAATGAAATGCAAGAGAATGATAAACAAATAACATGAAAATGCTATCAACTTACTAAACCCTTATTGATGAAAATTTGAAGTTGTGTCAATGGATGCTCCAAAATGCTTGAATAATGCTTGATTTTATGTTGTAAGATGCTTGAATGTGATGTGAGAATGAATGCTTGAATGAATGGGGTTGAAATGGATGTAAAAACACTTATTTATACATTCTTGTGACTTAGTAACCCATTAATACCTCATCACAAGCTGACATCGAGTGATTTTGAATAGAAATATGAAAGGAAATTTTAAAAAAATTGAATTTGGAGCCAAAGGGGACTCATTCGCCACCCATGGTGAATGGGTCCCACCTAGGACTTGAAAATGGGTGTTGGGAATTAAGTCACATTTAGTGTTATTTATCGAGTTTACATTGAAAAATGCACTTAATTAAGGTTTATAAGGGCATAAACGAGTCAAGTAAAGCATAAGAAAGTTGTAAATAGTGAAAATATGCCTAGAAAAGTGTGAAATCTTGTTACAAGACTTTACAACACTTCAAAATAGGACTTGATTAGTGATGAAAAGGTGATTTTTAGGTGAATTTTAATGAATAGAATCTAGAAGAGTGTAGAAATGTTTTACAACACTTCACAACACCTTCACAAGACATCATTACTTGAATTTTAATACCTAAATATGCATGTTGAAGCCATGTTATGACATAAAATTAGATAAAAATAGACCAAAAATCATGAAAGAAGGTCTCAAAGACCATGAAAATGACAAGGGTCCATTTTTCTACTATGCATTTAGCCCTCGCTTTAGTGAGAGGATGAACTTTCTTCAAACTCACACTAAATTAGCCACAAATATCAAGAGGAAAATTCAAATGTACTTACATTGGCACGATGGAATACAATGATCAAGAGGGATGATCAAGCCCCCAGGATGAAGATCCCATGGAAAACTAAACATAAGAACAAAGGAACACACAAGTGTTGAAAAGAGAGAATCAGATGAAGCTTCAATCGTCTATCCAACTAGTTGTGGATTAGATCTAGGCTGATTGTGAGAAAAAGAGAATGTATACTCACTTTGGGGTGACATAACTCATGGTAGTTTGTCAGGTGAGAAGGCCTAGGTATACTCACTCTAGGGCCACAAAACATTTTGGTTGTCCACGGGGTGAGAAAGCCCAAAAGTGGAGATACATACGCTAGTTGGTATGCACTCACAAACACAAAGGTGGCTATGGGGAAAGTCATGCCGCTAGATGGGCTTCCCGCTCAACCATATTAAAGTTATACCTCCTGATAACTTTAACAAGTTGCCACAAGGAAAAATGTCAGTTTGTGCTTCATGAGACAAGCAAAGCTCCATATGCTTAGAACCCATGAACAAATACAAAAAGGTACCAAAAACAGGCAAGCTGTGTTATGTAAGGTGGAAAATATGTAAAATAAATTATTAAAGGTGTTCAAAGGAGTCTTGTCAAGTTCATGCAAGGTCTATCACTTAGGGAACAATGTGTCTAATGTCTCCAAGAGAGGACCAATCAAAGAATAAAATATTCACAACTTAGGGGATGTAGAGTGTCGCATCAGGCCACTAAGAGGAATGTAATATGCTAAGATAGATCACACTTATGAAGGACATCACACCAAATGTCATCCATAAAGTGATGAACGCGTTGTATGAAGTAACAAGGCTACACTAAGAATCGGGAATGAAAATGAATTAATGGTAATGTATGCCCCCCACTTTAAAGAAATTGCTACACATCATTCTGTGAACAATTACTTTAAAGTAGTAAAGGAAAAAAATTAAAAAATTAAAAAAAAAGACATGAGAGCCAACTTGAAAAGCCCTATACCAAGTCATATGTTTTGAAGTTAGGCTATGTCATGTCAACGAAAAGGAAAAAAGAAAGAAAGGGAGTTTCCCCCTAGAAAAGAGCACACCAAACATATAAGGGATCTATGGATTTGGGGTCAGTATGTTCATTGTTGCAATGTTTTGATTAAAGATCTTGAAACTGTCATCATTCCCCAAAGCATATAGAACTAGAAGAATGACACAAAGAGAGTGAAAAAAAAAAGGAAAACAAAGTCCATTTTGGGTCAACATGGAAGAGACATTGTGGTCTCAACGCTTTGCATCGTTCCCAATAGGTAAACACAAGTGAAAAGGAAAACAAAAAGGTAAAAGAAAAGAAAAAGATTTTGGGTCAACATGAAGGAGACATTTTAGTCTCAATGCCTTGCATCATCCCTAAAAGGAAAACACAAAACAAAAAGAGAAAAAGACAAAGACCTTTTGGGTCAACATGGAAGAGACATAGGGCGTCTCTACACTTTGTGTCCTCCCAAAAAGGAGAACACAAAACAAAAAGAGAAAAAGACAAGGAACTTTTGGGTCAACATGGAAGAGACATAGGGAATCTCTACGCTTTGCGTCATCCCAAAAAGGAAAATAAAAAACAAAAAAAAAGAAAAAGACAATGCACAACATATAAAAGAATAGAGGTACAAATAGAAGAAGTGTACAAAGAGAGGAAATGTCAAACGTGTGTTACGGGGGAATATGATACACACATGAAAGTGAAAAAGGACAAACAAAAAGTGAAATGCAAAAAGGCTGGCTAGGAAAATGTGAGTCAACCATCTAACAAGTCATCCACCTCCTAATCATGTTCAGTATAATGCGAGGGCAGTTGACTATCCAAAGGAAGAATTTCAAGCGCCGAACTAGGAGTCGTACCAAGTTCTTTACTTGGTTGAGAGGATTTATCATTTAAGCTTAGAGTTTAGATCATTGTGCACTTCATCTATTTTTTCTATCCCCACATCATCATCGTCATCAAGATTGATGATGACGAGAGGACGAAGGGTGATTTCCAAGGAAGGATGTATCAAAAGTTGTCGCTGTTGGATTGGTTTAGTTTGTTGTGAAGGTTGGGATGGACTATCTTGTGGTGGGTTAGGAGAAGGAGGGTGATCATCTATTATTTATGTCAAAGGTGGAGGTTGATTTTCTTTACTTTCTTCCATGTGAGATTGACGAGTGAGGAGACGATGATGACGCCTACATTCCCTAGCACTGCGATTTCTTTTAATTCTATTTTGAATTTGTTCAGGTGTAAGAGTAGATTGATTCATGATAGGTTCTTCTGCTTCTGAAGGGGGAAGAACAAAAGAGACTAAATAGGATGGATCAATCACTTTCTCTTTGGCTTTATACACTTGTTTAATACAAGGCATGACAGGATTGGTTTCATTTTCTATTGGTCTTTTAAAAAATGGGGGGGAAGTGTCTAAGGGTGGTTGTATGGTTTTCTCGATGTTAGACTCAGGTTGAAGCATGGTTTCATCTATGATAGGAGGTGTGGAAGTGGATGGGGACATGTTACAAAGAGACAATTTGGCTATTCATTTGGCTTTGAACTTTTGATAGGTTATGAGAAACAAGTCCTTTCAAGGGGTGATGGGTTCCATAGGTGCGGGCCAGAAGGCTTCTAAGGAAAAATGACCTTTAGAAGATAATGGATTAAAGCCACTATGATGTATGGTAAATATTTCATTTTCATGTGGAAACTTCTAACATTTGTGAACCATTGATGGGACCACTTTCACTAAGCAAAGCCAAGGGTGGCCTAGCCGCAAACGAAATTGATCTGATTGTGGAATAATAGAAAATGTTAGATCCAAAGTTTTGGTTCCTATCAGTAATGGGAGTACAATTAATCTGATCGTAGGGCATGCAAAACCAATATATGTCTTAATCCATGTAGTTGGTTTATTATAATAATCTTGATAGAGATCTTGTAATACTACAAACTCTTTTGTGATCACATTCTAACCACAGGAAAAATATATTAATATCCCATTGGTGGGCTTATCATAGATTCTACCGGCTATGTAAAGAGGACCATTAGGAAGTTTTTGAAGTATATCTTTAGCAGAAAAAGTGATATCAAGAGATTTATTGGTTTGGCCCTTATGAGGGATAATGCCTATCACACCCACAAGCTTATCCATAGGATTAACTTGGGCAACAGTTGGAGTTATATCATGTTGTTCACCATTTGTATCAACATTCATTACATCATTGTTTGGAGGTTCACTAGCCTTGACAAATGAAATATTGTGTTTAGGCATGGTGTTGGTGAAAATTTGTAAGTTTTGGTTAGGGGGTGCAACGGACTTATTGCCTTGATCATTAACACCCACAATGGATAAATAGCCTGAATCAGAGGTCTTGAACTAAATGTTTTAAACGCTTACAATGTTCAGTGTTATATCCATTTTTGTGATGAAAGTGACAATAAGTAGTGGGTTTAAAGGTAGGTGGTAAGGGTTGGGTGGGATCAAGTGGTTTAACAGTTGGCAAAGTGATTTTTTTTTTTTGAAGCAATTGGTTAAGGGGGTAAATTGTCTCTTCGGGTCCCAATACGTATAAGGAACTGTTGCTTTTACAACTACCACTTGATTTGGAATTGGTTGGGTTGGTGTTTGTGGTTGAGGAGGAAGATTGAATTGTAAAAAGCCTCTATTTAGTATGCAAAATTTTTGTGTATTTTTTTGGTTTTGTGGCTCAGATTTTTCAGCTTGGTTAGAAGTGGACTTTGAGTCTCGACTAGAAACCAAGTTGTGATAGTCACATAAGGTTGTACATAAATGCATAAATGAAGGTAATTTCATCATAGTTAATTTATCTTGAAGGTTTGTGTGCAATTTTTCGATAAACATCTGCTGCAGATGTGCATCAGGAATCTTGACATCAATTTGAGCATACAAGGAATGGTATTGTGAGATAAAATCAATTACTTTTTCATCTGTGTGTTTTCTACATTGCATGAGGTCAACCATTGTCTTTTTAGGAGTCATGTGAACTTGAAAGTGACTTATGAAAGCATCCACGAATTCATTGAATGATTGGATGGAATGATTAGGAAAGTTGGAAAACCAGTCTAATGTAGTATCTTTCAAGGTCCTTGGAAAAAGTTTGGCTAAGAGTTTATCATCAAGGAAAAAATCACTACATAAGGTTGTATAAGCATTAACATGGTTGATAGGGTCTCCAAGTTACCTCTATATTTCTCAAACTGAGGAATTTATATCTTGTGGCATCGAGGTTCGTAAGATTTCTAAGGATAAGGGGCTGCTATGGACATGATATGTGGGTGGAGTGTTTTGACCTTAGCTAATGGTGGAAATTTGTTGTTGCATGGATGAAATGGTGTTAAGGAGTTGTGTAAGAATAGGGTTGGGGTAATTGGTTTGAGGTGGAAGGGAAAATGGTGATGGAGTGTAGGTGATGTTAGGGGAAGTGAAAGGAATACTAAGGGGTGTGAAGGTGGTGGATGGGGACTTGCGATGCCACAAGAGAACTAGGAATGCTAGTTGGGATTGCGAAAGAAGGAGCCATATGAATAACCCATTGCATAGTTGTGGTGACTTGAGGAGTGGTATAAGTTGATATGGATGCTATGATTGAAGGGGGAGGAACTTGAGATCCTCCTTGGCTTACAGGAATGTTTGTGGATTGGGTATTAGAAGAAGCATGTTTATTGTAAATCTCAACAATTCTTTTCATAACTTGTAAGCCATCATCACTTTGAATCAAGTGATGAAGTTTTTCGATTGCGGGTATGGTGGTGGTAGAATTTTTTTTAAGGGACAAGTCTTGTTGTAAATTTGCAAAATCCTCATGAATATTAATGGCCTTTTCTTGCAGGATGGAATTGTTTTGTGTGTCAACATTCATTGGATGGAAAGGTGAAGGCATAGAAGTGGTATTGTCAATGCCTAATGCATTATTTTCCATACTAGGAGTAGGAGCTCTTGAGATCCCAAGGTCCACAACGAAAGTGTTATCTCGGGAAGCCATGAGTCTAGAACTTTGTCTCACTAAGGTATTATCAATGGGGCACCAAACACTCATACAAGTACCACAAAATATGGGGTGAATGTAAATGCAAGGTAATCTAGGAATTCTAAATGCAAATAATTTTTTTTTTGCTAACGGTAACACAAAAGTAACTACAGAAAACAAAAATGCAAGAAAATGCTAGAAAATGTTTGAAAATGAAATATGAATAGTGCAGGTGGATTGATTCTCCCAGGGTGGCGAATGAGTCCAACTATGAGATTTTTTTGTGTTTTTCAGAAATTTTAAAATGATTCTAATGCTCTTCAGATGTCAATTAAGGATGTAGATGCAAAATTTTAGTTTTTTCAATGATATGCAATGCATAAATGAAATCTAAATAAAGTTTTCACTAATGCAATATGAGAAGTCATATAATGCAAGAACAAAACAATAACCTAATTGAATGTTGATGCAAGTGTAATATAGGATGCAATATGTGAATAAAATTAGAAATGCAAAGTGTTCAAAATGCAGGTTCACCAAAATGAACTGTAGATTTTTGGCACCATGCACCTTTCTAGCTCTTCTAGGGTTTTTCACCTTAAAGGAGAGAGTAGGGCCAAAAATGCTAACTAGTTCATTCAAATTATGTTATGTGTGATGTTATTTAAGCTAAACAAAGTGAACTAAATGAAATTTAGTGATCTATATGACTGAATTTGAATGCAAAACTAAAGATTTAAGCTATGTTGGAAAACACAATGTGATATGTAAAACAATGAAATAAGAATGAATAAATTCATAATAGAAAGAAATGGGTTGAAATAGTGTGCACCTAGGCAAGACTTGAGGAATCTAGAATCTTTGAAATGTTTTTTGGAATCACAGAAAATCAACAATGGGAATCATTCGCCCAGGGTGGTGAATTAGTCCTGCTTCTGGTGAAAACTATCTGGAACCAATTTTTGACTGTCAGGATCTAGAATATGACAAAACCTATATTTTTAGTCTTAAGGTGGGACTCATTCCCCGTCAGTGGTGAATTAGTCCTCTCCCAAAATTCTAAGAAATCAGGAGACAACTCTGCAACACTAGATCTAGAAATGTCTACTTGTCGGGTTGTCGAAGTCAATTCTGCAGGAAACAGACAGAATACCTTCTCCAAGCTTGAAAAATTATTGATTTGACTTGAAGCACCTATTTGACTTGTTGAACACTCTTCAACACTAAAATTCTTGTTAAATTTGCACACAAAAGTTTGCAAACACACATGCAAGAGGGGAAAAATGGTTGAGGGTTAGCAAATAGGTGTTTTCCTTAGTCAAACCTCACTTTGGTAATCAAACCCTTAATGAAATAATGAAATGCAAGAGAATGATAAAAATATAACATGCAAATTCTATCAACTTACCAAACCCTTATTGATGAAAATACATGAAGTTGTGTCAATGGATGCTCTAAAATGCTTGAATTATGCTTGATTTGATGTTGTAAGATGCTTGAATGCTTGAAGGTGATGTGAGATTGAATGCTTGAATGAATGGGGGTTGAAATGGATGTAAAAATACTTATTTATACATTCTTGTGCCTTAGTAACCCATTAATACCTCATCACAAACTGACATCAAGTGATTTTGAATAGAAACCCAAAAGGAAATTTTAAAATTTTAAAATTTGGAGCCAAGGGGGACTCATTTGCCACCCATGGCGAATGGGTCCCACCTAGGACCTGAAAATGGTTGTCAGGAATTAAGTCACATTTAATGTTATTTGTCGGGTTTACATTAAAAATGGAACTTAATTAAGGCTTATAAGGGCATAAATGAGTCAAATAAAGCATAAGAAAGGTGTAAATAGTGAAATTATGCCTAGTAAAGCGTGAAATCTTGTTACAAGACTTTACAAAACTTCAAAATAGGACTTGATTAGTGATGAAAAGGTGATTTTTAGGTGAATTGTAATGAATAGAGTCTAGAAGAGTGTAGAAATATTTTACAACACTTCACAACACCTTCACCATACATCATTATTTGAATTTTAGTACCTAAATATGCATGTTCAAGCCATGTTACGACATAAAATTAGAGCAAAATAGACCAAGCATCATGAAACAAGGCCTAAAAGACCATGAAAATGACAAGGGTCCATTTTTCTACGGTGCATGGACAAGGGAACTTTAGTTTCTATAGCTTGTAAGGCCTCTTACGTTTGCTAGATTCACCAATTTCTTGAATTGAACATGGAGGAGGAGGACCTAAGGTGATCCTATCATCCTTGTCATTGCTATAAGTCATTGGTTGTTCTTTAGGAAGAATGATATTCATATCGAGAGGAGAATATAAGATCATTGTACCATCACTACGAAGCCTTAGGTATTCTTTAGGAGGTCTTATGCTACAAGGAGGATCTTGATATCCTAACCCTTTGGTTTCTTCAGTTGGGATTTTCTCTAAGACTTGATGAATGTTATGTTCACTTGTCATATCACATCCTTGTTTACTCAAGATTGTGAATCCTTTTTCATATGTTTCTTCTAGATTGATGGGAGTGTTTGTTACTTTGTTATCATAAAATGGTTGAGTATTTGCTTGCTTAGAGGAACTAGGTTCACCTATTGTAGGGAACTTAGGTTCAAATTTTGTTTCAGGATGTAAGTAACCAAAAATCTCAAGAGGTGGTATCATAGGGTGAATTGGTTGTTTCATGGAAGGATAAAAATATGCATTAGCTTCAAGGTTGTTAAGACAATCATTTAGGAACTTATTCATGTTGTCACCATCTTCTCCAATGATGTCAACATCACGAGGAGGACATGCATGAGTAAGTTCAATTTCATTAGGTTCATTTTCAAAAGCACAACTTAACACATCCACTAAGGACTTTAAGGACATCCAAAGCTTACTAAAGCACATATCCATGATGCAAATTTTAGATTCTAAACTATGTAACAATTTGAAATGAAATGTTCTAGATGTAATTTTGAATTTAAGGAATGCATAAGATGAGGTAATTTAAAATAGATGCAATGAATTGGATGAAATAGAAAATCTGTAAACTGAAACAAAAAGGAAATAAAAAAGATAGAAACTCAGAAGCTAAACTTTGAATGCCAAAAAATGCAGTGCAAAATATGAAAAGCGTCTATTTTTCCCAAGGTGGCAAATGAGTCCTAGTGATGATTTTTTTCAAAAAAAAAAGAATTTTTAATTGAATTTTATGCTTTTAATGTTTTATGATCTGTATGTGAGATTCAAATGCAAATTTTGAATGATTTTCAATAAAATGAGATGCAAAAATGCAAGCTATATGAGCTTTCACTAATGTAAAATTTGAAACCCTAGGATGCAAGTTAACCAATGCAAGTCCTAATGCAATGCTAATGCAAACCAAATCTAGGATGATAATGCACTCCAAATCAGAATTATGATGTTCTAAAGGGAAGTTCACCAAAATGGAACCAATGAAAATGGGTGGGGAATTAATTAAGCACTATCACACCTACTTTCAAGCTATTCTATTCAAGGATAACCCTAGAGATCTTAATGTGAAAGAGAAAGAGACCTTGCAATAGGGTTGTCTTAGTGGATGAAAGTAGACTAATAAGGGGTTCACCACCAATTTTAGACTTGGAAAAGATAATGAAATTCAAGATGCAACAAATAACCCTAATTGAATGCAAAGTAACACTAAATGGCCTAGAAAAGTGAATGAAATGAAACAAAAAACTGAATACAGGAAGGTGTGCACCTAGGAAACTAAAGATGGCTGAATGGAGGTCTGAATCACTAAAAAATATGAATTTAAAGCTAATTGGGACTTAGTCGCAAAGCTGGGTGAATTAGTCTAGTTTTTGGGAAACTATGTAGGAGCAAGAATCTGCCAAAAGGGTATCCAAATCTGTAAAAAATTGAAAACTGATTGGAACTAGGACTCATTCACCAGAAGTGGTGAATTAGTCCAGTTGGGCTTTTTTGAAGCTTCAAAGGCTGATCCTTCTCTTCTCTATCTACTTTGTCCTTCCTAATTGGTTTCTGGATCTGAAACTCCAATTTGTAACCTATAGATCTTCTCCAAGGTTCTCTAAGGCCTAATGACAACTTTGATCTCTTGACAACTTTTCTCCAATCTCACTCCTTAGGAAATCTGTAACCTAGACCTAAAAATCACACACAAAGGAGAGGGGAAAATGTTGTGGGGTTAGTGGATAGGGGTTTGCCTTGGTCAAACCCCGTTTTGGAAATAAATCCTTGAAATGAAATCAAATAAGAATGGAGAATGATGAATGGACAAATGACAATGTTGCAACTCACCAAACCCTAGCAATAAGGTGCTACAAATATGTATGTAATGGCTCCAATGGATGTAGACCTTGACTATTGCTTGAATTGGATAGATCTTGAATTGAACACTTGCTTGAATCACAAAACACTACACCATAATTGTTAGCTCTAAAACAACATGATTCATGGAATATTTGACATGATGATTGATGCTTGAAGAACTTGTGAATTCTTGTGAACACTTGATTTCTTGTTAGATTGCTAGGTGAAAATATGAGTGAAAGAACCTTGTATTTATACTTAATTATGAAAGAATTCTTGAAATTACAACACTACAAGTCGAGATTAGATCTAGGAGAATAAAATCCTGCAATAAATTTGGGGATGTGTAGGATCAGGGTGCTGCCACAATAATGGGTTACACTTTTTGGGACATCCTGATTTTTTCCTGAAATCACATATTTTTAGAAAATACAATGACTTATGACTTTAAAGGTTCCATTTAAATTATTTTAATTAAAGAGGGATTGATCAAACCCCCTTAGATCAAACCCCCTTGGATAGAACCTTGTTAGATTTAAACCATACCTATAATTGAGTCTCCTCTACACCTATCAAAATGCTGATAAAAAACCACTTTTGATTTACCTTTTGGGTGATCAAATGAATTCATTTAAATTTTTTTGTAATCCTGTAACCCTTATTATAAGCTTCCCAAAAAGTATAATTTTAAATATGTTTAATTTGATTACTATATTTATTTTTTTATTTCTTGTGAATGTAGGATTTTCAATGAACATCAAGTTCTTTATTTCACACATACGAAAAAATAGAAAAATAGAGAAAAAAAATTCTAAAAAATACATGTCCACTAGGTATTGATGCCCTTATTCCGACAAAAAAAGAATAAGTTAATTCAAATGAATACAAAAAAAGTGATGCGTGCCGAAGTACACCTTTGTCCAAATTATGATTACGCTGACGTGAAAAATTAATTGAAAATAATAATATGAAACTAAAAATTATGAAAAAATATCCATCCCCTAGATATTGGTGTGAAAAAATTGTATTTTAAAAATTAGAATTGTATCCTATCTATAAAAAAAGTTACATGGGCCAAAGTAAACATCACTTTTTAAAAATGCTGATTAGTAGAAAATATCAGTTATTAAAAATTACATAAAATGATTCACAATTTATTTTTTAATTTTTTAAACAAATAATAATTAGAATCTACACAAAATATCTAACAAATAAATAGTTTGATTCACCTTTAAAACCTTAATGGTTTAGCTGCTATAGGTGTAAGAACGTGAATGTCTAGTGAAAAATCTTGATTTTAATGTCAAGTTTGGCCAAAAATTGTAACCCATTATTGTGGGATCACCCATCATTATGGAAAAAACAGACCCTTAAGTGGCAAAAAATTTAGAAAAATCAGATTTAGGCAACTTGATGTAAAAATTTGAATAAGTTATCTATATTATTTTTTAAATATGTAAGAATAGAATCTATGGCAAATTAAATGTAGTTTTTAAACAACTAGGTTTGTTTTATTTTATTTTTAAATCTATTTGGTGAAAATTTGAAATTTCAATGCAGTAGTACGTAAATTTCAGGGAAAAAATAAGTAGGTGTATGTCTGACCACCCTAACCACAATAAAATGATAATATTTTTTTATAATATTTTAGATATAAGTAGATGAATCATGTCAGGATGTGATGCATATTTTTTGTAATTTTTTTCCAAGTAAATAATTAATTATGAAATTTTTATTACAACTTTTAAAAAATATAAAAACTTGTATGTCTAGCCACCTTAACTTGGTCAAAACTTCATGAAATTCAATCTTTTTTTTTAATCTTATAGTATGTGAAGCATAGAATGTGACCCATGTTTTGGATTCAAAAAATGTGATACTGTTTGAAAGCTATAGATATTTTTCAATCATCCTATCAATCAGGACTTTAGTCGTAATTCAAATAGAAAATGAATAATAATTATTTATTAAATTCAAAGTAAAGCATAATTTATATTGGTGGAAAGTTGAGAATCTCCTTTAAAAACCCTTTTTTTTAATCAAGTTTGGGTAAAAAAAATTCATCAACCACATACCCTACACATACCCATCATATTGCCACTTTTTGGCCCATCATGATCTTGCACATACCCATTTAAATTAATTTTAGTTTTGGGTCACACAGGACTCATTTTCCCAAGATGGTGAATGAGTCCCATCTGGCATAATGTATGGGACCAAAAATAAAAAGTGCTTAGAAATGTGTGAAATTTGGTTTGGGACCAAAGACCTAGGTGGGACCCATTCACCAAAGGTGGAGAATGAGTCCCAAATCACTAAATTTGGGCCAATAAAATAAAAAACATCAAAATTATGATTGTCTAATGATTATTGTCGGGATTATCCTCGAAGAGATGCAATAAATGAGGCTTGTAGATACAAAATAGGGCCAATTAAAGCATAAAAGATCCCAATTATTAATGACAAGCCTAGAAAAGTGTGAAAGTGTGTTACAACACTTTACAACACTTCATATAAGCCAAGATTAATGTTTATTTTAATTAAAAAGAGGTTTATTAGGTTTAGTTAATTAATAAAACCTTAGAAAAGTGTGAAAGTGTGTTAAAACACTTCACAACACTTTAGAAAGGTGCCATTCAATGTCCATTAGTTCACATGGGCCCAAGACCTAATGTGAATGTGTCAACCACATTATAACACTAAATGAAGGAAACATTAAGCCTAACTCACAAGGAGGGCCCAAACAAGCCAGGAAAAGTATAATGGATAATTTTTCTATGACTGCAAATAGTGTCATGAATAGAGATTACATGTTAAGTGGAAGTAATCTTCTTCACTTTGTTCTCATCAATTTATCTTCTATCATTGCAAACTATTTTTTCTTAACTATATTCCATTTATTGAACTAAATCTCTTTGATCTTCTTCACAATTTCACAAATCTTTCATTATCTCAATAGTATATAAATTTACCAAGTACAACAATGATTTTTAAGTTAGAGAGGGTCATCTAAACATTATTTCCATTTACTAGGTACAACGTGCAACTAGTGGAATCAACTCATCATTCAACCAACAAGTAACTCCTAAACAAGAAAAATATTTTATGAAGAGGTATGCATTGCATTTTAGTTATTCCCATATCTAATGTCGTTACATTGTTCAAATAGTAGACCATAGTTTCCATTTCTATACGGGTGTGTGCACCAATCTGTAACACAAAAATGGCTCTTAAGATGTCACTTTTTTTTAAATCAACAAAGTTTGATGTTCACGAGAAAATGGAGATAGTCACACTCAAAATTTGAAGATGCAACAAGAACAAGAGTTGAAGTTCTTTGAGTCTAATTTCTAAGCTACTAATTTTATTTGAAAATAATGAAGATTAAGGGTTCTAGAAAGTGGTCCACCAAAAGTGGTCCTATTTTTATTAAAAAAATAGCATAGCATCTATTATGGCCTCCCTTTTTTGTTAACATTTTTTAAGAATAAAAAAAATCCAAATGGTGAGAAATTATCTAACACCATGTAGTTTATCCCAATTCTTTCAGCTAAGTTTTTAATGAATATATAATATTTTATGAATTTTCAAAGTGGACACATCTTGAAAAGGTGAAATCCCTAAAAATTTTGAAAACTAATCAATTTTTATTTTTTTCATTACATGTATGTTACATGGATTTCGGTCCTCTCACTTAAAGATTGGTACCCCCATGTCAAAATTTGGTTAAGCCTTAAGTCGGGTAGTGTTCTATTAAGCATTGCTAACCTAGGCAGTGTTTTCACTAGTTCGTCTAACTTCCCATTTTATCGCCAGTCATCATTTTCTTCTCCATTTTATCAAGGGTGGTGTTTCAAGGAATTAGTGTAACTTCTACAATACTTTGAGCCCTTGATTTGATAAGTTGGTGGTCCATACTCAAGGTTCATGAACTCATCAAAAAGATCGCTGGTAACAAGTTTCACAGTCTTTCAAACCTGGGGCAGATATTAAGTGGTTTCTAAAACTATTGGAAATGAGTTGTTCCATTTTTTGAACTTCCCATATTACCACCTAATTATATTTTAAAAAGGAATTAAGTAACCATAGTGTAGTTTATTTTATTAGGATACATTTCCAGTTCGAAGTACCAAGCTATTTGTGCATAAATGAATAAGAAAATTCCATCCAAATATAGCAAATGAAACTGAGATCAAAAGACAAGATTGCTCATGAAAAGAGAGGAGACACTAGGAATATAAAACATTATATTATTATTATTATTATATATATGCTTGTGGCAATACAAAATTCACCAGTTGATTTCAAAATACTAGATAGTATCAAAATGATTATTTCTTTAGGCACAAAAGGAAAAAATTAGCACACAGATTGCTTCCACCAACACCTGGAGGATCTCTATCTAGGCAGGTGATAGAAGGTTCTCATGAGATTCCAGGAATTGGGAAAACACCCCCATGTCGTTCTTCACCAACCTTGCATGGAGAAAGGTCACTGTTTCTTCGGTGGCTTCATTTTGGGTCACAACCACAATGCAAATAGTGTTGCCCACTATGCCGTAGAAAAATGGCCCCTTGAAATTTTCATGGTCTTTTAGGCCATTCTTCATGATCCTTGGTCCATTTTTCTCTGATTTAATGTTGCAATGTGGCTTAAACATTCACATTAGGTCTTTAATATTCAAATTATGGCATCTTGTGAAGGTGTTGTGAAGTGTTGTAAAACATTTCTACACTTTTCTAGACTCTATTCATTACAGTTCACCTAAAAATCACCTTTTCATCACTTATCAAGTCCTATTTTGAAGTGTTGTAAAGTCTTGTAACAAGATTCCACGCTTTTTGAGGCTTTATTTCACTATTTACACCTTTCTTGTACTTTATTTGATCCCTTTATGCCCTTATAAGGCTTTAATTAAGTGTGTTTTTGAATGTAAACCCGGAAAACAACATTAAATGCAAGATAATTCTCAACACCCACTTTCAAGTCCAAGGTGGGACCCATTTTCCATGGGTGGCGAATGAGTCCCTCTTGGCTCAAAATTCAAAATATTCCAATTTTTCTTTCAGGTTTTTATTTAAAATCACCTTATGATGGCCTATGATGAGGTATCTTTGGGTTACTAAGGCACAATTGTGTATAAATAAGTTTTTTTACATCCATTTTAACCCTCATTCATCAAGTTCACTTATTCACTCATTCATTCAAGCATTCAAGGACCTTGTATCATTCAATCAAGCATCAATCAAGTATTTTGGAGCAACCATTGTTATATCTTCATATTTCTTCAACAAGGTTGGTAAGTTTAAGACATTTGCATGTTGTTTATTCATCTTTCCTTGTTCATTTCATTCCATTTCTTCATTAAGGGTTTGATTACCAAAGTGGGATTTGACAAAGGAAAATCCCTATAACCTAACCCTTAACCATTTTTCTCCTTTTGCATGTGTGTGTGCAGTCTTTTGTCTGTATAAATTTTTCAAGCAATTAGGTGTTGAAAGGTGGTCAACAAGTCAACAAAGTGTTTCAAGTCAACTACAACCTATTTCAAGCTTGGAGACAATAAATAGTCTATTTCCTATAGATTTGATTACATCAACTCAACAAGAAGAGAACCTCAGATCTGGTGCTACAAAATTGGTTCTTGATTTCGTGAAATTTTTGGAGAGGATTGATTCACCATTAGTGGAAAATGAGTCCCACCTTAAGGCTGGAAATCCATATTTTGTCATATTCCAGATCCTTACACTCAGAAACTAGTTTCTAGAAGTTTTCATTAGAAACAAGACTAATTCACCATCAGTAGTGAATGAGTTGCATTGATGATTTTTAGTGATCTCTGTCAGCCTTTAGGACACTCCAAATTCCTCATTCTTTTCCCAGGTGCACTTTGATTCAGCCTTAAGATTCTTTTTTGTTTTGCATTTGTTCATGTTTAGTTCATGCTTGCATATCACATTGTGTTTTCAAACATTGCATATTTCTTAGGTTTTCCATTCATAATTAGTCAAATAGTTCATTTAGTTGCACTTATATCAACTCATTTAGTTGAAATAACATCATACACATCCTAATTTGAGTGAACCACATTGATTTTTTGTGAGGTTTACCTCTCTCCTTTTAGTTGAAACATCCTAAGAGTGCAAGAGTAGCCTATAAGCCTCACATCCAAAACTCTATGGTTCATTTTGGTGAACTTTCATATTGAACATCATATCATTTAGATTTTCATTTATATTTGCATCCTAGGACTTAATTTCTTTTTCTTTTGCATTGCATTTGCATCCTAGGATTTCTTAAAAGTGCATTAGTGAAAAACTCATCTAGAATTCATTTTTTCCCATCATATCATTCAAAAATTGAAAACCTGCATCTGCATCCTTAGTTTGCATTTGAAAATCATTAAAATCACTTTACATTTTCTAAAAAACACAAAAAAATATCATACTTGGAATCATTCACCATCCTAGGCGAATTAGTCCACCTAAACATTTCATATTGCATTTCAGTTTTTTGTAGTTTCTTTCAATTTTGCTTTCCAGAATCTCTCTTTTCTGCTATTTCTTGCATCTTAGTTTAATTGCACTCATTTTCATCATGGAATTTTCTTTTAATAAGTTTTGGAATTCATTAAAATTCTTGGTATACATGTCCAATTGTGCCTTTGGCTATGACCCTAATGACCTTGAGCTTCCTCATGCTCCTTCAACTCCTCATGATTGTCCTCCTCATGATGTAGACATCATTGGAGAAGAGGATGAGAGCATGAACAAGTTCCTCAACGAATGTCTTGATAACGTTGAAGCCAATGCAACCTTTTACCCATTCATAAAACCACCAAATCTTCCTACTATTGCACCTCCTGATCACTTTGGATACCTACATCCCGAAACTCAAGTGGGACCTAAGATCTCTCCATCAAGTGGACCTAGTTCCTCTCAACAACCACATCCTCAACCATTTTATGATAAAAAATTTACAAACACTCCCATTAACCTTGAAGAAACATATGGAAAAGGATTTACTATCCTAAGTAAGCAAGGTTGTGACACAACACATGAGCATAACATTCACCGAATTCATGAACAAAAACCAATAGAAGAAAACACAATAGGATTAGGATATCAAGATCCTCCTCATACTAATAAACCTCCTTTTGAATATTGGAGACTTCAAGATGATGGTCTAATGATCTTTGATTCTCCTCCTGACTTGAACATTCTCCTTCCACGTGAAAAACCATTACCTTATTCTCATAACAAGGATGCTAGGATCCCCATGGGTCCTCCTCATCCTTCCATTCATGAGAAAGTAGAATCTAGCAAATGAAAATGGCCTTACAAATTGAAAAAACTCAAGTTTCCTACTCATCCTCCACCTGAATGTGAAAGGATACTTCAACTTCTTTTAAACAAAGGCCTTATACTTTTACCACCTATGAATAGGTTGGTCATCCATCCTAAAGATTCTAACATATGGGTATGTGCAGGATCATGATGGGCCAAAAAGTGGCAATATGATGGGTATATGGCTACTGACTTTTTTTTACCCAAATTTGATGAAACGAAAAGGGTTTTTAAAGGAGCTTCTTAGATTTCCACCAATATAAATTATACTTTACTTTGAATTTAATAAGTAATTATTATTCATTTTCTATTCGAATTACAAATAAAGTCCTAATTGATAGGCTGATTGAAAAACATTTATAGCTTTCAAATGGTATCACATTTTTTGAATCCAAAACATGTATCACATTCTATGCTTCGTATACTATAGGATTAAAAAAATAAAAAAATGAATTTCATGAAGTTTTGACCAAGTTAAGGTGGTCAGACATACGAGTTTTTTATATTTTATAAAAAAATTAATGAAAAAATAATTAATTATTTACTTGGAAAAAAATTACAAAAATATGCATCACATTGGGACATGAGTCCTCTACTTATATCTAAAATCTTATAAAAAAATATTATCATTTTATTGTGGTTAGGGTGGTCCAGACACCTACTTCTTATTTTTCCCTAAAATTTAAGTACTACTGCATTGAAATTTCAAAATTTCACCAAATAGATTTTTTTTTTTTTTACAAACCTAGTAGTTTAGAAACTACATTCAATTTTCTACAGATTCTATTCTTACATATTTTTGAAATAATATAGATAACTTATTCAATTTTTTACATCAAGTTGCCTAACTCTAATTTTTCTGAATTTGTTGCCACTTAAGGGTCTGTTTTTTCCATGATGATCCTGCACATACCCATACCATATATTGCATATAGTATCATGTTCTTGGACATCAAACTGAAAAAATTTCAGACACTGAATGACATATTGAACAAGTATCACTTCACTGATACTAACTACTTTCCCATAATCCCTTAAAAAAAAATCCTTTTATCATGCCATAGTTGTAGAATTTTTCATTCTCCCTATTGCATGATCCCTCCCATCACCTTTCTTGGCTCACTGTTACCTCACATCCGGTGGGGGGAAAGAAGTTGTTAGCCTTATACTAGTACTGCATTTGTTATTGTCTCTTAACTGCATTATTCACCTTCCAGTTATACCACTTAAGATTGAGAAGCCAATAGCTCTATTAATGGTTGACTTACATTTGCTTTACTAGCTCCTTTACATGATTTTTATGTGTGTATTGTGTTCCCCCGTAAAATGCATTTGATGTTCTCTCTCTTTGTACACTTATTCTATTTGTACCTCTATTCTTATATATGTCATGCATTGCCCTTTTTTCCTTTGTTTTGTTTTTTCCTTTTGGGGATGATACAAAGCATTGAGATGCCCTATGTCTCTTCCATGTTGACCCAATCAATCCATTTTCCTTTTTACTTTTTCCTTTCTTGTGTTTCTCCTTTTGGGGATGATGCAAGGCATTGAGACCGAAATGTCTCCTTCATGTTGACCCAAAAGCTTTTCCTTTTCTTTTTCCTTTTCATTTTTATTTTTGCTTGTGTTTCTCCCTTTGGGGACAATGCAAAGCATTGAGACCACAATGTCTCTTCCATGTTGACCCAAAACAGACTTTTCTTTTATTTTGTTTTCACTCTCTTTGTGTCATTCTTCCAATTCTATGTGCTTTGGGGAATGATGATAGTTCTGAGCTCTTTCATAAAAATATTGCAGCAATGAACATACTGACCCTAAATCCATAGATCCCTTATGTGTTTGGTCTATTCCTTTTTGGGGGAAACCCCTCTTTCTTTTGTTTGTTCATTTTTCTTTGAATGACGCAACCTTACTCGAAAACATATGACTTGGCATAGGGGATTTCTGAGTTGGCTCTCATGTCTTGTTTTCTTTTTACATATTTCCTTTGCTACTTTAAATTAATTGCTCATAGAATGGTGTGTAGCAACTCCTTTAAAGTGGGGGGCATACATTGGCATCATTTCATTTTCATTTTTGGTTCCTAGTGTAGCCTTGTTACTTTATACAATGTGTTTGTCATTTTGTGGATGACATTAGGTGTGATGTCCTTCATAAGTGTGATCTATCTTCTACATATTACATTCCTCTTAGTGGCCTGATGTGACACACTACATCCCCTAGGTTGTGAATATTTTATTCTTTGATTGGTCCTCTCTTGGAGACATTAGACACAATGTTCCCTAAGTGAAAAACCTTGCACAAGCTTAACAAGACTCTTTCAAACATCTTTTACATGTTACATTTTTGCTACCTTGCATAACGCAACTTGCATGCCTGTGGTACCTTACTCTTTGTTCATAGATTCTAAGCATATAAAGCTTTGCTTGTCTCATGAAGCACATAATTTTTTTTTCTATTGGGGTGCCTTGCTAAAGTTATCAGGAGGTATAACTTTAATATGGTTGAGTGGGAAGCCCATTCAATGGCACAACTTTCCCCATATCCACCTTTCTGTTTGTAAGTGCATACCAACTAGCATATGTATCTTACCTTTTGGATCTTCTCACCTGGCGAACCGCCATGAGTTCTATCACCCCAAAGTGAGTATGCATTATCTTTTCTTGCAAACAACCTAGATCTAATCCACAACTAGTTGGATAGATGATCGAAGCTCAATTCAATTCTCCCTTTTCTTCTTCTAATCCACATGTGTGTTCCTTTGTTCTTACATTTAGTTTTCCATGGGATCTTCATCTTGAGGGTTTGATCATCCCTCTTGATTGTTATCATTCCATCTTGCTAACATAAGTGCATTGGGACCTCTCTCTTGATATGCATGGCTACTTTAGTGTGATTTTGAAGCAACTTCATCCTCTCACTAAAGTGGGGGCTAAATGTGTCGTAGAAAAATGGACACTTGACATTTTCATGGTCTTTTTAGCCTTTCTTCACAATCCTTGGTCCATTTTGCTCTGATTTAATGTTGTAATGTGGCTTAAACATTCACATTAGGTCTTTAATATTCAAATTATGGCATCTTGTGAAGGTGTTGTGAAGTGATGTAAAATATTTCTACACTTTTCTAGACTCTATTCATTACAATTCACCTAAAAATCACCTTTTCATCACTTATCAAGTCCTATTTTGAAGTGTTATAAAGTCTTGTAACAATATTTCATGCTTTTATAGGCTTAATTTCACTATTTACACCTTTCTTCTGTGTTATTTGACCCCTTTATGCCCTTATAAGGCTTAATTAAGTGTGTTTTTGAATGTAAACCCAAAAACAACATTAAATGCAAGATCATTCCTAACACCCACTTTCAAGTCCAAGGTGGACCCATTCACCATGGGTGGCGAATGACCCTCTTGGCTCAAAATTCAAAATATTTCAAAGTTTCTTTTGGGTTTTTATTCACCTTATGTCGCCCTGTGATGAGGTATCTTCGGGTTACTAAGGCACAAGTGTGTATAAATAAGTGTTTTTACATCCATTTTAACCCTCATTCATCAAGTTCACTTATTCACTCATTCATTCAAGCATTCAAGCACTTTGCATCATTCAATCAAGCATCAATCAAGTATTTTGGAGCAACCATTGTTATATCTTGATATTTCTTCAATAAGATTGGTGAGTTTAAGACATTTGCATGTTGTTTATTCATCTTTCCTTTTTCATTTCATTCCATTTCTTCATTAAGGGTTTGATTACCAAAGTGAGATTTGACCAAGGAAAATCCCTATAACCAAACCCTTAACCATTTTTCCCCTTTTGCATGTGTGTGTCCAGACTTTTGTATGCAGATTTTCCAAGAAATTAGGTGTTGAAAGGTGGTCAACAAGTCAACAAAGTGTTTCAAGTCAACTACAACCTATTTCAAGCTTGGAGACAACCTAGAGTCTATTTTCAGTAGATTTGACTCCATCAACCTAACAAGTAGATAACTTCTGATCTGGTGCTACAGAATTGGTTCTTGATTTCACAAAAAATTGGGAGAGGACTAATTCACCATCAATGGCGAATGAGTCCCACGTTAAGGCTAGAAATCCATATTTTGTCAGATTCTGGATCTCGACACTCATAAACCAATTTCTAGAAGTTTTCATCAGAAGTAGGACTGATTCGCCATCAGTGGAAAATGAGTCGCACTGGTGATTTTTAGTGATCTTTGTTAGCCTTCGGGACACTCCAGATTCCTCATTCTTTGCCCAGGTGCACTCTGATTCAGCCTTCTTCTTTTCTATTTTGCATTTGTTTATGTTTAGTTCATGCTTGCATATCATATTGTGTTTTCAAACATTGCATATTTCTTAGATTTTGCATTCATAATCAGTCAAATAGTTCATTTAGTTGCACTTATATCATCTCGTTTAGTCTAAATAACATCATACACATCCTAATTTGAGTTTCACATTGATTTTTTGTGAGGTTTTTATCTCTCCTTTTAGGTGATACATCTTAAGAGTGCAAGAGTAGCCTATAATCCTCACGCCCAAAAACATATGGTTCACCCACTGGTCCACTTTGTGGGTAATTGTTGACGCTAGCTATGGCTACATTCACACGATGGAGAAACTTAGGCCAAACTAGGTGCTCCACTACTCTCATTTCCCAATCATGACACTTGGAGGTACAAATAATAGTGTATAAAAAATGCTCTAGAAGTGTAGAATTGTGCACAGGAAGTTTGTTTATAAACATGTCTCCCAGTATGCAACACATCACTTCCTCTTCAACTTCACTCTAGAAAATTACGACCTCTTTCATCTAGTCGGATAAATGCCTGAAGAAGGGGATGCATTTGATCTCTTCAATGGAAATGAATTCATTCATGGATACTCTGTCACTCTAAGCACTCGCCATGTTTGACACTTCAAGTTGGTGAAGTGTGGTGGTACCTGTTAAATTTATAGAAGGTTGGAAAGACATTTGAACTGAAGATGATCAAGGCTATAGGATGGTAATGCAATCAAAATTAATAGTTGATATGATTGGAATTTAAGTTATATTCCCAATTGATCTTCTAGTTGTATAGCTTGCATGTTTATTTCCATTACACCTCTGCAACAACTATTTAATGGTTAATTTGTGAGATATGCAAACTACTCAAGAATTGACGGCCACAAAGTAGGAGTTAAATCAAGAAATACTCAAAAAACACTCGATGTATTATCATTAGTGATGTAATCATTCTGGTTATGTATTATTTCTCGACTGTCAGTTTTCAAGATGAATGGTTAAGTGGCAATAAATTATTACTACAATTTATTAGTAGTTGTCGAAGAGAAGAAGAAGACCCCTTTATCTTGGTATAGAATGATTCAATGAGGGTCTAATTCCTGGAGAGTATACTGTGTTGTATTTAAGGGAGGAACATTTCTTTTTGTTTTGAGTCCATTTGTTTTCTTATTGCAATAATGCATGATCTGTGTGTTGTGAGTTGAATGTAATGTTGATCGTATTGATCTATGAGTCATGTGCAAAACTAGAATATATTTTTTGTGTTAAATCTATTCAACTACATTTATTTCATTTATTGTAATTATGAAATCTCTCTCTTTCTCTCTCTTTCATTCGCATTCTTAATCAGTCATTCTAGTATGTGTGCTAGTTGATTAGTGATCCTTTAAATTTACTTTGCATTAGCAACATTTTTATGGGTTGATGTTTGTCACCTTTACTAATTTTTGGTTAAAAGTGTTGCAAGTATGAGGGTGTTTTCATTGATTTTAATTGGTTGTTGTTGTCATTGATGTCAACTATATGTAAGGAAGTTGGTTATTGGTTGTATATGTCAAGGATATTGAGAAAATTGTAATAAAGAAGGTTTACAAGTTGTGCATGCATAGTTGTGATGTTGAAGAAGTGCTATGAGTACATAGAGTTATCCTTATGTTGCTATGTCTAGAGATGTGTTAGAGTGAAGTATGTGCTATAATGATGTTTCTGGTACTTGGTTTCCAAGTTCTTTTTAGAAAATTTGATAAATAGAGGAAATACTGTCATGTAGGTATATAGTGTATGCTCTGGGATATGCTTTGCATTTCTTCTAGGTTGATACTATGCTTGTGCAGATCTGAGGTATTTTTCATAATTGTTGGTAGTCTCTATATCCATAAATTGGGTTGTTGGATCTGTTATCTCCTAGAAATGCACCCTATGCAAAGTTACGAAAAACTGAGCTTTCTAGAGAAACATGGGATCATTTCAAGGCTGTGGGTCACCTAAGGTTGAAATCAACCTCCGGATGAGGCCGGCTCCTAACTAGTAATATCACTTAACTACTAATCTTTGTGAGGTAAAGGGAGAAGGAATACATAAATTGAAAATTACTCCTATGGTGATACACCAAATTTTTTCAAACATGAACAGCTGATTAACACACAGTTTACAATCAACCAGTAAAAGTTGATATGCACAACTCAATACTCATGATATTGCATAAATGTTTCATAGGAAAGCTACGATACAAACAGTCCTAGAAGGATGATAAATTCTCCTCACAACTAAAATTTGTTTGCATCACCAAAATAACCTATAACCTGCAATATACACATCTCCTCTACTTAAAAGTACTATTAATGAGAAAATTGAGAAGGAATAAGAGAAACTCACATGTAAATTTATCAATCATTCAACACACTCAATGAAACAGATAACTGAGAAGGCAGAAGTTGCTTTCTTTATTGATCTCCAAAGGTGAAACTGTACATACAATGTCTCTAAATGAGCTAAAAAACTCAGTATTCTCCTCTAAGGACTCTCAAAAGTCACAAAGCAGAAAATATGCAAGTAAAAACTCCCTACAAAAAAGGAAAAAATGCCATATATACGAAAACTAAAAGTGTCGACCCTTTTTTTTTTAGTGTTTACAAAATATCAATTTTCAGAAGGGTCAACCCTCAGATCTTTTGGAAATAAAGCTAATGCATTCAATGTGCATCCTCCATGTCCACGTCGGTGAAAGATCACTCCAGGGATGGCACTTTAGATTTTTTGCAACCATGCATTTAATGTACTAATCTCAGACCTTCGTGTCTAGTCTTGAACTTTTTTAAAGAGCTGCCTTGAATGCCCTTGGAGCGTTGCCATTAATATCAATCTTCCTTTTGCTAGTAGACCTCACAGCTGTCCTGAGACTAACAACTTCTTCTTTCTTTCAGCCTTCTTCTTGCTCAAGATCTTTCTGTAAGTTGACTTCCCCTGCAAGAAGCTTCAGACTTTCCCATTAGATCTCCACACCATTGTTCACCGAGCTACTCCATTTACTTTTGATCTCAGAGTAAGTCTGTGTCAATTATGCTCTGTTGATCTCGTTCACAAAAGTAGTCAAACAGTCAAACAGCTAATGGTTCACCTTTGGTTCTCTCTGATTGGTTGAACATATGCCACACAAGCTCCCAGGCAGTCAAAGGTTATTCAGCCAGAATCACATGTCGGTGAGACACTGGCCGTGTCTCCCCGATGCTATCATACTCTATAACAACATCAACATAGCACACATCTATTGGGAGGACTTCATAGTGAGCAACAAAAGTTACACCGATGTCAAATATGGTCGCCCAGACTATCACTGTCGGCCAGAGGTCACAACGAGTGCAAGTCATTCAGCCAAGAGTCTCGGTGAGCCTCAAGAGTTATATTTCCATCATATAAACCATCAACAAGACAAACATTCATTGGTAAGGGGTCATACCAGGTTTCATTAGCCATACTGATATCCTTTTCCATCAGTGAGACCTCACTTGTAGGCAGGACATCATGCCGAGCGCAAATCTTCCGCTCGAAGTCTCCCCGATCTCGACCTTGTGGACCACTATCGGCAAGAGCTTCTCGGTCGGCAAGAGATTACACCAAAGGCATAACCTTCGGTGAGACATTCAGCAGTCGGCAAGACCTTACACCAAGCGCCTTTTCATTTCGGCAAGACCACCCTCAGTCGGGGAGACATCATAGCTAGCGAAGGTACAAACTTTCGTCGAGACCTCCATCTGTCGGCAGGACCTTATGCCGAAGGAAAAATCCTTCGGCAAGCTCATTTCATCATCTGTTGGCAAAACCCTAGCGGGTCGGGAAGACTTCTCAGTGAGGCCATACATTTCGGTGAGAGCCTATTTCACTTCAGGGAGACTTGCTTGGTCGGCGAGACCTTTTGCCAAGCTCAAACTTTATGCCAACGGTGCTTCACTTTGGCAAGATTTCACCCGGTTGGAGAGACTTTCGCCCTTCGCTATCCCCTGTCGTTGAGACTCTACTTAGTCATTGAGACATTACAACAAACTCCTTTCCTTCGCTGAGACTTCCTCTTGTCAGCCAGACCTTTCGCCAAAATCCTTTCTTTTGGTGACGCTAGCCCTATGCAACAGTGGGCAAGACCTCAGCAGTCGAGGAGACATATAAGAACCCATGGCGAATAAAATGTCTAGCTGACCGGTGGATCCCAAATGGATATAACACACTACCAGTCAGAAAGACATCTGAAAGGTCGCAGTGACTTTCTTCCTCAGGAGTTTTATGCTAAATCTAACTGAGGCAAGGCTTTCCAATAGACTTCCTTGTGAAATAGCATCAGATAAAGACCTTCCCAATGAAATCCGAGCACCTACATGCTGGGCTAAACCCTTATGGGAGCCACATTTAATCCATGTGCCGAATTTAAAACATAATTTCCCCTGATTGAGCCCGTAGGTAAAAATTGGGTAACATTTTTGGCGACCTTAGCTGGATGTTTGCCTGCGAAACATGAAACCAGTAGCCTAAAATTATCCATTGGGCATGGAGTCATTAGGAAAACTTAGAAGTGGATTTAAAACATCATCTTTATACATGGCTCAAATGCATTTGTAACTCATTAGAAGACTTGGAAACTTATTGAAAACAAAAAAACTACAGAAGTGAAACTATTTACTGTGCCGAAACAACATTTAGGGAATGCAACAACAACTAAACTAAAGTGCAACAATACTTATTGAATGCATAAAATCTAACCTAAAGCATGTACAAGGGGCAACTTATCACACCTCAAAACAAGGCTTGAGGTGTATCCCATTGACTGAGAGAGGAAGCACTTCACCTTCAGTTGTGGCCAGTTGGTAAGCATTGTGTTCTTTGCAGTCTTTGATAATAAATGGACCCATCCACATGTTGTAAAACTTGGTGTGATGGCCCGGCCTACCCTTTAGAACATCCCATTTTAGCACAAGATCTCCCACCATGAAATTTATTGATCTAGTTTTCTTATCAAATGTTCTTTTAGTCAGGATTTGCTAACGTTCCATGTTCTTCATAGCCTTGTTTCTAGTTTCTTCTAACTCCATCAGCTGAGTATGTCTTAAGGCAAGTGGATCAGTTTGTTCAAACATGACCAGCTGACTGGCAATGTCCAAGGCAGGCAACTCAGTAGAAATAGGTAATTTTGCTTCTTTACTATACACCAGCATGTAAGGTGAGTTCCCAATCACCTTCTTAGGGGTAATTCTATCTGCCCAAAGAGCATTCTTTAGCTTGATGTGCCAATCCCTCTGATTATTTTGAAGCATCCTTTTGATAATGTTAATCATATTTTTATTAGTGGACTCTGCAAGTCTGTTTCCCTAAGGATAATAGTTGGAGCTTGTGTTCAAGTAAATGCCATTCTTCAACGCCCAATCAACAACCTTCAAACCAACAAATGCCAGGGAATTGTCAGAAATTATAGAATCTGGGACTCCAAATCTGCAAACCATGTCTTCATAAAAATTCAACACTGTTGCTTCATTAGCTTCCTTCAGAGGCAAAGCTTCTGTCCATCGTGTAGAATAGTCCATTGATGTGATAATCCACCGATGGCTTGCACGTGAGGGTGGATTAATTGCCCCTATGAAGTCAATTCCCCACTTCATAAACAACTGCTCTATCTGAATTGGTTGCAATGGCAAAGCAACAAGCTTTTCTTTGCCTGAAAACAAGGCACATTTGGAACATCTCCTGACATATATATGTGCATTCTTAAACAAGTCAGGCCAATAATAGCCTACTCTCAATATCTTATATTTTGTTGTCCTTGCAGCATAGTGACCTCCAGAAGGTCCGTCATGGAACTCATGTAATATCTAATCGACTTGATCATTATCAACACACCTGAGCAGTACTCCACTATGATCTTTCCTATACAACACATTATCAATCAAGATGAAGGGAATAGACTGAAGTCAGTAGTACCTCCTCTTCATTCTATTCAGATTAGGTGGACATTCCCCAGCTCTCAAGAAATGTGACATCTCCTGCAACCAGCTGGTAGCTTCATCATCTGCTCTCCCAACATTAACCAAAACTGAGTCTCGTTCATCCTCTAATGTTGAAAAGTCTTCGTTAGCCAGCTACTGGCATATACCTTTTCCCCTTACCAATTTAGTGACCTGAATATCCACATCATACTCTATAACTCTTTTGATCCATCCACCCCACTTTTCATTCAAATCTTTACTGAGCAAAAATTCTTTCACGCTGGAATGTGCCACTTGTAGATGAATTTTGTTATGAGATAGTAGATGTCTAAATTTCTTCAAAATTTTCACAACAGCCAGCACATGTTTTTCTACGAAGGTGTACTTCTGCTCACAATCTTCCAAACCCTTGCTGAAAAAAGCAATGGGCTGCTCCAACCCTTCTACATTTTTTTGCACCAAGATTGCAGAAATTACATCAAAACTACCAAAAGCGTACAAAGTAAAATCCTTGCTGAAATCTGGGTTAACTAATGTTGGGGCTTAAGCTAATGCCTCCTTGATCAATTGAAAACTGTCTTTTGCTTCTCGGGTCCATTTAAACTCTACATTCTTTTTTAACATAGCAGCTATAAGGGGTTTTAACAAGGCTGCTATATTAGGGAGAAACCTTCTAACAAAATTAATATGACCAATGAAACTCTTCTTATGCTAAGGTAAAGGCAGCTCCAAGATTGCTGCAACTCTTTTAGGATCCACAATAATTCCTTCCCTAGATATGACATACCCAAGAAGCTTTACTTCATGAATAGAGAAAACACATTTCTTGGGATTCAATGATATACCGAACTCCTGACAACGTTCAAAAATCTACCTCAAATGGTCAATGTGATCTGTTGTCTTCTTGGAATGGACAGTGATGTCATCAAGGTATACTAAAACAAACTTATACATTAAGTTGCTAAAGGCCATGTCCATAGCCTTTTTGAAGGTTTCTCTAGAGTTAGACAAACCAAATGGCATTTTCTTATATGCCATTGTGCCCCACTTTGTGGTGAATGCAGTTTTAAATTGATCTTCTCCCCTTACCAAAATCTAGTTTTAACCAGAATATCCATCTAGCAAAGAAAAGCATTCAGAACCTGACACACATTGAAGAATCTACTCCATAGATGGAAGAGGGTGCTTGTCCATTAACAAAGCTTTGTTCAAATCTCTGAAGTCTACACATAATCTAAGCTCCCCATCTTTCTTCCTGACGGGAACTAGATTTGCAACCCAACTAGTATGCTTAATGGGAAAGATAATCCCACTTTCTATAAGCCTGCAAACTTCTTTTTGCATTAATGGCTCCAGTTTGGGATTAACTAGCTTTTGTTTCTGCCTTATGGGTTTAGCTACTGGCTCCAATTCTATTGTATGTTGTGCAAGATGTGGATCAAATCCCTTCAAATCTTCATACTCCTAGGCGAATATGTCAATGAATTCTTGGAATAATTGCAGAAAAGACTGCTTTTCAGTAGTAGTGTTTATTTTTCCTATCTTGAGGCTTCTCTTGGGTGCAATTTCTAAATCCTCATAATGATCTTGCTGAACCAGTAAATTGGCTTTGTTACTTTTAGCCTGATCATCAAAGTTGAAAATACTTTCTAAGGTGACCAAACCTTTAGGCAACTTGTTATTCTTTAATTGCAGTACCTGGTCTCCATACTGCTATTTAATTCTCTTTTGGTTTGATGCCACAAACATGTCCTCTTCAAGTAGAAACTATAGAATCTGCTCATCACTCTCAAAGACCTACCAGTTAACATTGTTGTCGAGCATTGAAGGCCTGATAATAACCTTGATGTGCTGCTGATTACACTCCTTCCTTATGCTATTCGGAATATCAAACTGATCTCCCACAACTGCTAATCTGACAGCATGCTAATTCTAATTTCTTGGAATTGAAATGATATTGAAAGCCTCAAAATCCTTAATGAGGTCCCAAACCCTATGCTTATACAATTTAAGAACATCATTTTTAATAGTGTTCAAGCCTCTAACCTGATTTACTATCAATTCACTATCCCCATGTACCTTCAAACACTTAATTCCACATTTCCTCGCCCATTCCAGCCCTTGAATAAGACCTTCATATTCAGCTATGTTATTAGTGCACGAAAATGCAAACCTAAAGGCTGCATAATATCTTTCATCTCTTGAGGAAACCAAGAATGCACCCCCACCAACGCCATGTCTGCTCCTTGAGCCATCAAAATACATTTCCCAAACCTCGTCTTGTTGATCATAATCATTCATTGGCCTCTTAACCAAGTTAGGCATCACTACATCAGCTTCTTGAAACATGTAGTTACCCATACCAGCATCTGACACCAAGTCACTTTCATCACTAGAAGTTTGGCCTACTGTCCACTCATCTAAAAGTATATCAAGAATATCACCAACAACAATGCGAGAATTAGAGACAACAGCACGCTCGTCTGGTTCAAAGATTATGCAATTTGCATTTATCGCACTAGGTATATAGGGTTCTATATTGTCTTTTGCAAGTAACTCAGAATTAATGGTTACCTTGGTTCCATACCTAGTATGGAACAACATGTGAGACCAGTCAGACGAAAGGTATCCCCCTATTTTAGCCGTAAACTCTCTTGACAAACATAACCCAAAATACAGAGGAAAATTTGCCACATAAATGTCTTGGGAAATTGAAAAATTAGGGAAAGCATGCAGAGTTAAGTTAGCATCTTTGATAAGACCCACTGTATTAACAGATGAGCCATCCAACTGGACTACTCCTTTCTCTAAAGGTTCATACTTTAAACCTAACGGATCATCTACTTGCTTGGGCATCACAGAACAGGTAGCACCACTATCTACCATACAATTGTGCACTAAATTTTTTCCAATAATCAATGAAACATAGAATAGAGGAGGTCTCGCGTTCTTACCTTGAATCGTAGATTTCCCCTTGCTACTAGGATTAGCAACTTTCCCTTGATCATCATTAGCCATCACGACCTTTTGGGAATCAGTAGCAACTTGTTCAAGATTTATATATTCAAATAATTCCTTTTTAAGTAGATCAGCCTGTCCAGGAATGCTCAAGGAGTCCCACATGGTCATATTCACGTTCATCTTCTTCATGTTGTCCACAATGTTATAAGGTACAGTTAAAGGTACCTTCTGATGTACTTTAGTAGCAACCGGTTCTTTATTCTTGTGAGGCTGCTCATTGATTGGTAAGACAATAGTTCCTTTTGGTACATTTAGAATAGGTGTGGATGATGCTTCTACAGTTGCAAGCCCCTTCTTCCTATCAGCTGATTGCTCCACCTCCAAAGCTCTTTTCTTAGCTCGTGTATTGGCTACAATTGCGGAATCAACATTCACACCACAAAACTCTTCACTTTTCCAATTTAAAAAAGTAGTCTCATTAAAATTTATATCTGGTTGTTGTTCAGGTATATTAGCAGGTGCATCTGGCTGTGGGCTAACAGTATTTTGGACCATAAATGCCTGATTAACTACCCCATTTGAGCATGAGGCTAGGTTATGTGCTTGATTACATGAATAACACCATTCATTTTCCATCACAAAGTTATTCTAGGCTAGAACCATATCTTTTACTAGACTTACAACATTAAGAGGAGCTGGATTATAAGATTGGAATGGTCTTTGATTAACATTTTTCCTCTGATAAGCACCTTGATAGGGTTGCCTATTTTGCTAATACTGATATCCCTAATTTTGATAAGACTAATTTGCATTCTGGCCTTGCTGTTGGTTCTGCTGTTGAAAATTCGACCTTGCCCCTTGATATTGTTTCTTTATGCTAATCAACTCATTTTCCATAGTTTGTAAATTGCTTTCTATCTTATGCTGACTAGAATTGATCTCTTGCAATTCACTTGATGGTCCTACAACTGACACTTCCTGACTCATAGCAATGGGTAATGTTGAAACAATAGGTAAAGGGGCTAAAGATAGCATTTGCAATGGCATATTTGATTGAATTTTAGGGAAGTAGGGCATAGGTTGCCTAGGTGCTAACTTGCCTGCTTGAATGAGGTTATTTTCTACCTTAATAGCTATACTATAAGCCTGAGGTAAAGAAATACCCCCCATGGACTGTATCATGACTAAGATATCACTATTTAAGCTTTTCAAATAGCATAAAAATGCATAATCAGCAGAAGGCCTTACCGTAGTAGGTATTTTGTTCCAAGTCTTTTGAAATCGGATATTGAATTCTGCCATATGTTCTTGTGGGGCTCTTTTAATGGTTGTTAACTACTCTACCAAAGATAGGTGATCATATTTTTCCTCAAAAAATCTGGAAAATTCATCACCAAGCTCATCCCATGTTCTTATAGAACCCACCGGCAAGCTTCTAAACCATTCCAATGCCTTCTTCTTGAAAGATGCAGCCAACAATCTCATAGCTACATTTTCTTGTGTCACATGATGCACATTGCACAATGCTGCCACATCTCTGATATGTTCAAAAGGTGTTACTTGTGCATCTCTAGTAAATTTTGGTAATCCTTTTAACGCTGCCAATGGAATGTCATCATGTTGTGCTAGGTTAAGGGGACTACCCTGGTTGAATGGTACCAAAGTAAAGGCCCTTGGTGCCGCCATTGAGCTAGAATGCGCTGGTATGCTTGTTGAAGTAGAACTTGCACTTGGTTGAGAAGTATTTGTTGTAGCAACAATACTATTTGTTGAACAATTGAAAGCCCCAAATGGGGAGGCAGAAAGTTATGTTCCAAGAGTAGGAGATGTTGAACGCCTAGCTAGAGGGTCTCTTCTTCTTCTCCTTTTGTATGAAAATAGTGCCTTGTCACTAACACCAGGTGGTGTTGACCGAACTCTAAGAGAAGGAACAGTCCTTCTGAGAGTTCTCCCTTTTCTTCTCGAAGGAGATAAATTCAAAAACTCTATAGCTTTTAAACTTATGGTTTCTATTTTTCTCATATAAACAAACACATTGATCTTTTCCTCCACATAAAGTCGCCAGATATGCTTAAAAAAAATGACCTCTAAAAGGCTATCAGCTCACTATCAGCACATCAAAATAGCAAGGCTTAGGAATTTTAGTTCTAACTCTATCCCACAGGCATGCCAAAACTGTTATCTCCTAGAAATGCACCCTATGCAAAGTTATGAAAAACTGAGCTTTCTAGAGAAACATGGGATCATTTCAAGGCTATGGGTCACCTAAAGTTGAAATGAACCTCTAGATGAGGTCAAATCCTAACTAGTAATATCACTTAACTACTAATCTTTGTGAGGTAAAGGGAGAAGGAATACATAAATTGAAAATTACTCCTATGGTGATACACCAAATTTTTTCAAACATGAATAGCTGATTAACACACGGTTCTCAATCAACCAGTAAAAGTTGATATGCACAACTCAATATTCATATGATATTGCATAAATGTTTCATAGGAAAGCTACGATACAAACAGTCCTAGAAGGATGATAAATTCTCCTCACAACTAAAATTTGTTTGCATCACCAACATAACCTATAACCTGCAATATACACATCTCCTCTGCTTAAAAGTGCTATTAATGAGACAATTAACAAGGAATAAGAGAAACTCACATGTAAATTTATCAATCATTCAACACACTCAATGAAACAGATAACTGAGAAGGCAGAAGTTGCTTTCTTTATTGATCTCCAAAGGTGAAACTGTACATACAATGTCTGTAAATGAGTTACAAAACTCAGTATTCTCCTCTAAGGACTCTCAGAAGTCACAAAGCAGAAAATATGCAAGTAAGAACTCCCTACAAAAAGGAAAAAAATCCATATATACGAAAACTAAAAGTGTCGACCCTTTTATTTTTAAGGGTTTACAAAAAATTAGTTTTCAGAAGGGTCGACCCTCAGATCTTTTGGAAATAAAGCTAATGCATTCAATGTGCATCCTCCGTGTCCACGTTGGTGAAAGATCGCTCTAGGGATGGCCCTTTATATTTTTTACAACCATGCATTTAATGTACTAATCTCGGGCCTCTGTGTCCAGTCTTGAACTTCCTTGAAGAGCTGCCTTGAATGCCCCTGGAGTGTTGTCATTAATATCAATTTGCCTTTTTCCAATAGACCTCATAGCTGTCCTGAGACTGACGACTTCTTCTTTCTTTCGGCCTTCTTCCTGCTCAAGATCTTTCTGTAAGTTGACTTCCCCTGCAAGTAGCTTCAGAATTTCCCATTAGATCTCCACACCATTGTTGACCGAGCTGCTCCATTCACTTTTGATCTCAGAGTAAGTCCATGTCAATTATGCTCTGTTGATCTCATTCATAGATGTAGTCAAACAGTCAAACGGCTAATGGTTCGCCTTTGGTTCTCTCTGATTGGTTTAACATATTCCATGCAAGGTCCCAAGTGGTCAAAGGTTATTCAGCCAAAATCGCATGTCGGTGAGACATTGGTCGTGTCTCCCTGATGCGATTATACTCTATAGCAACATCGACATAGCACACATCTGTCGGGAGGACTTCATAGTGAGCAGCAAAAGTTACACCAATGTCAAAGATGGTCGCCCAAACTATCACTATCGGCCAGAGGTCATAGCGAGTGTAAGCCATTTGGCCAAGAGTCTCGGCGAGCCTCAAGAGTTATATTGCCATCATATAAACCATCAGCAATAGAAACATTCATCGGCAAGAGGTCATAGCAGGTTTCATTAGCCATACATATATCCTTTTCCATCACTGAGACCTCACTTGTCGATAGGACATCATGCCGAGCACAAATCTTCCGCTCGAAGTCCCCCCGATCTTGACCTTGTGGACGGCAAGAGCTTCTCGGCCGGCAAGAGATTACACCGAAGGCATAACCTTCGGTGAGACATTCAGTAGTCGACGAGACCTTACACGGAGCACCTTTTCGTTTCGGCGAGACCACCCTCAGTTGGGGAGACATCATAGCGAAACCACAAACTTTTGTCGAGACCTCCATCTGTCAACAGGATCTTATGCCGAAGGAAAAATCCTCGACGAGCTCGTTTCATCATCTGTTGGCAGGACCCTAGCAGGTTAGGAAGACTTCTCAATGAGGCCATACGTTTGAGCGAGAGCCTATTTCACTTCGGGGAGACTTGCTTGGTCGGCGAGACCTTTCGCCAAGCTCAAACTTTACGCCGACGCCGCTTCACTTTGGCAAGATTTCACCCTGTTGGTGAGACTTTCGCCCTTCGCTATCCCCTATCGCTGAGACTCTACTTGGTTACTGAGACATTACAATGAACTGCTTTCCTTCGTCGATACTTCCTCTTGTCGGCCAAACCTTTCGCCGGATTCCTTTCTTTCGGTGATGCTAGCCCTATGCAATGGTCGGCGAGACCTCAGCAGTCAGGGAGACATATAAGAACCCACGGTGAATAAAATGTCTGGCCGACCAATGGATCCCAAATAGATATAACACACTGCCAGTTGGCAAGACATCTGAAAGGTCCCAACAACTTTCTTCCTCAGGAGTTTTATGCTAAATCTGACTGAGGCAAGGCTTTCCAATAGACTTCCTTGTGAAATAGCATTAGATAAAGACCTTTCCAATGAAATCTGAACACCTACACACTGGACTCAACCCTTATGGGAGCCACATTTAATCCACGTGCTGAATTTAAAACATAATTTCCCCTACTTGAGCCCGTAGGTGAACATTGGGTAACATTTCTGGTGACCTCAGCTGGATGTTTGCCTACTAAACATGAAACTAGTAGCCTAAACTTGTCCAGTGGGCATGGAGTCATTAGGAAAACTCAGAAGTTGATTTAAAACATCAACTGTATACATGGCTCAAATTCCTTTGTAACTCATTAGAAGCTTTGCACATACCCTTGCATTTCTCTACATTTTGGTTTCAGAACTACAATTATGATAATAAATTGATAAGGTTTCTCTCTTGCTTGGTTCAAGAGGATTTGAGATTTGGTGTTGTTGTTGATGAGTTTCTAAGCTATAGTGTATTATAGTAGTTGACAAGGTTATTCAAATGTACAAAATGATCATGCTTTTCAAGTGAAGTTTGTTGTGAAGCTTCTAGATGAATTTTTAAGTGTTTATTACGTACTCTAGATTGTGTTCAAGTAAAGTTTTTTGTACAGAAAGATTGGACTGAGTTAAGGATGTGTGTGCTTAATTGTTTTTAGGTGTTTTGCATGGACCATGTTGACCGACCTTGTGTTAAACACTACTTGCAAAGTTTATGTAAGCATGTTGAGGTATGTTGGGACTCATTTAGGTTCTTATTAAGAATGTGTTTGGTACACCCTCATTCTCTTCCACCGTGGGAATGCTTTCGCACCAAACTAATTTGAATTTGTAAATGAAAATTGTATATGGCCAACCTTGGAAGGGTTTCAAGGTTGAAGATGGTATAAGTATGAGTTGAGATGCTTGTGAAAGTGTAGACATGGAAAATATACTGACATACTTGATCCCTATTTACTAACATTGTTTCATCCTAAATCATCTTCTAATTTTTTCATCACCATTCATCCCTTAATTAAATAAATTAGTTTGTCTAGTTAAGTCATTATCTCTTGTTAATTAAATAAGTCAATTTTATTCAATTAACCCTCCTTTATGTATTTAATTAAATAATTCATTTTATTTGATTAAATCCCTAAAGTCTTGCTATTAAATTAAATCAATCCTTATTTTATTTAATCTAACATCATCAACCCTCTTTAATTAAATCAATCAAAAATCTTTGTTTAATTAGCTCTAAATCATATTCCTCTCAACTTTGATTCAAATCAATCCAAAATCTAAATCAAATTGTCACATCATCTAATCCTTTATTAAATTAGTCAAATCCTGATTAATTTATTCCTAATCACCTCAATCCTCTAGATTTTGCAACTTGCACAATTAAATCATTTATTTGATTTAATAATTCCCTAATTACTTGCAAAATGGCATCAAAAAGGGAATATTCCTCCAAGTTTGAAAATCCCTCCAAATGGATTTGTCCTTCAAACAAGGCATTCATTTCCTCTTACATGTCCTTGTGCATTGAGCCAAGTGGCATTTAATTCATTCCTTTCTCCCTCCAACAAGCCATTTCACAAATTTCAAATTCCACCTAATATCATTTATTGTGCACATTCATCAAAATGTGCTCAAGCTTCCTCCATTCACATCTTGACAAGTGGAACTTTCCCATTGGATGTTGAATGATCCCACATTGTTCCATTTTTCTCATTCCTCCATGTCTTTTCTTTCTATAAATAGAAGGCTTTCCTTTGTAGTTTGGATCCAAAACTTAGAGAAAAGTTACTCTCTTCACATTGAGAGCTAATTTTATCCATTTCATATCAAATTTTCCTCATTTTCATGGTTTCATTGCAAGGTTATGCCAAAATTTCATCAAGGAGCTTCAGTCAGATCCACAAATCTTCATCAAGCTTGCATAGGAGTTAGGAAAGGGCCAATTTCCACATCAAATTGACACCAATTCCCCCATGGGATTGAGAGTTTGCATGTTTAAATAGGATTTCAATTACTTTCTTTACTTTGTTCTTCAATTTCTTTCCTATTCAAGCATTGTAGATGAATTTTGTGAGGAATTTTGGTTCTTACTTGCATTTGGATCTAATATCATGCTTGTTTGCTATGTTTGTGCAGATCTAGGATTGGGGTTCTACATTTGGCACATGGATCGGGAGCCGGGGTATTTTTCATAGCTCCATAGGGAGACTACATACCAAGATCCTACAAGTTGGCATTTCCCTGCACAAACAATATTACATAATATGAGGCTCTAACCATAGGACTCAAAATAGTAGTACATTGGAATATCATGGTTCCCAAGGTTTATGGGGACTCACAACTAATAATCAATCAAGTAAATGATGAGTATCAGACTAAAGATGACAAGCTAATTCCATACAAGAAATTGGTGGAAACTCTTAAGGAATCCTTCATTGAGATCACATTTGAGTAGATACCTAAAGCAAACAACAAAGCGACAAACACCATGGTGACAATTGGATCCCTATTGGACATCCCTCAGAATGTCCCAAAGCATGAATTCCTAGTAGAGCAGCTTCTTGTGCCTGCATTCGAGGTACCAGAGTTAGAATTTGTGTGTGAAATTGTTGGTCCCAGTGATCCTTGGTATCACGATATATACACCTACTTGTGAATAGGAGTCCTACCTACTGATTTACCCTCAAGCCTAAAAAGAACCTTTGTCAAAAAATCCTCTCGCTTCATTATCGTATGAGATACCCTTTACTGTAAGAGAATAGAAGGAACCCTGTTACGATGTTTGAATGCTGAGGAGGCATCAATCACCTTGACCAAGGTACATAATGGCATAAGTGGTTCACACTCGAGTGGTATGACCTTGGCCAAGAAATTTTTGAGGATGGGGTATTATTGGCCTACAATGGAAAGAGAAGCACATGAATATGTCAGGAAATGTCTACAGTGTCAACAACATGGGAACCTCATCCATGCACCAGCTTAAGAACTTCATCCCATCATCACACCATGGCCCTTTTCGTAGTGAGGGCTCAATCTCATTGGAAAAATCACCCCCACCTCATCCAGTGGCCACAAGTTTATCATTACCGCCACTAAGTACTTCACAAAGTGGGTGGAAGCTACACCAATGACCTACATAATTGGAAAGCAGATATCTAAGTTCATTTTGAACTAACTAATATGCCGTTATGGTGTCCCACAAACTATTACCTCAGATAATGGGATACCATTCAAAAATCAGGATGTCTGTGACCTATGCAAAAAATTCAAAATCCAACATCGCTTTTCCACCCTATATTATCCCAAAGGGAATGACCAAGCTAAGGCTACAAACAAGACCATGCTAAAAATCCTCAAGAAAATGGTCAATGAAGTTGGTCGTGATTGGCATATCCATTTAAATCTTGCCATATAGGCCTATCGAACTAGCATTCACACACCCATAGGTGTCACCCCCTTCTCCCTGGTCTACGAATCAGAAGCCATACTCCCCATCTAGATAGAGCTCCCATCACTAAGAATATCATTGCAAAATCTCATCACAGATGAGGAATATTGAGTGTCAAGATTGAATGAGCTAGAGTTTCTAAATAAATGGCAAGTGGAAGCCTTGAACCACCTATAGGTATATCAAAACTAACTCAAGCAAAACTATAACAAGAAGATCAGGAGCAAAACCTTCTAGGTTGGAGAACTTGTGCTAAAGGAGAACTAGAAGAACATTCTGAATCCAGGTGGCAAAGGAAAATTTGAACCCAATTGGTTGGGACCCTTTGTCATCACAACGAGCTACAAGTCAAAGGCATATTAGTTATCAACACCAAAAGTAGAGCCTCTATAGGAGCCCATGAATAGCTCCCATCTCAAAATGTTTTAAACCTAAATCTTTCAAGGTATAGAACCAAAAATACAAAAAATTAGAAAATGTCCTGAAAAAATGGTCACCCTGATGAAAACTTGGAAAATAGGCATCTTGGTGACAACAAAAAAATACAAAAATACAAAAATCCAAAAGAATCAAAAAAAGGATCAAAAATAGTAAAGAGAAAAAATCGTCCTCTAGTGAAAACCACTTCAGTCGCACTTTGGGCAAGTACCTTAGTGAAAACCTGTAAAATAGGCGCCTTGTGTAAATAAGCACTTTCCATCCACCAGGATCTCCATGGCTTTTTCTACATCATCCATCCATTATGCTTCCATCATCTATTGCATTCCATATCTCCATCCATCACCCATCTGCGTCTGCATCATAACTTGGTCATGTGTTCGTATCATGATCCCTCCTAGTACTACTCGGCATGTTCTCAAGGTCAGTTTGTCTTTCCTATTCGGATTAGTCTATTGCATCACACTGGGGGAATATTCTCTTCAAATTGGATTCATGTATTCTTGAAATCCCAAAATCAAAAAATCAAAAAATCAAAAAACACTAGAAAATTAAAAAAACTAAAAGCATTCAAAACTTATCAAAAATCCAAAAAAGCACGTCAAAATTTGGTCAAGAAGTTAAAAATAGAGTAATCTTTTTGAACTACAGGTCTCTGAACCTTGAACATAGGCAAGGTTGATCTTTGATCATCCCCCAAGACACTTAAGTCATTCCTTTAGGAGTCTGTCATAATAAACTGGGAGTCCATCCATTCATATCTCATCAATAATCGAGTCGGTTTCAATCGAACTACATGGTCTCTATGTGTATAATGTTAGCAAGGCTAATCTAGTTGATCAGCCCTCAAGGCCCCTAGGATAGGTCTTTAGGTTAGTCTCTTGGTTAAAATCTCAGAAAACCCCAAAACATTTGAAAATTTGAAAATCAAAACATTTGTAAAATCTTGAAAATACCAAAAATAGCCTCAAAAACATCCAAATATTTGAAAAACCCATCCATCCCATCTTACTTTCACTTGAAATAAGCATCACTCATAATAAACAATCATCATCCTCAACCTTTGGTGAAACAGTCGAAAACAAGTCTAGCAGGCTAAAAGTGAAAACTCAAATGTCAAGGTCTCAAGTCTAGGTCAGTATGTAAACAAGTTAGTCAACTCTTCATATCAATAGCTTATCATCCAATTAGTCCCAAATCAATCATCTGATATCATCATGTCCTAAGATGCATTTATGTAATGATCACAATCCAAATTCAGTGGATAAGGAGCATTTGTAAGCACAACTTGATACTCAAACCTAAAATAGTGACAAAATGTTGAGGATATCAGTTGGAATACTTAGCACAAAAACCACATTAACAAAACAGACTTCAAAAACCAAATTGAAATTTATTTCAATACCCCAAAAAAGCATGTAAGAATCTGTCTACCATACCAAAAAATTCATAGCACCGCTTTCTTGTGATGATTGAATTCAAGCCTCTTTTCTCCGGATACATAAACCAAGCGAGGTAGTTCATTTCCATGTGTATCATGTCCTCCACTGTGGCCCAAAAATACCTACCATTCATAATTTGGTAAAAGCACGTATTTTCTTTAGATCCCTTATAAATCATGAGTTTGGTTAATCATTTCTCAACAATTTGTCCAAAAATTGTTAAATTATAATTCCACTAATTAAAGAAGCTAAAATCCAACTTGTATCATTCTTGGATGGTCTTGGACGTTGAGTTCCATCTTGCATTGTTTTTCTAACACCTTTTGTGCTTTAAAAACTAAAGCACTACTGCAAAGAAAAGCATATTGAAGAGCCTTTCATATTCGAGCCAAATATAGTAACAACATTGAAGAAAGTTAAATACTTTAAACAGTTCGTTGTGCAGCCAAAATGGGCACTTTTATTCTAACAAATGTAATCCATAATCTTTTATGAACATCGATTGGCTTACCTGTATTCAAGGAAGAAACTGCCAATTTGGAGGCGAAATGTTGGCAAGATAATTTTGTTCTTTCATATGTTAATTTAATATAATATGTATTAAAAATCATCTAATAATTTATATTAAATGATTAAAAAAATATATATTAGATTATTAAAAATTAAAATATAGTATTATAAAATTATTATCTAATATATTAAATTATATATTAGATGTTATATGTTTTGATTATACAGGAAAAATAGGTTTTGAAGGGACCTGAAACCCTTTACAACTTAAGATACAAAATGTTGCTCATAAGATACTACAATAAGACACCAATAGCAAACCACAACCCAAAACAACAAAAGAAACAAAGCGTTGCTTGAGAGATAAAACAATAAACTATCAGTAGCAACCAACATCAAAAAAATGGAAAAACAACAAGAAAGAAACCGAGATCTAGCAATAAATGAACAACAAACAAAAAAGAGAATAGAACACTATTTCATACTGCTTAAGGTTTTGGCCACCTCAAGCTCCTGGCTCCTATGCATTTCACTCATGTCCAACAATTCTTTCTTCTCAACTTCAAAGTACTTCTTCCAATCAGTTGACCCTCTAACAACAGGGCCTTTACCATCATCCTTCACACATTTTTTTCCTTTACCTTTTGCCGAGTGATCTTTCTCCATTAACTCAAAAAAATACAATTGGTCCTCCCCGAGCTCACTAATTTTACGAAACATGACTTCTAAAGAGTTTGCACTATTCTTCACTGAAATGTGACAAGCACGGAGAAGCTTCTTTATATTCGCATTAGTATCCAATAGCTTGGCTTCTAAACCAGCCAAGTGCTCTTCACACAAGGATTTGAAATCATGGAAGGAGCCCTCAAGGTCCACAATTCTATTGATCAGAATATCTGAAACCGAGCCTTTCGGAATATTCTTCAAATTCTCCTTCAAACCCCTTATTTTAATGTTAACCTTATTAAACTCCTAAAGAGTCTATTTAGCTAACTTAAAAGTGCTATTGGCCCCTACCCTTGCCATGTCCAGCATCTCAAACATAGAGGTGAAATCATCATTGAGATAGGAAAAGTCCTTAGAAAGGGGATTTACCTTTAGAGGCTCCGACTTCGCATGCTTCTTCTCAGCATCCTCCTCATCCTGACCCTTATTCTAGTCCTCCAACTCCACATTGGGAGTGCTATGAATCGGGGAGTCATCAATTTCCAACCCTTTTCAACAGAAACCTTCTCCTCACAAAACATCATGGTGTCTTTTGCTAAATCTTTCGAGGTTTGGTTCTTCAATTTGGCAATGTGTTTGGAAGCCATCCTCAACTTATCCTTGGCCTCTGTAGTCAGCACATTCTCCTGCAATCCCTCCTCATTACCACCACCTTCAACTTCTCCCTAGCCCACATCTAAATCTACATTCCTAGGAGAGGAATCGCCCGAGCCCACCTTCGTATCCTCACAGTTAGAAAGAACAAGGAACTTGGCTGCCCAATTACTTTTAAGGTTACCCTTCTTCCTCTTTTTCGAGGAGGTAGTCATAGGGGATGGGGGCCCTTCTTCGTCTTCTTCATTCCACTCCTCTTCTTCATCAATACTAGTATCTGAGCCAGATGAACCAGAAGTGTAATGCCCCACCACATAACCTTAAAGAATGTTGCATACACAACGGAAGCGTAGCAATTTTTTTTAAAAAAAGTGTAATATTAACATGTAATATGAATAACACTAACGCATACATTCTCTAAGATATGTGACAACACATTACATGCAAATCCCATATTACAAAACTAACTAACCACAACATATAAATATAACTCATGAAATTTTATTACATACATCTAGAGCATTTAAATTCATTACAAAATATATAAAGTGCATAAAGGAATCATTTATTGCTTGCATTCATTCCATAAAGTAATTACAAGCTCATTTCCAAATGAGGAAGTTAAAATAATAATGTTACAATTACATGATGCTAAATTTCCTCCTTGAGTACGAATAAGGAGTAATACATAAACAATTATCCACTAATACAAAGTACAAAAGAGATGGAACATATTAATTGGTACATGTGAGCTCTTCAAGATCCCGCTATCACAAACATGTAATGGGAACCCAACGGTGTAAGGTGCATGTTCCACCCAACCAAGTGGTACCCGAAGGCCCACCCCCTGTGCTAGGAGATAGTAAAAAGGTTTCCTAGGCATAACCTACAACCTCTAGACATAAGCAAACTCAAGATTAAACTATACAAGTACAAAACATAACATAATGGTTACATTGCTTCCAGAGTAAAATAATCAAATTAATCAATTTCACAAAATATATTGTTGTTGTAGGGGAAGTGTCACACATAATTTGCTATGGGCTACCCTGGTGTAACCTTCCTAGGCTACTAGACCCCCATCCTGGGTTACCCTGGCTTCCTCTACCAACCGTCGAACCCCCATACAAACTATACTTCTCATCTCACTTCAAGCCTAAAAAAGCGCTTGAGCCATGAGAGAACATTCATTATCTTTATTATTATGAAAATTACCCATTTATTAATTCTTTTTAAGTTATCACTTCATTAAACCCTCTGTGAGTTACCCTAGCGCCCCTTTGTGTGTCGAACCCTCGACTAAGAGCCAATCCCCTACCAACAACACAAGAATCAAAACTACAACCAAGGGAAAATACAGTGCATAAAACGGATATTAGTCCCTATCCAAAATATAAAATGCAACATATCCCCATTCATAGTAACAGGGTATTTAAACTAAATCACACATCCCATGCACTACCCAAGGTAAATCAAAGGGTTGAACCAACACATATAACAACCCCCTCATAAAGTTACATTATCTGGAAGACTTATATAATCATAACAAACCCACTTACCCATTGACGTGAACAGAAGTAAACACAACTTAACAAACAAATTCATGCAGTAAACGAACCTATCATTAGGATTTCCTAAATCCAATAAAACAATAATACATTGTTTAAAATAAACCAACCTAATATAATTTTATTTAAAAACAATAAGAAATTAAATTCAAATGTTTAATTTAATTTATCAATTACATATAAAAGAAAATTCGATTTCCCTTTTTAAATCATTCATTTAAAAATATTCACATGTGCACTTAAAGCGTCTTAATAAAAAAAAATATTTGTTTAAATATATGTATAATTATATTGTATAAATACAATAATTATACATATATATAAATATAATATTTATTTATTTAAAAATAAATTACTATTCCCAATAATCAAAATATATTTAATTATACATATGTAATATATATAATACACATTATAAATAATATATATTATATATAATATATATATATAGAAAAAATTATATAAAATAAAAGTCAAAATTCTCATAAGACTAGGCGGACGAATAAGGTAACACAGGTTTGAAGCCATTTAATGGTTGGGGTTGCCTTAGCAGCCAACCCCAATGTGGAGTGCGTTGTTGTGGAAGGCAGCGCTAGGCGGTGCCTCCACAACCATCGCCTCCCATATTGGGGGCAGCTGTGGGGGTAGCCCCCCTAGCTCCTCCTTAAATAATTTTCCCTTGTTTTTTTAAAATTCGTCGTACGACATCGCTTCTATAGTCTAGGTTTTTTTCTTTAAGATAAAATTTCTACAGAGAATTTTCACAATCACAGTTGCATATTTTATATAAATATGTATATGTATATATTCTTTAATATTTACATATATATATAAACATATAACTCAAAATGATTGTCGAAGAAGAGTAAATTTTAAACAAAAGTTTTCTATAGGAGAATATTTCCAATTTCACCAGAGGATTTCAATTTCAATACCAGAGGATTTTCTAAATCTTTTAATGTTTTACTCTTTGAGTTTTTTATTGTTTTAAAAACAAATTTTAACAGAGGCTCTCTGATTTCACTATAAAATTTTCTACAAAAGCACTTAAATATTCACGATAAATTTTCAAACACAGAAGCCTTACAAATTTACAAAATATTTTAAATGCTTTACACAAATTATAAATTCTTCTTTTGTACAAGTAGTTTTTCAATTTGTAAAATAAAACAAAGCTTTTGCAGAAACACAAAATCTTCTTACACAGGCAATCTTTCCAAATTAACAAATAAATAAAACAATTAAAGAAGAAGCTTGAAGAAATGAAATTTGAAGCAGAACCTCACATTCAGAATTCAATTTCCAAAGCCTTTTCCAAAATCACCATTTCCAGAAAGATGCAAACAATACAAAGCCAAAAAAATTTCTGAGAACCTTTTTCAATTTTCAATAACCCATTTCTAAAAATATCCCTCTTTCCATTCTCGTGAAGTAACCTCTTACCTCTTTCAGTTAATGTCAATTATTCTCTTCGAGAAATCATTCTCAATCAAATCTCTTAATTAATTTCCTCAACACTTGTCAAAATTAAAATATTTTTCTCAACAACACACAAATATTTCCTCTAAAGCATTTAGAGTCATTTTGGATTTTAATAACTCAAACCACATTTTAATCTCTAAATAAATTTAATCAATTAATTTATTTACTTAATCAAATAAATTTAATCTCAAGGATTAAGTTACTTTACCAAATAAATTAAATTTAATTAATTAAATAAAATAAAAGCTTTTAACAACATTAATCTAAAATAAATAAATAATCATTTAAAACATTTTAATCATTAATTTTCCACAAAGCAAACCTTGCAAGATAAATAAACATTAAAGCAAATATGGACAACATGACAACATGACATACCAAACTTGGACTAACGACACACTGTGACTAGGATTGTGGTTTGACAAGGGAACCCCGTTACTATCTCTCAATCAATAATACTGTTGGGAAATGGACACGCTCAGACCTGTGAAGCCAGGTGGAGACGATGTCATGTACCTGCAATCCTGCAATCAAGACGAATGTTGTACATGTAAGCAAATCATAATAGTCACATTGTGAAGAGAAATCGTGGAATCACAAGGTGCTCGCAAGTGAGTGATGTAATCCCATCCCCTTCACCAATACAATCACATCAGGACTGACAAAATTAAAATATCAATTATTCAACAGAAGAGCATATATCAATATGAACTCAAATAAACAACTATGCTAATCAAAAAGAATGACATAAAACAATAAGCATCTACATAGTGTATCATCTCATCAAACTATAATACGATCATTGCTTCAATGTCAACGATCATAAAACAATCACATAGTATCAAGGTCTATCAAGGTAAATGTACTATCAAAAAGCATAAGAAAATCATAACTAATAGCAGCAACTGGAGGGGCACTACAAGAAGCATCACTCGAAATCTTCTCCTTGCCCTTAATAGTAGGGGCAGGGAAAAGAGCTTTAACATGCTCCATGATTAAAAGAATGAGACCCTCATGGAGGACCAAAGCCCTCCTATTTTTTAAATGAGCATAAACAGAAACCTTCATGGAAGAAAACAGAAAAAATGGAAAGGAAATAAACATCCCATGCCTGAAATGGTTTAAAAGAGTAAAATGGTGACCAAGGATTGCAGTGAACCTACCTTCCAAAGTCACATATAGCATTATCACCTTCGCAATATTCGCCCATACCTTCTTGAGGGACTTGCACTCATAGCCCCAACTTTTCATCTTAACAAGTTTTTTATGTCTGTCGTCTTTGAAGAATTGGGTCATTGCTTCCTCATTGCTCTTCTTGTCCTTATAAAACTTACAGCCAACCATCGTCAACCTAGTCATAGTAGCTATCAGCTCCTCATTGATATCAACTACCAGGCCCTTTATTTGGAGCTTACAGTTATGCCAACAAGAAACAAATTCCATAGAGGCATTTGGGTCATGCCCATGCAATTTTTCTAAAAACGGCATATAATTCCCATGATGGAGAATCCTCCATAGCTTCTTCTTCTTCCTCAGGCTCGCACAAGAGTGCAGCTCAATTCTGCTTCTGTCACCACCTATATCCTCAAAGACCAGAAGAAGAAAACCCTTGCAATAATCACTTGACTAAAAGCCAACAAACCAAACAAAACCCACAAAGCGTGTGAGTCAGAAAATGGTACTAAAGATTAAATGACGACATCGCATCAACTCAACCAATGCCATCATTTCTCATTAAGATCCTGGCTTTCTCGGGAAGGAGAGAACCCTCCTCCCATGCATGATACTCATTTAACCTGACAGCCTCATTGGCAAAAAAGTCTGCCAATGAATTACCTTCTTAGAAAATGTGAGAAACGCGAGTTTCTTCACAATAACTTAACATGATTATTATATATTTTATTAATTGATCCACATTCCAACTAGGCTTATGAGTGCCACATAGATAATTGATGATATTTAAAGAATCGCCTTCTTCCCATATTTTAGAGTAACCCCTGTTAACTACATATTTTATGCTTCTAAACGCAGCCTCAACCTCAGCATAGTGATTTGTCTAATTTCCCAACAGGAGTGCCACCGTGCCTAAGAACCTGCCATCCTTAGATGTTATATGTTATATATTATATAATATATATATTATAATATAGTGTTGAAATTAATTTATTGCATGATAATTTAATATATTAATATAATATTTTAAAAATAATTTAATAATCTAATATATTAAAAATATATTAATTTGTTATTAGATTATTCTTCATATATTATATAATATTTTTTTAATTATATTTGAAGAAGTAAATAAATGTTTAGAATGAACAATATTTTTGTTTGATTTGTATAAAGGAAAGATAAAATAAAAAGTAATTAATCTAGATTTAAGGAAAACATCTTTTGAAAAGTTGAATTTTTTTCTAGAAATCCCTATTTTGTGTTTTGTAACAATTAACCCAATTACTAGCCATGTCTGATATTTCCCTTGCAAATAATCTCAAGTCCCCAAAATTAGCGAGTAATTAAAGTGGTGGAAAAACTCCCTATAAAACTACAAAAAAATTGATTTTTGTCTACCATTCCAAAAAATCTACCCGCTTATTTTAGACTAATAAATAAACAACCTTTAAAAAGTTAAAAAAAATTCTGAAAAATTAGTTAAATATTTTTTTGAAAAAATTTATGGTTAGCATTCATTAAAATCCTTATCGCTCAAATTTTTTTAGCCAATAAAATTGAGGAAAAATAATTTTTAGAATTTGAAAAATTAAAAATCATGCATTTAACTTTAAGAAAATTAAAAGATAATGTATTAAAATTAAAATATAATGTATGAAAAAGAAAATAATGAATTTTGATTGCCTGCAAGCAAAACATTTAATCACCAGTTAAGATCCAGGCCTTGCCTATAATTCCATGGTGGGAACTAATAATTATATGATTTATATATTATAAAAAAATATTTTTATGAACCATCCATGATTATTTATAATAAATTTTTGGTCTTTAGGATTATTTGGGGAGGATGATTATTAATAACAATTATTAGAGTCATGCAAGACAAATGTTTTGTTTTCCTTACTCTCTTTCAACAATTATTTTATGGAATCCAATATCACAATATTTGCACTAAATATACTTTCTTTTGTTTTTAAGTAACGAAGATGGTGGAAAGTCCAAGTTTTTGATGAATGATCACAACACAGAGTTGTGGATAGTTTTTCTTTCCAATTATTATAAATGCTAAAAAAATTGAATTATGTTAGGAGACTTTGATTACATGCTCTAAGTTTAGTTAGGATAATTAAATGAAATGTTTACAATTAACTATAAATTAATTTAGATTAATAATTATGAGTTGTGAGTATGGATAATTATGTAAACGGGATAGGGGTATTTAGTTTAATAATTGAAGATGTGTAATTTTGATGAATATTTTTAAAGTGATCATCATTAGACTGGTAAATGATGCTTCTCTATCTATTCATATTTTGTGTAAAGCATTTACTTTGTCTAGGTCAAGATTGTGCCTCTAGGTCCTTTCGTATCTAAAAATTTGTCCTTCTCTAAAAGTCTACTAAAATATATCTTGTATCTCTATGAAACATGGTTTGTTAATGTAATTTAAAGAGTCGCCATTATGTTAAGAAAATTGTATTACAATTATATTTATAGGTGTAGTCCATCTCAAGCAAGATGTCTTCCATATTTGCATACTAATTTATTCAATATTTTTCTTCATTCATTTATAGTGATTTTTTAGTAACACAAGTGGTATTAGAGCTTTTAGTAGTTGTTGTCTTTTAATCTAAGGGGTGCATACTTGAGAAACAACTCAAAGTTCATGGCTAAGGATGAGTATAAGGATTTACTTAGATATTTTGTTAATTAGATTCAACAAGAGATTTAATCCTTAGGAAAATGACTAAGTGATTTAAATTTGGGACTAAAAATGTCTCTTCATATATTGACACACATCAATGCTTAGGTACCCATTTCTAGGGCATATTATCTTATATTTTTTAGAGTGGATTAAAAATATCTCTTATTTTCTCACAATCCTTGGAGATTATCTCATAATAAATCACTAAACTCAGTTTGCTAACTTATAGGATTGCAAGTAATTTTAGAAATTCATTATTACAATGGCTTATGTTAGAATTGTGAAAAACCACAAAACCACGAGCCACAAAATCAAACAATGAACAAAGACACCTTCCACACAAGAGATCTACAAACAATATATGCTATATGGGTAAGTGCACAAATTTGAGTCCATGAAATGTGGAAGTTTTTGCCTTAGCCAAAAAATTGAAATCGGCATTGCAAAAACGGGATCCCGATTTTAATAAACAGGATTTCGATTTTTAAAAATCATGATCCCGCTTAGCTTCGGGATCCCGAGCCTAAATACAAAACAGGATCTCGCTTTTTAAAAATTGGGATCATGTTTCCTAAGTATCCCAAACCAACAGACAAGGAACGATATCCCAATTACTACAAAACGAGATCCCAATTTATAAAAATCGAGATCTCGTTTTGTAGAAATCGGGATCCTGTTTTCTTATTTTTTTATTTTTTTTAAATGAACAAAGTTCATTTTGCAGCAGACGGGATCCCGAGTACAGGCGACAGTGACCTCCACAAACAACTCCAAGTACCCGCCCATGCCCCTTTTTTTTGTATTTTTCCATTTCTTATTGAAATTGTGAATAAAATAAGTGAATTTAGCATTTTTTTTTAAATTTATTTCACGTTTTGACCATTTTTTTCCTATTATAGTAGAAATGAGTATTTGTAGAAATAGATCAAAAAATGCAATGAAACCTGAAGATTTTTTAATAGAAATGAAAAAATGAACCTTGAATTGTGTTTTACAAACAAAATTTAGCTTTTGAAACCTAAATTGTTTGATTAAACAAAAAAAATTGAATTTGAAAACTCTAATTGAAACGAAACAAAAAAAATTACATTTCAAAACCCTAGAAATTGAAATGAAATAAAAAAAATTGCATTTAGAAACCCTAATCAAGCTTTTTGAAACCCTGAATTCAAATCATACGAAAAAAATTGAATTTGAAAACCCTAGTTTGAACTGAAATGAAAAAATTGCATTAAAATACCTAATTGCTTAGAAATTGAAACCCTAAATTGAATTGGAACAAATTTTTTTGTTAAAACCCTAAATTGAAATCTAACAAATAATTTTGATTTTGAAAACTAGGTAATTTCGAGCTCAAAAAAATTCATTTGCATTGCTTAAATGTTTTAAATTTTATTTGCATTGTATGGAGAAAATGATATGTTAAACTTTAGTTTCAATGTTAAATTATAATTAGATTAGAAAATAATATGTTAAAGAATAGTTAAAATTCATAAAGTTTATCAATGTTTGTTTGCAAATTTATTTTGCAAATTCGTAAATCCAAGCACGTACAATTGATTCCAATTGGCACTAACTTGCAAGTCTAAATTATTCCAAGGGCCACCCAAACTTGACCCTAAGTTTTCTAAACCCTAAACCCTGAACTGTAAAATCTAAACCCTCAACACTAAGCATTTGAATTTTGTCTTAGGACCTTAAAATGAAATTTGGCTGCCTTAAAAAACCCTCTATTATCACCATCCAGTAGAGCTTTTTGTAATGTTTTCACTTATTTGAACACATAATATAAAACCTTTTGGTTTCTACAAGTTTATGAAAAGTGGATGATCACACTCTATGACACTTAGACATGATCAATAGGGATCTACATCATTGGAAGAAAACTTTATTCTATTATATCCACAAGATAGGAGAGCGTGAGTGAGAGTGCTATGGGTAAAGTTTCTTTCACTGGACATACCTAAAATTATGTAGGTTCAATGTCACGAATGGGTCTATTTGGTAGATTTATGAAAAGTATTATGAATATCTAGAATACCATAAAAGTATAATTATAGTAATTCCAATTGGAAACACTTGGGTATATATCATATGAAATTTAAATAGTAAGGTGTCTATTATATAGGAGAGTTGATAATACATGGAAAGAGGTTTGTATGGGAATATATGTATTAAGAAACACATACCATGACCTCTATAGGATTTTAAAGATGTGATCCTAGATAATAATCCACCCATCCTCAAGCATAATGGATTCTTTAGAAATTAAGGGAGATTCAATAACCATAAAATTACCTATATTTTGATACTATATAGATTTATGTGGGAGGATAGAAATGCATCAATAAGGAGACCAAGATGGAACCATTTAACACCTAAGGTACACCTATTACATGGGAAAGGGAGGAGGTACATGATGATAGGTTGGAGGAACTAGGCTATTATTACAATAGAGAGAGGAGGAGGATTCATATTATGCTCCTATAAATAAGAGGTCAATTTAGAAGATTAAAAGAAATCTAATAACAAAGGAAATAATTCTATAGAGGGAGTGAGTGGGATTGTTGGAAATATACAAGGAGAGAGGTGAAGGTCCCAACACCTACATAGAGTCCTACACAAAATACACCAATCTAGGCACTTCCTAGAAGGATCAAGATCCATGTGAGTAGCCTCTTTTTATTTTTGTATCTTCTACATATGTATATTTATTCCTTTATTATGTGATTAAAATTGTGTATGATATAACTTATTAATAAGTGATTACAAGTATAATTATTAAAATATTTCATATTTATTTTGATATCCTCTAATGTAGGAGGAAATTTTTACTTGTTTTGATAGATGTATGTTATTTTTGTGATATGTATAGATTGATTCATTTTTAACATGATACTTTTTTTATTAGAGGGGTAAACACTTTTGACCCAGAGCTAGATGGAACCAATGAGGTCACATATGACTAAATTTGGACCTCACTAGACATCTAGATCCCCTTAAGCCATCCTATCACCCTAAATCATAAATCGATTTCATAAGGGGTCTCACTATGACATTTCTTAAGGGGATCAAAGAAGTTCTTAAAATTTGGTGAAGTTTCCCAAGGCAACCAAATTTAACAATAATAAGATCGTGCAAGATTATAATATGAATGAGATTTCATGATCTAGGTTGGTCAATTGAAACAAGAGTAGATCTCAATCAACTATTCCACAAGAAAATGTTCTTCACTAACTTGCAAGTTCATTATATTCCAAGGGGCACCAAAAATTCACCCTAAGTTCTGTAAACCCTAAACCCTGAACTCTAAAATCTAAACCCTAAACACTAAACCATTCATTTTGTCCTACCTAACCTTAAAGTGAAATTTGGTTGCCTTAGGAAAATCCACCAAATTTCATTCCCTTATGCCATGTAATTTTGTCATAGGATCTTACTACATAGATCCCCTTAAGTTATCCTATTACCCTAAACCCTAAACTCTAAACCCTAAACCTAAACCCTAAACCCATCATTTTTTCTTAGGCTTTTAATGAAATTTGGTTGTCTTAGGCAACTCCACCAAATTTCATTCCCTTATGCCATGTAATTTTGTCCTAGGATCTTATTACATGTAGATCCCCTTAAGCTATCCTATTACCCTAAACCCTAAACTCTAAAGTCTAAACCCTAAACCCTAAAACCATCATTTTTCTTTAAAGGCTCTTAATGAAATCTGGTTGCCTTGGGCAACTTCACCAAATTTTATTCACTTGAGCCATGTCATTTTCTCCTAGGACCTCACTAGACATAGATCCCCTTAAGCCATCTTGTCACCCTAAATCATAATTTGATTTCTTAAGGGGTCCCAATATGACATTTCTTAAGGGGATCAAAGAAGTTCTTAAAATTTGGTGTTCAAAGTTGCCCAAGGCAACCAAATTTAACAATAATAAGATCATGCAAGATTATAATATTAATAGTTAATTATGTTTTCATTCAAGTAACATGTGCCTTAGACATAAATGAGGCTTACATATTTTATCATTCGTATTCAATTATTTAAGGCCATTTTTATTGAATGGTTTAAAGGTATTTCCTAAACATGTATCTTACATCTTGAAATTACAAATCTAATGCAGGTTCACTCATATCTTAAAGATCACATTGATCCATTCAATAATATTCGCAATCCACCTCTGTGCCATCCATCTCCACCACCTTCACCTCCACATCCACCCACTCCACCTCATAACCCCCCACCTCCACCACCTAAAATAGATGAACATGATCGTTTGCAAGCAAAAATCAATGCCAGTGTTAGAACCATCCAAGATCAAATCAACATTATTCAAAATGAAGAATGTGTCGTACCTCCTGTGAGGATATTTGCATCTAGGATGCAAACCCTTGTTGATGCTGTCAGGGCTATGCATGGGATCTTAGATGAGCGTCAACAATGGCTAGAGGAGAGGAGAACTTCTGATTCTAAAAAGGAAAACACAAAGAAATGAAGAGATGCAATAGAGAGCCACAATAGTTTCTAAATTAAGACAATGATCTTAAATAGTTATGAATTTATGAATTTGGTGAACAATGGATATTTTGTGTGACGAGTTTATAAATTTGGTTGGATGGATATTTTTAGTGACATGAATTTACGATTTTGGTTCTAGATGGATATTTTTAGTGACATGGATTTATGAATTTGGTGGAATTTATGAACTTATAATGAACAATATATAATAGTATATATTTTATGACTATCTACTAGATCATGATTTCTCCTGCTGAAAAATTGTAATATATATATATATGTGTGTGTGTGTGTGTGTGTGTGTGTGTGTGTGTGTAGACATAAAATGAGCTTTTGTGAATGTTTCAAGTTTATTGTTTAGTATGTACATGCATGTATTAAAAATTTGCATATATAGTTCTTAAATTTTAAAATTTGTATGTATGTACATAGTTTAGTTTAATGATTTGTACGCATGCAAATTATGCATCATATTTTTTTATTTTAAATGTATGTACATGTTAAATTTTGAATTTTGTATGGACATGCTCAAGTTCAATCAATGTATATATATGTGCATTTCAATTAAATATATGATCTTAATATATATGTATGCTCATCCTATTTCAATTAAATATATGATCTTAATATATGTATGCACATCCTATTTTGTATGATTTAATGCAGGTTCACATTTATATCTCATATCATGGATGATTTTAACATTGATGATATCATCAATCCACCACCTCGGCCATAGCCACATCCACCTCCCCCTCCCCCTCCACCTAATATGCCACATCCAACACCTATCACATCTGACAAGGTTCGCTTGCAAGCATGTATAAATGATCAAGTTGCATCCTTACAAAATCAAATCAATGCTATGCAAAGTCAAGCATTGATTCCACCACATGTGAGATGTTTTGCATCTACGATGCAAAACGTTGTTGATGCCATCATGATGATCGATTCTGATCTTGATAGGCATCGACGAGAGAGAGAACAAATGAGACAATTTTATTCTGGTGGTCTCTCTTACAAACAAATATTAGACCTTAAAATAATGAAAGCCCATCTAGCCCCCTACTTTCTTGACCTCGTTACTCGACAACCCATTCCACCCAACAAATCTAGAATATCCATGAGGTGGTGCATACATCCACAGATGAGTGCACATTTTTGGGATCGATGGTATATGGTTTTTGATAGTCCCCCACATGCTAATTGGGAGTGCTCATTGTATTTTTTGAGAAAACTGTATGTAGAGTTTGTTTTGGGGAAAAAGCCCAATTATTTTGATTTTAGATCATTTTAGGGTGTTGGTGGCGGCATGCCACAACAGAGGTTAGGGGAAAGGGTTGATCCCCAATGCCTCGTGCATGTGCAACCCCTTGTTGTTGCTCCTGGTCCTCCCATTCCTACAAATGTACATCATCGAGCTCTGGTCTCAACATTAGGTTCCCTTAGTACACTCGCAAGAGACCTTGATCAACATGCTTCTGTGATAGTGGGTGGGGAGCATAGAGACGATGATGATGGAGGATTTTTTTATGGAGTTGGTCTGAGTACCGCTCTAGGAGTGTCGAGGCCCGTCCCCCATACATGTACTAGTTGTCATCAAGTATGCTATGGACTTGATCAGGCCACACCTAGTTTAGGTGGATGGGGAGATTCTGGTGATTCATCTAGTTGCATTAGCTCATTTGTAGAGTTTCTTATAGCAGACCATCACCCTGAGGACACTGCAACACACGTATAAATATGCATCTATGTACGTTCATTTTATAAGAATTTTGATGGATGTATATATCAAAGAAAAGTTTGCAATACATTTTAACAATCAAATTGTCTGGTGTACAGATGACACTAACGATGGGGCAATCATTTGTTCCACGAGTACATACATCGACACCGGTCGTACTCAGCAACCCTTATGGGGTATTTTGATTTTAGTTTTTAAAATTATATATGAAATCATAAATTTAACTTGAGTTTTAAATTTATAATTGAATCACATATATGTTTGAAATATTTATGTTGGTTTAGGCGAGTCAATCGACATCCACATTGATTCCTCCTGAGGGATTTTAAACCACTCCTCCACTATCGGGCGTCATAGATCAGGGGTAGGTACATTCATATTGTAAATTTGTTTAAAGTTTACATTAGTATAGTTACAATTTTATGAATTTTGAATTCACTAGATATATGAAATCCATGCATGTATACTTGTAAATATTTAAGCGTTAAATGTCTAGGTTGATACCACAATGAGAATGGGCATCGGGAAAACATTTGATGTTGCAGCTACTCATGAGGCTACTAATCTCCAAGTTGTTTACAAAACTTTCTACACAAAATGTGAAAACTTGAATATAGATATATATATATATATATATATATATATATTAACCTAATTCAATTGTACATGCTTTAATTTTGATCTTGTAGGACTTTGTTAGTGCAACTTTCAACCCTGACCTAGACATAGTTACACCACCAAGAGGACATGTAGAGCAGGCTCCAGATCAAATGGTAATTTAAATTTTTTATTATATTTAAAGTCAATTATAAATTACATATTTTGAATATAACTTAAATTTTAAATTTTAAATTGAATATATACATAATATGAGATTTGTTGCATATTCTTTTTCTTTTATAGCATGAGACACATCTTGTAGTTGAGCATGTACAGCTAGGTCCTAGAGAAGAGCTTGGTGCACAACCTCAGAATATGGTATAATTAAAATATGATAAATTATAAATTAAATTGAATTAAAAACTAATAATTGTAGAGTTGTACATCTAATTTCAAATTTCTTTGTCTTGTTTATGTAGATTGATTTAGAGAATTTAGAGGTTGCTTCAGGTGCACCAGAGCATCCAGATGCAAATATGATGGTAATTTAATTTTATGATGGATTATAAATTAAATTGTCATTAAATCATTTTTCATTGTCTTACATTTGATTTCATCTTTCTCTTGTACAGAGTGTTTCAGGTCATCCACATAGTCTGCATGGTGTGAAGAGGTCTCTTGATTATAGAGACAATACATGACCTAGAAACATGTGATTTTATGTGTTATATTTGTTTATTTCATGGACTATATTTCTTGTTTCTCATGTACTTTGTTGGACGTTATATTTCATGGCTCAAGTACTTAGTTGTACTTTAGTTCATGGGTTGTACTTTGGACTTTATTTCACGCGCTTAATATATTGGTTTCATGCACTTAATATGTTACATAAATTATGGACTTTATTATTGTTTGAAATTTTAATTTACACGTGTACATTTATGCATTTTATGTTCATAGTCAAGACATTAATGTGAAACTTAGTGATCTCATACATGATATTAATATAGGACATTTTAATATTTATACTTTACAAATTTAGTGATCGCATACATGATATACATGATATGTACATTCAATAATTAGCGATAATTACTCGATGAACTTATTCAATTCACGTCAATCAATAATTAGTCAATAAGTCATAATTTACAAACAAAAGCAATTTGTTTATATACCAGAAAGGATAAAATTTTAAGAAATAAACAATACCATAGAAGACTAGAGAATAAAAGCATTAATAAATTCTATAAATAATAACATCTAACACTAATTTATAAGCTATCAAAACAAATAATGACATCCCATCCTAATTTATACGCTATCAAAACAAATAATGGCATCCAATACAAATTTATAAGTTGTCAAAACACATAATGGCATCAAATACTAATCTATAAGTTGTCAAAACAAATAATGGCATAGAATAGTAATCTATAAGCTATCAGAACAAATAATAGCATCCAACACTAATTATAGGTTGTCTTAAGGAGTCGTAATACGATGTCTTAAGGGGATCAAAGAAGAGTATAATTGAGTATAAATATTAAGTGATATTAACAAGTATTATAAGTTTTAGGGTGAGTCATCATAACACAGCGTCTTAAGGGGATGTCTGAAAGGGTCATAACACATCTTAAGGGGATGTCTTAAGGGGTCTTAAGGGGATGTCTAAAGGGGTCATAATAGAATTGTTACCCGATTTTCACCTGCGGGCTCAATCAAGCAGGGCAATCTATGTGTTCAAGTGTTCATGAAGGCCAAATGGAGGAACATTTGCATCGAGGTTACATATTTTCTAACTTATTTGCTTCTTGTGCAGCTAGGGGAAAATTATGTTTTAAATTCAACACATGGATTAAATGTGGCTCCCATAAGGGTTGAGCACAGCGTGCAGGTGTTCGGTTTTTATTGGGAAGGTCTTCATCTTATGTTTTTGCCTTGTTTTCCCCCTTTCTATTTTGTTCTGTCAGAGGTGGAGTCGAAACCGAAACTGAACATTGGAACTTTTCCAAAGTTCCAGTTTCCGTTTTTGTTTCGGTTTTGGTTCTGGTTTCGCACTTTTGTGCGTTTGTTTTCTTTTGACCTTTCGTTTGACCGTGGGGCGGTTTTTTCCCTTTGTTTCTTTTTCTTTCCTTTTTCTCATTTTTGCTTTGTGTGTTGTCGGAGGTGGATCCAGAACTGTAACCAAACCTGAACTTGGAAAAATTTCAGGGTCTCGTTTCTACTCCGCTTCCGCCCTCGCTAGTTTCGTCCGAGATCGGTTTTCGTTCTGATCTCGTTTGTGTTTTGTTGTCTTTTGGTCTTTTTTTTTGTGTGTGCCTTGGGTTTTCTTTTCCTTCCTTTGGCGCTTTCTTTGTTTTGGCAGATGAGGGATGCAGACGAAACTGAACATCGAAACTTTTCCAAAGTTCTAGTTCCTATTTCTGTCGTGGTTCCGGTCCTGATTCTGCCCGTTCTTCTTTTCTTTTCTTTTTTCGTTGCTGGTGATCGAGGGATGTTTCTTTCTCTTTGATCTTCTTTGTGTTTTTCTTTCTTCCCTTATGCTTTGTGTGTTTTCGGAGGCGGATCCAGAACTATAACCGAACTTGAACTTGGAAAAGTTTCATGGTCTCGTTTCTGTTCCGCTTCCGCCCCCGTTGTGTTTCACCCAAGATCGGTTTTGGTTTCAATCCCGCTTTGCTTTCTTTTGTTTGGGGGTTCTTTACTTTGGCGAAGGCAGAATCAGAGTGTGGGATGGACTTGGAAAGGTTGGTTAGTTTCAGTTTCAGTTTCCATCCCGACTCTGACTCTTCCTTTTCTTTTTGAAATGCTCGGGTCGCCAAGACATTTCGGTCGCTGTGAGTTTTTTATTTCTCTCCACTCAGGGAGAACTCTCGCCGATAGTTGTTCACAAGGGTGTCATCGCCGAGACTCTTTCCGATGATCTTGTCGAAGTGATATCTACTGTCAGGTGCTTTCATTGTGAACTCTTGTCGATGACTGTTGGTCTCGTCGACAGGTGTTTTGACATCGGTAAGACTTAAGGGCTCTATATGACTCATGCCGATGAGTGATTGTCTTGCCGATGGGTTTGTCGTGGACTTCGGTGAAAGGTCTCGCCGATCTTGTCGATGAGCGATTGTCTTGCCGATGGGTATGTATGTCTTAGGTGGAACTCCTGGCGACAGGTAGCTTCGGGGAAAGGTGTTACCCTCGGTATGATGTCTTGCCGACTGAGGAAGTCTTGTCGACGGAAGGACTCTTCTGTGTGATGTCTTGTCGATGACTGTTGGTCTTGCTGATGGATGTGTTCATGCTGAGCATTGTTGAGGATCTTGGCCGAAATATGTTACCCTCGGTATGATGTCGTGTCGATGACTGTTGGTCTCGCCAACGGAAGGATGCTTCGGTGTGACATGGGGGATCGCTATGTTGTCTTGCCGATAGCGATGGTCTGGGCGATAGTGTTGGATATTGGTATGACTCTTATAGCTCATTGTAAACTCTTGCCGACAGTGGTAAGTTATGTTGATAGCTGTTGTGGAGCATTGTAGCATCGAGGAGACATGGCTAGTGTCTCACCGACATGCGTTTCTACAGGAATAACTTTTGACCATTTGAGGATTCCACGTGGTATCTATTCAACCAATCGGAGGAAGCTGAAGGAAAACCATGGCAGTTTGACCGGTGAGAAGAAGATCAATAGACTATGTGCGATATGGATCTACTCTGTGATCGAGGATGATGATCAGATTGGTGAACAATGGTGTTTGTCTGTAAAGATCTAGACGGGAAAGTCAGACGTTGCTTCTCAAGGGGGTCAACTTGCGGAAAGATCTATAACAAGAGGGAAGCAGAAAGGAAGAAGCCGCGAGTCTTAATGACAGCTGGGATGTCTACTGGCAAAGGTAGATCGACATTAATGACCATACTTCAGAACATTCAAAGCAGCTCTGCAAAGAAGTCTCGAGGGTGGACACGAGGGTTGCGAGTTAATGCGATGGTTGCAAAAGATCTGAAGGCCACGCCTGGGAGCAAGCTTTCACCGACATGAACAAGGTACACACATTTAATGCCTCATTGACTTTATTTCCAAAACTCTTCGAGGGCAGACGTGTTCAGGAACTGACTCATTTTTTGTAAACCCTAGGGTGGGGGCCGACACTTTTTTGTTTTTTTTGTTGTATATATGACATTTTTGCCTCTTTGTAAAGCGGAGTTCTTGGTTAAGAGATTAATGAAAAGAGCATCATTTAGACTTTGTAACTCATTTTTATGAATACTATAGATTTCCAATACAGAGACTCCTTATTTTTCTCAATAGAAAGTCATTTCCTTCACCTATTTCCTTTGTTGTTTAGTATTGGTTTTGAATTGCATGATAAAATTCTGTGCAATATTTTATTTTATCAAATTCCTTCAGTACTGGATGCAAAGAATATTATGTCATAGTGCAGGTTTATGTTAGTGATCTCTTTCTATTGCATTTATATTTATGAAAACATCATTGTTTTCCTTGTGTTAAGCATTAGAACAGTCAGAACCTTACATAGAATCACTTTTGCAGACATAAATCTTTGTGTTGTGAGATTGTTTAGCTTTATTGAGATTTATGTGAGTTTCAACAGTCTTGTCAAATTTTATCTTTGGTGTACCACCTATTAGTGATAGGTTTTAAATTTCAAGCATATCCTTCTTACTCTTTTCCTTGTTAGTTTTTAGTATTTTCAAGTTATCTTAAGGGGAACCAACCCATAATTTGGAGGTCCACTTCATTCCTAGGTCACCCACAACCTCGAAGTGTTCCCATGTGTCAATAGGTTGCTACAGTTCATAGCTTAGCAAGGGTAAAAACCTTATTTTACAACAAGAACGTCTTAGGGGGATGTCTTAAGGGGTCATAATACAACGTCTAAAGGGGATGTCTTAAGGGGTCTTAAGGGAATGTCTTAAGGGGTCATAATAGAATGTTTTAAGGGGATGTCTTAAGGGGTCATAATACAATGTCTAAAGGGGATGTCTTAAGGGGTCTTAAGGGGATGTCTTAAGGGGTCATAATAGAATTTCTTAAGGGGATGTCTTAAGGGGTCATAATACAACGTCTAAAGGGAATGTCTTAAGGGGTCTTAAGGGGATGTCTTAAGGGGTAATAATAGAATTTCTTAAGGGGATGTATTAAGGGGTCATAATACGTTTTAAGGGGATGTCTAAAGGGGTCATAATACAATGTCTAAAGGGATGTCTTAAGGGGTCTTAAGGGGATGTCTTAAGGGGTCATAATAGAATTTCTTAAGGGGATGTATTAAAGGGTCATAATACAACGTCTTAAGGATATAATTGATTTAACAATAATGTATGCATGATATTTAGTGATTATACAATTAGACATAAAGTTTCAAAGTAGGAAAACGTGCACATTTAACAAACAAAATATATAGAATATTGATTTGATACATAGAAGTACATAGAGTATGTTTAATTCTTTAAGTATGTATGTACATATATGTCATCTCAAAATAATGTTTACAAAATTTGGATATGCCATCTCAAGAACATCTCAAACTCGTGCCTAGAATGTAGTAGGTCTTCACACCACCTGATATCAAAAAGGTACAAGCAATATCAATGAAATCATCAAAACATACATATTTTAATTTATATAAAACTATCTATATGTACACAACTCAAGTACCTGCATTTAAAAGTATTCCACACATGTTTGTAGGTTGAATCTAGGAATCCTCTCCTTTTTGTTTCAAAGTATGAGATCAATGCAATGATGGCTTTGTTACCTATTTTTCACTACGAGCTCAAACAGGTAGAGCTGAATCAAATTCATCATTGATAGGTACAGAAATTTTCATGTTTTCCTGATTAAAGTATTCATTGATCATCATAGAGATCAATTTACATATGAATTGCAATTTTATTGTGCAAGGATTTGAAACAAAAGATTTAAAATTTTCATAGTAATGCCTTTTATTCATTTTGTATAAACCAGAATCCCACACAAGCCGTGGGAGTAACTTAATTTGATTTTTACAATCAAATAAAGGGTGCATGAGCAAAAGAAAATATACAACTGAAAATAGAGAAAGGATAGGGTAGAAAGTGATTCGTCATTACCTGGAATGATGAATCATGGACAAGTTGAGGAATGTTGTGACGCCAGTTCCAGCTCCAGCTCCATTTCCAATTTCAGCTCCAGTTCCAGCTCCAGTGTACCTGCAAGTTGAGGGAAATGTTGTTAGAGCAATGCGAATCAAATCATATCATATACCTACGCTACCAATAGAAATATACAATACAATCGACCAGGCATCCATCAGATGATTACAAAAGTTCAAAGGAATAAAACATAGTTCAATGGAAGCTTTCAACTTCTTTTATTTTGCTAACATGTTTGTTTCAATGTGCAGGAACAGGTTCATCATTTTCATGATCATCTTATAAGATATGTGGAGCAAAACAGGCTCCCACAAGGGTTGAGCTTGGCATATCATAAGATTATAAAGTAGATACATAGTTCATCCAAAGATTCAAGAGGGCAGTCAACATGATAATAAGACAACATTATTACATCTTAAGGTCATGTGCCATCATTGACACTTCAATCTTGTGTTATCATTATTCTTGATTGCCTGCAGAAGGACTAGCATAGTAATCTATATTATCATCATAAGAAACAGTCACATTTGTATTGGAAGACATTTACAGTTGTGCGGTCACAGTCACATTGACATCCATTATAATGTCCATAACAACAACATCAACATAGTTGCAATCTTATGATAAATCAGGTCAGAACTTATTCAATTTAGGACTGAACTTGAGAAGTCTTACTCCAGCAAAATCATCATTTACCATTCAAGTCTTAAGGAATAATGTTGTATTATGACGTTATATATATGACATAACTGTGTCAATGATGCATCATAAAGGGATATGGCTGTCATTACTGTGTGCCATTCCCAATTGCTTTTGCTGGAAAAATTAAAAGAACAAAAAAAAACCATACTTTATGCCCGTCAAAGAAAGCATCAGACATCAAGTAGCTATAGGAAGCTTATGCCCACGAACAGAGATGACAGTCCAATAGTATCAGGGACAACATATAAAGTCACAAAATGAAAAAAGGGGTATTAGCATAATCAACTATCAAACATTTACTACAGTTGAATGTAAGAGCAAGACATAAGACAACTATTATGTTTTGATACAATGCATTGCTTTAGCTAAAACAAACGCAAAAGTTTCAGGATGTCATGATCAAAAGAATGTGAACAACATCACAATGGCATCAAAGTAACTTACAGGAAACCGCTGGAAACAATGTGATTGAAAGAAGAACGGTGATGACAAATTCCTTCATGCACAACAGTATTAAGGACAACACTTTCAACCATTTTCAAGGATTCTTATTGTCAAAAATAATAAAGGCTATGAAGATCACAAAAAGATATAAAATATTTTTAATCAAGTGTTTTAAATGATATCAATGGACAACTATGAGATTAATTAAGATGCAGTCCAAGCAATTCATGAGCATGGAAAATATTTGAGGGAAAGGAATTTTGGTCATAAGCTCATTGCTTTAATAATTGCTTCCCACATAAGTCAAACGCAAGGAGTGATAGACAGTAAATGATGTATTTTCCTGGAGTAAGTCATCATTTTTATTACATACTGTGCAAGAATGAATAACCATAGTCAATAGTCAAAAGGAGAATATAAACATAGGACAGTGAGGTGTTGTCAAGATACAAATTTATCTCAGCCAGAATGATTTTGAAGAGGATAGAATTTAGGAGGAGCAGGTGAATATTTGACAGGAAAGAGCATTAAGCTGCCTGTGGAGTCAAAGATTATGTTAAATCTTTTGAAATCAGAAACAAAGGTAGTCATGGAGGTAATACATAACTGAGTTTTCATAAAAGGTCAATGATACCCAAAGTTACATGGACTCCAAGCACCCAGATCAAACTTCCATTCGTGGCCAGTTTACACAGGAATATGGAGCAAAATGAAAATAAAATCAAAAGGCTATATGCTAAGCTCGCGGCCTCAAGGCCAAAAGATTGTTTCAGAATACAAAAAGCATAGAAAGACAGGCGTGGCGATAGGTGACAGACATGAGCCTTTTCAAATAGTCGTGAAGAAGAAATACCCAGAATGAGCTCAAGATACGTAAATTTTTTCTTTCCTTTTTTGCATTGAAAGGAAACTTGAGAAAGGAAAAAATAATACATACCAAATTTTCGGCCTGCAAAATATATACATCAACAGGAAATGAAGCCAAGCATATATGGAGATTTGGATTTTTGAAACCTTTGTTTTTTAATTTCTGTTTAAGGTCAAGGTTTTTAATGTTGGCCATAGAAATGACATAGGTCGAACTCTTCTTTTTCATAAAAGAAATCATAGAAGAAAGGAGAGCTTACATGGAAGACAAAACCAGATTCAGTTTGCAAATATCTAGAAGAAAAACCATTATGGCGGCCTGAAAGAGGCTGAAAAGATTCATAAGGAGGAAAAAATAGACTTACCAAAGCCACCATGAGCAATGTTTTCCAGAAAAATATTTTCGTAGCATCTATTTACCAGTGCAAGTCATGCTTTCAAGAGTTCTCCATGGCGGCCAGAGTCACACATAGTGCCAAGAAGACACAAAGAACAAAGAAATGATAAAGTATATATCAGATAGTGAACTCAGCCATAACTTTAAAGCCTCATAAAATGTTGTATAATGGAGTCAAACTGGTAAAGAACGAACTTACCATGTGAAAATCACGAGTTTTAGCTCAGAAAACGTCCAAAAGGTGCAGTCTCAACCCAGTTCATGGGGAATTTCAAGTTCAAACCCTACTCAGCAGTGGCGGTCGGCTTCTTCAGGAAGTTTCATCAAAGTCAAAAAGTGATAATGATTTAGGGTTCACTGTTTGCTTTTGTTCATTCGCCCTAATTCATTTTTGATATTTTTGTTAATGATTTTTAATAATCACTATGTTCTTTATTGTCCCTATGGCCATGACTTTTAAGTAAATGAGCCTAGCAAAGTGGTCGGCCTTATCAATAATGAAGCTTTGTGCTAAAATATTATGGCAGTTTATTAAGTTATTGACAAATATATGCCAAGTGTGGTCAGCTTTAGGAACTAAGCATGGTGGTCATCAATGATTGTTAATGAACAGTGCATATTTTCAAATATATGCTAAGTATGAGTTTAGCTTTATCTTTCATATTTATTTGCATAATTCAATGTAAATGGATTAATTAAATGATGTGTTATAAATCATTTAATTAATTCATCTTTTTCAAATGCAAGTGGAGAAGATATTATGTAAAGCTGAATCATAATTTTACTTTAGTTACACATCATACTCAACTAAAGAGTTTCACATGAAGATGGAGTTCCAATGTGCATGGGCAAATTGACAAGAACGAGACAGTTTTGCATGCTTTAGCCCACCTTTTTAGGAATTTCCAGTTCAGTTTGAGTTTTAAATCAGTTGCATGCTTTATGACTGTGAGTTCGAGACTGAGTTCACTCATTTTTGCATGAGTTTGAACCTTATTTTTAGGAATTTTTGCTTCTGCTCGGATTTCACTTTGGAGTTGTCACTTTCTCACTGAAATTGACTTTTAGTTGCTTGTTCATGCACTTTGAAGTGCATTCTCATTGTATATATTGAAATTTTTTATCTTTTTCAATTTGGTTCTTATTTTTCTCCTTTGCACTTTGCAAAAGTGAATTATTTTCTAGCTTATCATTATTTTCAGATTAATACAGTAGTAGGTTTACAGGTCAATTATTGTTTTTTTGTAGAAAGACTCCTTTCATTACCATTTTTTTTAGGATTCGCCTTCAAGTTTTCAAGCATCATTGTCATGTAGGATTGATCGAAGTGATTATTGTGTTTGCAGTTTATGAAACCTTTAAATATTTATGTCTCCTTAATGAATTTTTGTATGCATCCAAGTTTAAATCCACTGGTTAAACATTGTGCTAATCAGTAATCGAACAGTCTAGTTGTGGGAATCATATTTTCCTTCTATGATTGTTTCTTTAAAAGCCTCTGTTTAAAACATTCAAGTGTTTAAGCTTTTAGATCTAGTTGTGCAAATGAAAATAGTGAGTAATCATTTTGTGAGTTAAGTCTGCATATTGAGTTCTTTGATGCATCACCATAAATAAGTTTCATAGTTCAGAATTTAGATTTAGTCTTTCTCCCTTTTCCAGCAAATCACTCAATTATTAACCAGAAAATTAAATAGGAACTATCCTAGAATCTGGAGGTCTAATTCCTTATAGGATACCCACAGCCTAGAATTAGTTCCAATGTTTCAACAGATTGCTGAATTTTAATATTCAAGCATTCGGGTGCAATCAATTTGACAACAGGCTTAAGGATACAAAAAATGACAATAAATCAATTTTAACTATTAATGTACAAGCAATATCAATATGTAATCAAAACATGTATTTAAATATAATTTAACTAATAATTACCTATTTTTACCAAGTATTCCATGTTGTCTAGGTTGAATCTGCATGGACTAGATCCTTTTTCTGATTATGCCTTAAGGATGTATAAAAGGACAATTTAAATCAATTTCAACTAATAACACACTTGACCAATATTGAAACATGTATTTAATGTATTTAAAAGGACAAAATAAAAATAAAACTATATTTACCTGTATTTACGTATTCCATTGTACCATCTGCATCCTCTCTTTTTTGCAATGCATCTATGATTTCCTCATGCTCTTCCATAGAAATTGACCATAACACTTTTTTTGAAGGTCTTCCACAATACCGCTCTAGTTTTATATTTGTTTCCACCACCAAATTTGAATAATGTATAAACTTTTTATGTGTTTCATAGTCTTCGAATGCAAGTAGACCATTCTTTCTTCTCAGGTATTTTCATAGCCAAGTTGCAACAACCACCACCAATCCTATTGAAAAACATGAAAATAATCATCAAATAAGTTCTCAAAATTTTCTTAAGGGGATCAAAGACTTGTTCTAAAAAATTGCTTAAGGGGATCGAAAAATTGTTATCAAAATTTGCTTAAGGGGGTGTCTTAAGGGGATCACCATACCTATTGGATAATGAAAGCCATCATCATATTCTTGAGGTGCTATTAACTGATGTTTATTTTCCACACAACGAGCCAACCAATATTTTGTTTTCTCTTCATTCCCCTTAGGTGCAATAACAACATACACATTTCCTGCCAACAAAATTTGATTTAATAACTTGCACATATCCATATAAAAATTTAGTATTACAAAATAACTTAATAAAGTGAAATAAAATGAAATAAATTGAATTAAAATTACCTTCTTGTACAAGGTCTGAAACACGGTCATAATCTTCAAATGCATACACTTGATCAATTTCTTCAATAGTTCTTTCATATTGATCATGTGTTTCTGCAAGTGTCAACGATCTTTTCTCCCACTGTTCAACCCATTCTATATTTTCACATGCTTCCCAATCTCCTGAGATACAAAACTGGAAAAAACATACAAGCTCCCTTGTCCAAATAGTCCATGTGCTTTTTTTCACACTCCTAAATGAATGCCATTTAGTAGATCCATTGATTGTCTCACAATCAACTCTAGGTACAAAGTTCTCTTCTTCCACCAACCAAAAGAATCGGTGAACTGCAGAGTAATCACTCGAACCAGGTGTAGATAATCTTCTAGTACACCAATCCACAATCTCACGTGCATCTTTAAATTTTATTGAATCCTCAAATTTTAATTGTTCTTTAGCAAGAATTCTTTTGACACACACACCAACTCCATCATGTTCTCCTTTACCATGCCCAGCTTCAAAAAAACTCCATATATGTTGGACATTAAGTTCCTTGTGAACCCTACTTAACCAATAGAACATTTGAACATTCTTGAACTGCCCCGTACAATTATCTAACCATATGAGGTATTCTTTCATCTGGATTCCTCTTTCTCTTAAATTTCTATAAAATATACTAAAATAGTATCGAACAAATTTTGACAAGTGTAACCGATTGTCAAATAAAAATGATACTCCCTCAAAAAATTTATATCATCCTCAGTGCTATCATTTGCATGTCTATAAACAATATGGACAAACATAGCTACTTGCACTGAATTATACAATTGAGATTGAATTTCCTCTTGCAAAGTGAGTATAATTCTCCACAAAATCAACCACTGAAAGTATAGTACCAATTGGAAATGTGTTTCAACATGTGCGAAATTAGCCATCAAGCCATCGAGCATGTTTAGAGTGCATGACATATGTTGGTACAATTTTATTCTTAAATTCACTCATGAATGCATGCACACTAACTTTTTCTGTAACTAAGTCACAACGCTTTCCTATTTTTCCATCTTTTAAAGAATAGTGAACATTCTTAAATCTTTTAACATCTACTAATTGTTGTCCAAAATCATGATCAACACTTTCATGCAAACAAATTCTTAAAAATGAAAGATTTCCACAATTAATGCATTGTCCAAAATACAAGAACTTAAATAAAATAATTTATCATTAGATTTTTCACAAAACAAACCTGAAATAAACTCTCTTATTGCTTCAGGTGGCATATCAATACCACAATCCTGTATAATCATGTTAGTATGCAAGGTACAACGTATATATCGAAAAACATCATAAAAATAATGAAATTGAACATGTATTTTACAACAACAAGATATTCGTTGCTTATTAATTTTACATACCAGGGTTTACATTTTTCAAAAGACCTTTGACTTATTTTAATATTACCAGGTAACACTAAATCATACAAAATTTTCTATAAAATTCAATTTGTGTTGTATCTAATAGGTGTTTTGGGTGAGGATCGCGAACTTTGGACCCTTAATTTTAAAACATCTCTAGCATTAGATGAAACCCTAGTATTATCATGCCAATATTTTTCGATCAAAGATTTAATTTCAACATTCAATTTCATATCAACCTCGGTAGTCATCCATTGAAACTCCAACATTGATTGATAGGATCATTTTCTATACTTTCTCTTCTTTTTGCCACTCTTAGCAATGTTTTAGGATGTATTTTTAAAACTTCACTAATATTGCTTACCATTCTTTTATTCAAAGTTGCTTTATTAACTATAGCAATTGTTATAGCTCTTCTTGTTTTTTTTATCTTTAGATCGACTATTTTTCCCAATAGATTGAATGGCACTAGCAATAGTAGACATAACATGTTTTAATGATTGATCTTTTCTTTTTGGTTTAACATAAAAGCCTAACCTTTTCATTACTTTCCTCATTTTTTGCATTCTCATCAATTGCATCATTAGTTGACATTGAAATACAATTTTTTTACGAAAAAAGAATTTGGTGTATATTCTATTCACATGTGTTCTTATTTATCTCCAAGAAATTTGACCAAGAAGATTATTGAAAACACCACTTCCAATTTTAAAAAAAGTATTTTCATTAAATTCAACATCACATTCTAGATTTTCATCTTCATTTTCATTTACATTTTCATCTTCATTTTCATCAACAAAACAGTTTTCATTTTCATTTTCATAAAAAATACAAGTTTTGTTTTCATTTTCAAGAAAATGATCATTTTGATTTTCATTTGCAACAAAATATTTTTCTTTTTCATTTTCAACAAATTCTATAAAAGTTTCATCTCTCTGAATATCATCAATGTCAACATCATTAAGTCCAGCATCTTGTAAAAATTCTACATACAAATTTACCATTTCAATAATATGTGGATTTGAAAACGTGCCTAGATTTTTGCATATTGAAACATTCTCCATAGCATTCAAAGAGGGATTTGAAGACATAGCAGGACTTGTTTGTATAATCATATTCTTCTCCAAATTGACTCATTGCAAATTAGCTTCATCTACAACCATGGTATCCTCAATGTTTTCATCTTCAATAGTTGTGGAATTGGATACTCCACCATCATTCATTGATTTCATTATCATTCTTCTTTGTCTTTGTCTTTGTCTCTCCTCTCTCTTTGCTTCAACTTCTTGAGGAGTCAATGTCTTCCTTCTCTTATTACAAGCTTTATCTCCCATGATTATAAAATTCTCAAGCACAAATGAATGTCAATAGTGAAATTCTTCAAAATATTCAATCCAAATTGGAAGTTGAATACCTATTAGGACAAAATTCTTCCTCCTGTGTTCCTCAAAACAAGTAGAAAACTAGCACAATTCCACTTTAAAAATTGTTTTCTTCATGCCTCCTTTGAAAAATTCAATCTATATTGCAAGTTGAAGACCTTTTGTTCCACCAAACAAGTACAAAACTAACACAATTCCACTTCAAAAATGGTGTAGATGATGCCTCCTTTGAAAAAATCAATTAAAAATAAAGTTCACCACCTGTAAATACAATAGCTCATGAAAAATAGTTTAATTTTATTGCTCTCGGCCGTACATGTGAAGTTGTAGACTTCAAAGTATTTTTTGGAAGTAAATTTAAATAAAAGAAATGGGATCTCGTTTATAAAAACTGGGATCTCGTTCTATAATCGAGATCTAGTTCCCTAATATTTAATGTGGGGACCGTTGGAAGGAAAACGAGATCTCACTTACAAAAAGGGATCATGTTTCCCTTCCAATGGTTCGCATATTATAAATTAGGGAACGAGATCACGATCATAAAATGGGATCCCGCTTTTAATAAATGAGATCTCGTTTTATAAAGCACGATCCCGTTTTTTAAAATTTGAATTTCTATTAGCTTTGTGGTCAGGTTTTTGCCTAGGATTTTGGTTCAGGAAAAGCATTGGGAATCTAAACCTAGGCCTTCAACTTGGTTTGACCTGCAAGTTGAAGGTCCTAACAATGTCAAAAAAAAATATTGACTTTGGACATATGGCTGACGACTTTTTTTGCAATTTTTTTTGACGAAATTAAAACCCATTTTAGATGAGACAATGCAGATTCTAAATATGTAATTTGTTTTACAATTGGATTATTTTTTTCTATTTTTCAATTAATTTCTAATAAAATTGGTCCATAAACTTTAAATATCAGGGTTTTTTACTATTTTAATAACTTTTGATCAACATAACATTTTGACAAACGGATTGCACAACAACAAAATTCAAACAATTCTTTTCAATTTAAAAAATAAATCAAAAAATGATAAGTTTAGGTCATCTTATGCATGTCATACACAACGATTTTTCAAAACGACAAATCTGCCTAATAAAAATTTAACAAAAAAAATATCAAGAACAAGCTTCAGTGAGTCACAAATATTTTCCCAAAAGGATTTAGAAAAATACGATAATTTAAGTCAAAATATGGATGTCATACACGTGCATGGTATGGTAAAAAAAAAGTGACTTTTAAACAGGGGTTTTTAGAAACGCCTATTGAAATTCAATTTGTACAATCTGGGTATTGAAATAAATTACATATTTGGAAACTAGACTCTGAGCACTAAATTTTATGATTAGTGACTTTTTTAAAGATTTCATCTCTAAGTGCTTCAAATTTTAAGGTCAAATGTGTCAAATTCTGAAAATCAGGAAAAACACTTCAACATTTTGGCCAAAAGTGGACTCAACTTCTTGCACACACCCATATTCCACAATAAGAAAAAGCTACAAAAGTAAGAGACTATCAAAAAGATATGAAAGCTCAAGAGATAATTACAATGAGGGTTGAGTGCTAAATAGGAGAAAAACTCTAAAAGCATAAAACCACTCCTAAGTTTAGCTTAAGTGCATGAGAATAAATTAGATTAATAATTAATTAAAGGATTGATTAGTTATTATCTAATGCATGATTACTCTAACACTCCCCCTTAAGATGAAATTAGGAAGTAGTTAAAAACCCTAAAAAGAAAGAATACATAATGGGTCCTGACAAACAAGGCCTGGTGAGGTACACCCATGTACAAACAAAAGATCTCTCAAAACTGGAGAAAAAGGAGAAAACCAAAGAGGGAGAAAACTCCTCTCCAAAAGAGAAAGGAAAATGAAGGATTGAAAAATCCTCCAAATCAAGGTGTCAAGGACTGAGAAGCCTCCAACCAAAACAAAGTCCTAAAAAAGAGGAAGATGTAGAACATCATAGAAGCACAAAGAAGTTGTAGACTGTTTTCAAAAGAAAATTGATATAATGCTAAAATGAAGAACTTCCTCTGAAACAAATGATGATCGGGATCAAGATAAGAAGAATCTACATTAGTGCCCCAATGATACTACTCGAATCAGATGGAAAACAAAAGGAAAACATCTAGAAATCGAAGATACAAATGTCAAGATCCAAGGAGACTATAATCTACATGAGTGCCCCCAATGACACTACTCAACATGCATGAAAAACTACAAGTCAAAAATACAGGTACTAGTAGTCTCTAATCAAATGAAAATGGAAGGTCGCCTCTAGAAACATGAATGCAAGAGTGTTCATATGGTAAATTATCCATCTCACTAAAATGCATGTAACCAGTCGCTAATGTACGCTAGATCTGAAAGTACATAAGAACAAGAACTAGATACATAGATCACTCAAAAATGTGAAACCAAGGAAGCATTAACACCAACAGTAGAAAAAACCCCATAATGCTAAAAAGGGGAGAGCCATGACAGGAACACTGAAATTGTGTGAGTCCAAGAAGTGCATGTAGGAGAAACAACCTGCAAATAAAAGAGTGTGCAAACTAAGGCACACATGCATGAGGCAAGAATCAATCAGATTCATTGTTGTCATGGAAGGGACACTTGAAAAAGGTGTGATGGAAAAGCAAAGGAAAACATCAACCCCCCCATGGCACTTTATATGATAGTGTGAATACAAAAGACACAACATGATGTGTGAAATCCCCAAAAAATATACACTAGAAAGGCACTTTATCTTAGTGCATCTACAAAAGAGAATGTGCATGAAAAACATGTTTGCATTACCTAAATAGGATAGAATATTGGAAATACATATAGAACAACTAAAAAAGAATCATCCCATGCAAACAACAATTTCCCAAGAGCTAAAACGTCCAAGTAATTCACTAGAGTGCGAAAACACAAAAATTTGAATAAAATGTACTTGAAGAGGATTCTAGAAAAAGTGCATGGATGGCTATGAAGATATCTAAAAGACAGTTCCAACACCACTGGAATCGTGAAAAACAGAGAAAGTGGTCAAAATTCATGAGCTTAGGACTGAAAACAACACCTCTGACTTCAACAGGCTGTATAATGCGCCACCAGCAAAAACAGGTGATGAGACACATACCATTGGAACTTTGGAACAAACTTTCTAACGATATAAATTTTTTCGAAAAAGAGAGCTCGAATGCAAAAGTTATGTATTTTTGAAAAATGCTATTTTTTGTTAGCCAACAATCAGTAGACACGACTATTCTGATTTGATTTTTGAAAAAATTTCTCATTTTATGCAAAAAATAATGGATACCTAGAAAGTATTATGATGTTGCCAACAAAACCTATAAAGTTTTTTTGAATCCAAAAGGTGGAACATATGCTTTGGTAAAAATAAAAAAATAAAACTTCACCTGTAGGGAAAATAGTTGTGTTGGACTATTTTGACTGTCATTTTTACAAGATTTGTTCACTATTTACAAAATCTAGCAGATGCCTAGATGGTATTTTGTGATTTTGAACAAAACCCAAAAATTATTTTTCTCAAAAAATACACGAAGCAAAATATATTGAACGCTTTTTTTTATAAAAAATGCACCAAGAATTACAAAAAAAATAAAGGGATTTATAGATCTAACGCGTGTAACCCTTGTTGAAGAAAAAAATCTCATAAATTGAGAAGGGATTTGTTGAATCCACACTCTAATACCATGTTAGAATTGTGAAAAACCACAAAACCATGAGCCACGGGATCAAACAAGGAACAAAACACCTTATACTCAAGAGCTTTGCAAAACAAAGATTTGTTATTCCTCAAAAAGAAAATACATACAAAATCAAGAGACTACCAAAAAGATATGAAAGCTTGAGAGTTAATTACAATGAGGGTTGAGTGCTAAATAGGAGCAAAACCCTAAAAGCATAAAAGCACTCCTAAGTTTAGCTTAAGTGCATGAGAATAAATTAGACTAATGATTAATTAATTATTAGCTAATGCATGATTACTCTAACACCTTACACTCCCAAAGTAAGAGGAAGATCATTGAATCTAAAAAATGATACTATATATCAATAGGGGAAATAATAAAGATTAAAAAATCTCAATAAAAATGTAATCAATATTTATTTCATGGACCATGTCGTTACTAGTAGATTTATAGGTGTCATTCATACAAAGGTAGGTGCTAAGAACCTCCTAACTCCTCACTATTCACACACCATCACAAAAATAATTCAATGGAAACTAGGTATTATAAGTCCAATTATAATCAATATTTTCTATATGCTATTCTTAGTTATATCAGATACTTTTTGTAAATTTGGTTTATCCTTTATCTTACATAAATATATGTTCAATATAATTAATTTGGTTTACCTATGTCTATCAAGTCATGAAGATGCAATTTTTTCCATCCCTATAGACACTATTATCTATAATTTATGATTGACCACATATTGTTGATTGTCCATTATTAGTTGATATTGTATTACATATTAGCATCAAATTATGGTTTTTCATTGGTCAATCATTTATTCTTGCAACTAATACAAAAGATTCATAGTGAACATGTTGGATAGCCAATACCTAAATCCATCCCTCATCTCCCCATCTCTTATCTTATATTTGTCAAGGATTAATACACTAATCATTTGGAGATGATCATTGATGAATATTAATAGTTAGATAGGCATGGCCATTGTATTTGACATTTTCACATATAAATATGTATGATTTCTTCATTCTTAGCCTACTTCTCTCATACTCACATTATTATAAATAGGTACATATCTAGAAATACATTTTTAACTTTTATTTTTCTTTACTTTATTGACAAGTAAAAGTTTACTATTAATATTTTGCAATTACTTTGTGTCAATTATGTCATGTGTGTTTGTAACGGTGAAAATAACATACCGCTCACTTTTTCCATTCATTTTTTGGCACACTTTGATTAGTTGTTCTTTATGTAATGACTAGTGTACAAGCTATATATTCTAGTATCAAAGTTGTCAAATAGCTAAATCTAAACTACTCTAATTTTTACACATCCTCAAAGACTAGTCTCAACCTTTAGTTCATCCATTCCCTATCTTAGGTCATTTTATAGTTGCAAAACTAATCCAGATTAGATAAATATGGAAAAAACCCCTAGAAAATTTCAAATTTTAAATAAAATATTGGTCCATTCTAACTCCCTCCAACTAGCTATTATGATCCAACTTAACTGTGAAAATCATTAACATATTTTCTAGGGTGTTGTATTTAAGGACTAACTCCAATTCAATTGTATTTTTTGAGAATTTTCATTGAGATCTCTTACCCACATTATATTCTCACAAATAGAGTAAACAAATCATGATCATTAAATATTTTATTTACAAATCTTAGGAATCAAATTGCATGGTTATTTGTTGTCTTCAATCCTTATTTTATAACTATTTAATTGGTTTGTTTAGGGTTTTAACAAAGGGATGATTCCCCTACTTAGTAACTCCTCAAAGGTGTTCATAAACACCACTAATTAGCTGATGTAGATCACAAATACCAAAACAAGCAAATTCTTGTTATTTAAATCTTTAATGATCTGATCTACAAGTAGATTTAAAATTACAATCATAAAAGTGAATTAAAATTATAAATTAAAAAAAAAAAATCTAATTCAAAATTATTCCTTTAACATCACAACAAATCTCGACCAAATTGACAACTCAATTGATAACATTTACCATTATATATCTTTATCAAATTTTCAAATAGATACTATTATTTTATTTATTCAATCTTATCCCAATTCATTTCTCATTAAGTGCTTACATTTATTACTGATTGACCATAAATATTTAGAAAGGGATCATTTATTTGTTTTTATTGTTAAAGCAAAAATTATGCACCGTTTGACCTTAAAAATCCTATCAAATCATATAAGGTATGAAAGCAAAAGAATTTAAGAAAATACAAGGTTGGAGAGTTTATGTGTCGATTGAAATATTCCACCACACAAAATGGTGAGCATTTCGTTTTGTACTTTTGATGGATGTCACCCCTTAATGTTGTTATCATCCATTATTTTGTCAAAAAGGAATAATTTATATACAATTTAAATATTCATGATATGACAAAACTCATTTTGTTTTATAGAAGCCCAATCACATGAAGACTCGATGAATGAATGAAAGCAATAGCTTTCATAAACGATAGCATACTTAAGCATTAATTCAATGCATAAATGATGAGAAATAAATAAATAAAAATAAAAATATTTTTCTACACATTAGAGTTTGTTTTTATGTGACACGATATTTTATGATTAGTGGATTATAAGAATTTATCTTTTTTATGTGTGAATGGTCTATTTAGATGTTTTTATAGGTCAAGAATTTTGAGAAAGTTATCCGAGTGTTTTTTATACTCAAATATACTTAACAGTGGAGTTTCCCCAAAATCAAATCAACTTAACTTGATATTTCATTTACACTTCTTTGTAAAATATACATATAAGTTTTGGGGAAACTAATTATATTTATTTTTATTAATTTAATAAAAAATAAATTATAAGCATACGAATAATGTCTTCAATACTTTTATAAATATATGTTTACATGATTAAATATGCATAATATTTTAAGGAGTCTATGTTAGGAAAATTATGTTACTGAAATTATGTTTTTAAGGATTGATTTTTGAAACATTATAAAAACTTATATATGTTTTGAATGGAAAAGAATGATTTCAGTTTGTTGATGTCATGTAATTACAAATAGGATTAAAAATAGTACTAAATAAATTTTCAAACACAAAGTATTAATAATAAAAATTGTATTTGTAAAAGATATAAGTGTAAATATCTTGTTCTTTTGAACCTTCATTTTATACTTATTTAGATAGATATTGTAGACACATAATTATGGTCCTCAATCTGATTTATTTGCTGCTCTAATTAAAACTATGTCCAAAATCCCTTCAAACGTATTACCACTAGGTGGAAGCATAGAGACATGTCTCATTGGTGGGTCACATGTTGATTTAATAATCCATGCAAAAGACTATACTCTAATTTTCAAACACAAACAAAAATAGATTTGACACTTGTAAATAGCATTATCAACATGTATGTGTGTGTCCCTTAAGCATTCAATATGGTACCCTTTTCCCTTCAAGACACTTGGAAGGATTTCATTAGACACAAATTGTTGATTTAGGTCAAATTTTTATAATTAAACAAATTCATCACAACAAGCATTTTGCATGAATGTATCCCTTAAAGCAATCTTTCTAAAAAATATTGATTAATATATTTATTTTATTATTATATTTATCTTCTACTTTCTAATGAAATAGGTTTATTAGAAAAAAATAATGACCATTGATTGACACACGTGAAAAAATTAATAAAAATTTAATTTTAAAAAATAAGACCTCGTTCATATTAATGTCCTTTCAACCAAAACTAATTTAGATATACAAAAAGAGTTGTGTTACAAAGAACTATGGTCTAAGAGACAATATATAATAAGTAAAATAGCATAATGGAAACTCACAATAACTAACCAATGAGCAAAGTAACTCCAACCACCGCAAAATATGTGAGAGTTACACTCATGAAAGGTATCATCTACCTTTATAATGGCCCACTCACTACAAATAGTAAATCTAAAGTAAATATGTAAGAAAATACACAATATCCAACTATATAAAATATAAAACCTACACTAAGACCCTCCTTAAACACAACTTATGTGGATCAAAAGATGGGTCACTACAATGGAACCATGATGAGGTACGCATTTACAAAGAGATCCCTCCAAATAAAATTAGCCCCCAAAAAGAGAGATATAAGCCCCTCAAATACCCTCAAGTAGAGAGAGAAAGGATGGACTAAACAACTCCTAAAGAAAGAGCCTCTTGTACCCCTAACAAATTAGGTAAATGATAAAACCTTCTTTCTATAAGGGTTTGATGATTATGTTAGCAATCTATTTTGAATTCAATTAATATCAAATCTCAATAACTTGTCCATTTATAAGCTCCTAGATGTAGTTCATGTGAACCTTGATGTGCTTGGTCCATTGATGGTGGATTAGGTTTTATGAAATCTATATGTTACTCTATTTGTCACAAAATATAAAAAATGTCCATATGAACTGGATACCGAAATTAATGAAGATGTGTTAAAGCTAAATAGCCTTAGTGATGGCATTAATAGGCCCTCAATACTCAACCTCAATGCAAGATAAAGTAATAAAAAATACTTCTTTCTCAACTAACATATATGACCTAAAACAAGTGAGAAGTTGTAATTGAAATTGGACTTACAATCTTGAGAATCACATACCCAATTTGACTTTGTATACACCACCTAGTTAAAATCAATATATACTATTCACAATGAATCCTAAAATTGTGAGTATCCTAAATGTAATATAGTATTCATTTGGTTTCTTACCAATGTAACTCATGGGTATTTTGCACAATGTAGAAGTCATGCCTCGAGTGTATGAAATATGAAGCCTCATGTGAGTTAGATAAATGAGGATTCCAACAAGCTATCAATACAAGGTGTCATCAATCAAAGGTGAAGAGAACTAAGCCTCAAGTTTGACTCCACAAAGAAAGGAAGTCAAAGTAGTCTTGTAGTTAGCCATATGAAATAATAAGAGAAAATAAAAATCATACCTGTATTATCTAATGGTAATACTAAATGTAGATTGAGACATCTAAATCCCAAGAAAGTAATGCAACAAGACCAAGTTGGCCATCAACAATCTATCATGAAGGGAAATTTTCACTATCACACAGGATGAAGTAAGTCACTATGATCAGTAGGTCGATGGAATATAAAACTAGAATGAGGAGGGAATTACCCTACTATAGAATATGGATATTTAGATATTTTATCTAAATCGCAATGAGAAAATTCATTTTAGGAAGGAAGAAATCCATCTCGGTATACCATGCTTGAGGGGTTTTTCTGCACCATGGATAGATTTCAAGTTTATATACCAAAGAAGATTCTTGTAGAAAACCCTCTTGTTTCTCCATGATATATCCTCTTCAAGTTCTCTATGAAGAAATGCACATCTTAATGTCTACCTAGGGAACATACCAATAATGCACTACAACAATAGTAAGTGTGAGTTGAATAGAGTTCATCTTTGAAGCTAGTACAAAGGTATTTGAGTAATCAATTCTAAGGACCTAGGAATTCCCATTTACTACCAATCATTCCTTGAACTTATCCACTAACTCGTCTACTATAATTTTTTTCTAACATATCTAGTTTTACATCAAACAAGTTTCCTTCCCTTAGGAAGGGGAACAAGGTCCTAAGTTTGGTTCCTAACCAAGGAACTATACTCCTACATGATACACTCCACTCAAGAATACCAAATGCCTCCTAGGAAGACTCTAGGTTAGATGCAAAATCAATAAAAGTGTGTGGATGTCCCTAGAACCATGAAAATTTCCACCTAGTTTCTAATGATCCCCAACCCAATAACCTATAGTTTACAAGACATGTCAAGACCAAAATGGACATGAAGTTAGAGAATATAGAGGAGATTCCTCAACCTCTAAATGATGACTTGGAGAGGGAGGAGGTGAATACTTGATATTTCTCTAAGAATTTGAAATAGAGGAACAAAAATTCTCATCATCAAGAATCTACCTAGGTGGATCTAAATCCTCAAAATTATCATTATTAGTCGGTAACTCTAATATGAATTTAGAAGGAAAGTAAGTGTAAAGAGTGAAACTCAAAGATCCCTCCAAAAATAAAATTCTCCTCTAAATGAAAAATCATGTGGTAGGATGGAAGATCCAATGTCACTTAACACCATCTAGATAACCTACAAAAATGTAAGGCTTACTCTATAGATAAATGGCTTTATTTTTTTGCATGAATGTGGGCCCATGTCAAAAAACCAAAAAAAATTAATTACTTAACTATGGGTTTCTAACTACTTCAAGCTTTAAAATGAGTGACTCCCTTCAGTCCTCGACGAGGAACATGCTTGTGGATATAGCATACATATTTATTAGTCTTCACATAATTTTGAGGTGTAAGAGATCTAGAGTGTATCATACAATTCATTATTTCCTTCAAAGACCTATTGAATTTTGGCACATCATTTTTCTAAGGATTGTATAAACATGTACACTATCCTCTTTAATGTGCAAAACTACATAAAATGATGGTTAACATATTCACCATGTAATTATCCATGAACAAAGCCTTGATGCATTCTCTTGATTGCTTCTCTAAAAAAAAATTGAAGCCCTAAAACAACTCAAAGAAATCAAACTTTGGTTAGAGAGTACACACAAGTATACTTGGAAAGTCGTCAATTAATTTTAGAACATGTTTATCTCTATTAATGAATGGTGTAGAATGGTCTAGCCAAGTCATTGTGAACTAACTCAAAAATTTGTGTAGCTCGCCATGCCTTTCCTTTGTCAAACTTATCTTTGGTATGCTTATGAAAGATGTAGCCCAAGAAAATACCATTATAAAGGAAAAAATAAGGTAACCATGTCACCATGTACTAGTAGCTAAGATATTGCAAGCAATGGTTGTTAATTTGGTCAAAATCACTCTTTTTATAACTTACTTTTTCATCAAAATGAGTGAGTAGAATGGTTGAAGGAGGATTGGGAGCAAAGTGAGAGAAAATGTATAACCATATGATTTTATATCCCCACTACAATTATAGAACCATTATGCATCCCACTAATAACCATTGAATTGGGAGTGAACTCAAACCACATGTTCAAACCTATGTGAGTGACATAATAAACTAATAGGAGGTTAGTTGGAAATAAGGGGACACAAAATATCCTAAAATTTCATGTCACGCATGTTAATAGGCTCTCTCCCACACACCTCAAGGGGAGTGTCATTGCCCATCAAAATATTTGTCATAGCACAAGTCTCCAAAGATATAAAGACATACTTAGATGAGTCTATTAGTGTTAAAATATTTATTACTAATCTAGTTATATTTTAGCCTATTAAGGAGATTCGTATTCACACTAATCTTAAGCTCACTTGGGAGCTATCTCATGTTTTGTGTCACCTCATGTGGACTCACCGATCACCATGTGTTTCTACACTTGTCCATAGATTCCTACATGTGTAGTCATAGTTTTACTCCCACATTCTCACCTCTTCATCATTGCCTTTATATGTAAGGCTCTTTTGTACATTTTACATGTTACTAATGATAGTTTCTTTCATTTTTCACATTGTTTACTTTATGGAAGTGTTTTTGTCTTGCAAGTGATCTTGGCTACTCTAAAATGGTATCCTACTTTAAGAGGGGCATGAGGGGAGGTCCTTGGAATGAGCGCAATAAGATAAATCAAAAGAAAAGATCAAGTACGCAAACACGCCAATGTTCTTCATACCTTTAGCCAAAGGGATGTGTTTTGATAGGATAAGAATCCAAGGTGATATCCAAAATGATGCCCATTGTCGGAATGATATATCCTAGGAAATGCATTGTATAGGATGATGATGGTTTGATAAGTTGATTGATAGGTTGTTGATATAAGGTTGACTAACATGTTTGCGAATGATCAAGATTTTTATTTTGCGTTTAAAAGATTTTTTGTTTGCTTTTGATTTTACGATTGAAGCTTGCTTTTGCTGATTGTTGTGATTGTTTTTGTTTGTGTTGTCAAAGGATGAAGGTGACGATCAGTTTATTATGGATGATGTTATTGCGGGTGCAAGCGAGATGGGACGGATGGATTTTTTCAAATATTTGGATGTTTTTGATGTTTTGAAATGTTTTGAGGTTGTTTTTGGGATTTTCAAGATGTTTTACAACTATTTTGATTTTTGATTTTTCGAATGTTTTTGGATTTCGTGTTTTTGAATATTTTTGGATTTTGATATTTTTTTATGTTTTTGGATTTTGATGTCTCAGGGACTGATCAAAGATTATCCTTGCCTACATTTAAGCTCAGAGACGACGTAGTTCGGATTCCAATGTTTTTGGCATTTTTCTGATTTTTGACTTGTTTTTGGATTTTTCGATATGTTTTGAATGTTTTTGGATTTTAAAGTTTTTTGATGTTTTTGGATTTTGATGTCTCGGGGGCTGATTAAAGATTAGCCTTGCCTACGTTTAAGCTCAGAGATGACATAGTTCGGATTCCAATGTTTTTGACGTTTTCTGACTTTTTGAGTGTTTTTGGATTTTTCGATGTTTTGGATGTTTTTGGATTTTCTTGGTTTTTCGAATGTTTTTGGATTTTTCGCATGATTTTGATGACTTGGATATGGATAGGTGTGATGATATCAGTTCTCTGTTTGGGATTTTGTTGAAAACCAAGCTAAGGTTGATTGATCAAATCGATGGATTGATGATGATAACATTGTTGAGGATGCACAACAATGCTAGGATTGATTGATCAGGATTGATGACAATAACATTGTTGAGGATGCACAACAATGCAAGGATTTGATTGATCAGGATTGATGATGATAACATTGTTGAGGATGCACAATAATGCAAGGATAGTGTTTAAGCAACATAAGGATATCCTGAGATGATGATTTTTGATTGGATTTGATTGATCATGATTGATGAAGCTTGATTTTGGAACAAAAGATGTTTGAATGATTTGATGTGACGTTTGAAGGGTGCGTTAGATGCGACTGATATTGATTGTTTGGATTGATGCTTGATGAAAGATGAAGACTAATAAGGAATTTCTTCTCGTCAAAATATGCCATGGGCTAGTGATTTGGATTTCGGATCACAAATGCTTGACCAATTTGATTTCATGTTTGCCAATGTTTAGATCGCCACATAAGTTGGAACATATAGACCAATATTTATTCTCAAGATGTAAATATCTGCCCCCAATGTCCAGCAATGTAAGGAATGTGATGGGTAAATGCCTGGATAGGTGTATGGATGGAGGTATATGGATTATCTTGCGATAAGATAAGGTGTTCGCATGAAGGAATGCTTCATTTGGATAATGCTTCATGGCTCAGATAATGCTGCATAGGATGGGATCAATGAAAATGGCCCATGTAGAGATGTTTACCATAAGCAAGCGTAAAGTGAGCCCCAAACCTTCATCAAGATCAAGATAAATCAGACTATGGATGCAGATGGATGAAAATGGATTGGATCAATGGTTTATGGATGAATGGATTTATTATGGATAAGATGGATGGAATGCTCGATTTATTACGAATAGGATGGGATGCTTTCACCTGAAGTGGCGCATGTAAATGCTCAATTCTACACATGACGCCTGTTTGCCAGGTTTTCGTCATGGTCTTGCCCAAAGCACCACTCATGCGGTTTTCACTAGAGGATGATTTTTTTCTTCAATCTTTTTCAATCCTTTTTCTGATTTTTTTTGGATTTTCTTTTTTTTGGTTTTTTTTGAAATATTTTAAGATCATGCAAAATCACAAGGTGTTGTTGATGTAGATGCCCCTGCCATAATGTGCCATTGATATCCTGCTTGAAGGATCTGCTTTGCTAAGATACGTGCACTTGAATGCAATTTTTGAGATTCTTGATTTGTTTCGTTGATATTGGAGTTAACTCTATCTCTGTGCGCACATCGCCATAGAATGCCTTATGAATCCTTATGATAAAGGGTTGTTGCCAATACATGGTCAATGTGAGAATTGGATATCATGTGTGGAGGCGTGGATGGAGTGTGTTTAGGGATAAAAGATGGATTGGTTGATAGTTTGGAATCTTTGACTCTCCAAACTTGGGAAGATGAGCAATGATGGGTGGATACAAAAGTGTGCGTGGAATTAGGACCAACTGCTTGATACACTTTATACGTCGCTTGAAAATCCTGCTTTTTCTTTTGCGGACATCTTTGATGGATACTTTTCCCTTTTTTATTTTCCCCATAGTTTCTTTGACTGATGGAGTTTGATAGGGATAATCTTTCTTTGTATGTTTTGGTATCCATGTGTATTTGATTTGTCCATTATGCTTCTCAGCTTCTTTTGCTTTGATGACGTTCTTCGTACTTTGATTCAAATATTTCTTTTGACGTTGGTCCCAATTCGTGGATGGGGTGATGGGTGGATGAAGATTCATGGCGTGGCTAGTTGTAGTATTGGCATCGGTTTCATCATAAGGATTCTTCGTGCTCCCTATGTTGATGTTTTCTTGAGATGAAGTTGCCCCCAGTATTGTGGAAATAGTACCTTCATGCTTTGATTCTGCCTGTTCTGAGATGTCTTGTTCAGTACACATGCTCTGACAAATGACCACTGTAGATGACGTTGTTTCAATTCATTGTTCTGCTAACTCTGGATTACACTCTTCTGTCTGACTTATTTCTTTGAGCGGATAATGCTGGATATCTGCATACTTGATGTCCTTAGTCTGAATTTGGGATATATTTGATCCTGATGTTGATAACTCAATTTGACTGTAGGAGTTAATAATCTTCTCTTTTTGTGTAACAAAATCTTGTTCTAGATGAAGATCATCTACATGTCCATCCATAGAAAGCATCTCATGGGTAGATGGAGGAATATGTGCTACATGGATATGATCATCTTGCATAGATAGGAGAGTGTCCATTAGATTATTGTAGTATCTTGAAGATACAAATCCTTGATCTTGAATGCTTTCGGAGTTGCTTTCAACATGCTTTGGATCAATTTTTTCACATGGGTCAATTTCAAAGGATGGATTGCTTACAAAGGGTTCTTGGAAATCATCATTAGGCATGATAAATGGTTCATTATCCTCAAGTGTTGAATTCAAGGTTCCTTCAATATCTATAACCATGAGGTCAAAGGGTGTCAACATGTCTTGGAAAGGACCATTGCTAGACCTTGGTGAAATATTTTGATCATGCTTTGGAATAAATTCTTGAGATATGTCCTCTAACTCATAAGGCGATGTAGAGACATTTTCAATATGATTATTGGCCGATGGATTGTGCATTATGTCGATAGGATCGAATAATCCTAACACTCCTTGAAATAGATCACTAAAAAGTGGCTCTTGATGTATGGTGAGTTGATCATCGAATGGGGTGGAAATATCTTCAATGTGCTCATTGATGGATAGGTTTTGAACATTGTTTTCAACAATTGCGGTGGAAAGATTGTGAATGTCTTCAACCATTGGGTAAAGTGATGTTGACATTTTTTGAATTGGATCATTGTTGGGTATTGTTGGTGGATTTTGATCACGATTGAAAAGTGACTCTTGACCTATGTTGATTTGATCTTTGGATGAGATAGAAACATCTTCAATGTGCTCTTTGATGGATAGATCTTGATCATTGATTTCAACAATTGTGATGGGGAGATTGTCAATACTATCACCAGTGGTTGAAATTCTTCATGTTTGTGCTTGTGTTTGTTGGGTAGCTTGAGAGGCTTGGGCAGCTTGAGAGGCTTGTTGCACTTGTTGAGCTTGTCTCACTTGTTGCGTGGCTAGATATTGTTGGATGGCCTTTTGGTATGCATGGTGAGCTTTTAGCGCAATTTCATATTGTCTTGCTGCATTTGGTTTTGGTGGTAGTGGTGGTGGATTTGGAATTGTGTTGGATGTAGTGACAAGTGGTTGAGATACACTTGGAGCGATCATGGTAGTGAGGGGTTGAGATATGATAGGTGTGATAGGGGTGGTTGGAGTGATTGAAGTGATAGGGATGGTTGGAATGACCGAGGTGATAGTTCCTTGGGAGACCATATTTTGATTTGTCATGATTGATGTTGTCATTTGATTAGATACCATTTGTTGGTGCGATGTCGATGGAATATTCAAAATATTTGATGTGATGGCTTGATTGGTGTTAGGTGGATCGATTTGGATGGAGTGATTGGTGCTAGGTAAAGGGGGAAGCCCTAAACCAAGGAATGATATAGGTAATGGTGGTGGAGATGTCTCTTGGCGCAGTGACTCAACTATTTTGGTAAGTGTAGCAATTTGATCTAGCCAAATTTGTTCTTGATTTCGGTCTTGACTCCCTTGATATAGTTGATTTGGCTTGTGTTTAAGCAGATTTGGAGTGTGTACTTGTGTTTGATGTTGGACAATGTTCTGATTTGGGATGACACTCAGATTTGGCATGATAGGTTGAAATTGAACATTGTTGGTGTTGGGAACCACATTGTCATGTTTTTGATTTTGCATGGTGTTACCTTGACTTGGATTGATACACGAAGTCGTTAACATCTTGTTTGGACTTTGAACAAAATTCGTATTATTTGCAACCATATTTATCCCAAAGTTTGTCGGATTCATGTTTCGAAAACTTGTTCTTGGTACATTCTCATTTGGCATGTAGGGATTTGGTGGGATGATGTTGTTCATTTGAAGGCTCATGCATTGATTATTCGGTTGGAAAACTTGTAGGTTTGGACTTAGATCTACCATCGCGAAATGTGTTCCAATTTTTGATTTGGGCATACTCACACTTGTGCCATTGACATTTGTAGAAGGTAATGATCCCATGTATGGATTGTATAAGTGTGAGTTTTGATAATCAATCGGCATTGTAAGGCTTTGATAGCTTAGTTGACTTGGATTACTCATGATGTATGGATCAAGTTTGTATTCCATGTTCCTCTTGTGTTTTGACCTTGTTGAAAAAAGTGACCTCTAAGGTTCTTAGGACCAACGACGAGGTGAAGGATGAAAAAGAGGAAATGATATGAGTGTTGAACATTTTGGGACTTTGGATCAATGCTAGACTTAGGGTTTGATTTTGATTGTTTGATTTGGATAATGAACTTGTAAAACCTAAGATGTTGGATGTGATCTTAGGAAAAATTTGTTCAAAGGATTGCTAATTCAATTAAATGTATGAGAAATGATGCATTCCCATACACCTAACTAAACGAGGTGGTTTTGATTTTGATGACTTACCTAAGTCTAGAATGATGTTTCCAAAAGCTCTAAAGTTGTTTGGTGGGATGGGTTTTGATAAATGTTTGGATGGATGAAGTGTTTGATTTGATCCTAAATGAACCTAGGAAGGACTTGTTTACTAGACCAAGATAGTGAAGAACATGCCTTTCTCTAAGAGTAATTCAAAATCAAAAGACCAATGTTTGCATGAAAACCATAAGATCAAAAGATATCAAGCACATGTGTGGGGTCCAATTGATTCAATCTTTGCTTAATGGATTCTTTTTACCACAAACACACTCTTGATTAGGTTTTCAACTGAATGTCCAATGTCCTAATTCCCTTTCATCCCACAAAGTGCATTATGCGGAAATTGAGGAAATCAAGGCAAAGGTTGCCTAAAGTTGACTTTAGTAGAAGCAAATTGAGATGAAATCTAAATGTTTAGAAGCCTCTAAGGATACAAATCCCAAGGGAAAGCAATAACATGTGAATTTGTTCAAGGATATTTCATTCTCCTAAAGGGTTTGAGATTTTATGCTCATGTTGAATGTTGGTTTTCAAATGTTTTTGATAAAAGAACTGTGTTTTCAAACCACAAGCAATATGATGTCCTAGCTCAATTGGTACATTTTTCTTAGTGGGCTTGCCTCATTCCCTTCATAGAAGAGATGATTTTACATGCAACCAAGGACAAAATATAAAGGTATGTTAAGAATGAAGTCTTAACCTCTATATTTCAACCAAGATCAGACATGGCAAGTAACTTCTTGGAATCTAAGTTCCAATGCACCACTTTGATAAACTCGTTGGATGGACTGCTTGGCAACTACAAACAAGGTTCTTAATGACACAACATCGGGGACATGGCACCTTGCGAGCATCCAGCAAGCCACTAAAGGCTTTAATCAATCCTACTAGGGGCTCTTGTACATTTTACGGTAGTACCCCATTCTGAAAGACACTGTATGGCTAAGGCCTACATACCATGAGGACTTGACAGTTTAGTCTTATCCATTTGTATATCGGCCCAAATGAAAAACTAGTTGGAGTCGCCTTCGAGTTCTCCTTTCGGATGTGTCTCTTAGGCAGGCCCCTCTAAAGGTAAACAATAGCGAGCAAGCACATCCGTAGTTCGATCAACCTTTGTTTAGAAACAAAGGGAGAACACACACGATATACCTAACTCACACTCGCAAAGTGTTTTGTTCAATTTTAAACCCAAATCAAAATGTGTATGGGCAACTATTTATGCAACTTAATGTCACCAAAATCCTTTTGATTCTCAAGATCGCCGTGAGGCGCGAGAGAAGCGCATACGTCTTTTGATGATATTACTTTGTGTAATTAATTATAAAACAATAAAATCACACATTCATTTTATCCTTCAAAGCAATGATTTGATTCATTTTTAAAACACCAATATCAAGTGTGAAGTTGCTTGTTCAATTTTAGCCCAAATTGAAATCTAGTAGGTGTCTAAGTTTCAATTTTAACCCTTTGCAATGAAAAATTGAAGTGTTCTTTTTAAACCCAAACGAAAATTAGTGTCCTAAGAACGATGAGATAACAATTTCATGAAAAGTGTTTAAAACAAACACTAAAGTGTTAAAAAACACTTTAATCTTCCCAAAATGTCATCTTCATTTCTCCTCCTTTCATTTTCCTTCTTCTACCTTCATTGTCCTTCGTTATCCTTCATCGCTTTACCTTTGTTTCCCTTTGTTTTCGCCTTTTCCTTTTCTTCCCACCTTTAAAAAATAAAAAAGAATGTAAGCATTTGCATTTAATGATTTCAAAAAATGAAGCATTTAATTAGAATCCTAATTTCGCTCATAGATAAAGATTTACAACAATTGAAGTAAGATTTTCAAATCCCCTCCTCTTAGCCTACAAAAGTTATAAATTAGTAACGCTAGTAAATGAGGATGCCTACAATCTTTGGTTTTTGATTTTGTTCAAAGAAAACATACAACGCTTAGCTAGAAGATCTTCATAAAAGCAAAAGTATGACAACCTGCAACAAAGATTTTCAATCTATATTGAATGTTAGATGCATTAATGACACAATATGACTTCAAAATCTACTCTTCCTGTCAACATATGCTTTGAATAATTATTTACCTATGTTGGCTCTTTATTACAGTAGTTGAATAAGAGAGTATTTCAAATTGACTACTTCAATCATCTGACAGTTGTGTGCTTTGTTTCTAATGCTAACACACACTGTCACATCTACGCTTTGTTTAAATCAAAAGATGGATATTTAACACAGATTCATGGCTTACTTCTATCAACTATCATCATGAATGTATTGTTTTATTATATCTACCTGTTAGCTATTATCATGAATGCATTTTTTTATTCTATCTACTATTAACAGCTGCAAATAGCAAGTATTGTCTTAGATATCTACTCCACAATGAAAACGACCTTCATGCCCAAGTTTCCTTCTAAATTTTCTATTTTCTCAAGTAATAAGGGGCGCAAATTCCAGTCATTATAATATTTAAAACTTATTCGATACCTACCATCCACTAGTGAAGTTGAAGTACACAGGACAGTTGTCTATATACTCATCTTTATTTGGACAACAAGTTATAGGTAACACAGCCATTCCACGTGATTAGCAAAAAATAAGAATAAAAATAGTAAGCGTACTTTACACCCAATCTTATTCCACACACAATAACAGGAGATTGCATTCATTCCCTTTGCCTCCACAAGTTTCTGTTAAGCAAATTTCAAAACACAGGCATGAGGCGCGAAAGGCCAGAGTTCCAAGAAGATTTAAGAAAAGCTGGCCCAAAGAAAAGAATAATATCAAGTGGCTCAGAGTTGTAGTAGTAAATGCTATCATTTACTCACGATGTGGACATGATCTGCAAACATTTTAATGATAGAGACACTAATGTAAATGAGACCAACAATAATACTGAGGAAAACAGAGCTATTTATGATGGCCTGAGATACTTGCAGGACGTACACCTCCCCTCAGAGATCTTGCACTTCTAAAAAAAAAGGACATGTTCATGAATGGTTCTTGAAATGAAGACTTCCATTTCCCTCCAAAAATCACGCCATCCAATATCTCATCATATAAGAGAAGCAAGTAGTCCTCTCTGGTCAAATGCGCAAGATACATTTTCAAAGATAATGAGTGAAATGATGTGTCTTTTTTGCCTCGAATCTGGTCACTTACCTAGTCGCTTGTCTCCAATATTCAGGCCCGAGTGATGGTTATGACATTGCTTACATAAGTGCCCTTAGACTGCATGTTACGCTTGGTGTTGATGAAGCTCAACAAGCAGTTTCAACTTTGGTGGGTGCGCACTTCAGAGTTAAAATTGAACAGCTAGAAGCTTCGCCATGTCCATTGTCCTTCTACTGCAACCTATCATAATATTCTACTTATCGACAACCCTCTAGATTTTAAACCAATTTTCTTCTACCCTTGTACATATATCCACTGACCACCACCAAAAAATGCTCTATTCTACGCTTCTATGTATGCAAAAGAAACTTTGTCAGATGTTATAGTTGGAAACGTTATGGCAGAGATGCAAGTAATAAAAGCACGAGGTGTGTGGACCATTAGATAGAATGCATAGGCACAAAATGGATAAAGAATGTGTATAGACTTGTTAAACAGAATGCCTCAAAAAAAAACAATCGTGGTGTGGTCTACAGTGTGAAAAGCAATCTACTACTTACGACCTGATGCATGCTAATGTTGAAATGGGGAACAAATCTGTGGACAACAAACCATACAAAGATGTTAAGCAAGAGTCAACTGAAAATGACCTGATTATAGGGATTTTTAAGGAGGATCCTATACGTGAGAATGGAGATTTACTGTAGTCCTCATCTTCCTCTATTTGCTTTGATAATAGCCTTCAAGGAAATGTTCAACAAGGGCGGGCCTCAATACTTGGAGGTTTGAAGGAACATTGATATCTCAAAAAGAGAATGCCAACACTTGTCAAGAATTTGACAAGGTTAATTCATACAGAAAACAGGCAGTGGGTCACAAGCAACCTAAAAAGAAGCATAAGAAGCATCTATTTGATAAAAATACTATGCAAAATATGCCACCTATTATTGCCTATTCATCTGAATTCCTTCAAGAAAAACGTGGTGCAGCTATAAGATACAAAACAAAATAGATTTGTTGAAAGGCTTTAGAAATTTTCAAGCAAATGTAATTAACAGGTGTAGAGTTTCATCACACAAGCTTTTGAAAAAAAAAAAGTCAAAATAATACAAATTGGCAGATTTAAAGTTGCGCCCATAATGCCATTCAGAAATACTTTCAAACTAAACACCATTAGCAGGTGTAAAATCAAATTTCACATCATATGACTCTTGTAGACAATCTTGCAAAATACAAAAGCATAGATAAGGCCTAAATTGACAAAAATAGAGTGACAACAAACCGTAAGTTCACCTCAAACAAATTTTAAAAGAGACTTATTTTGTTTCAGATATTAGTTATAATATGACCAATCTTAGTGTGGAATAAAAGCCATTCCACCTAAGATACAAAATTTGGAAACATTAGCAGCATGTTAGATGGTGAAATTTTCAAACAAGCATGAGTCTATCCACCCTCCTTCTAGCGCCATTTTGTGGTGGCTAAATCTGCATTTACCTCAAATATCAAAAACTTTAGAGTTATTAGCAAATGAAGTAAAAACAAACTAAGCAAACCCTATGAAATATTGATTCCTGCTTCATAATGCAATCAAAACAACAAAACATCAAATGAACTAAATGAAAGCATAAACAAGAATCGAACTCTATCTCATATTGGATTGGTGCTATTGTGGAAAATAGCCCTTTCCCAATCCTTGTTTAAGCTTGATGTTAAGATGCTATGAAGATGATGATAAGATGGGCAAGATTAGCTCTCCATTGAGGAGAGTAACCTTGTATGAGATTGTGGAGATGAAATGATAGAATTGTAAGGAAAATTAGATGCAGAAAATAATTCTCCTAACGTCAATACCTCAGGAAAGAATGCAAATACACTTTAAAATTTACAATTACAGTCCAATTAAGATGCACTAGGAAGCAGATAACAGAAACAGAGTATTTGACAATCACACAAGAACACCAGATATATGTGGGAAAACCCTTACGGGAGAAAAACCCACCATTCCAAGAGAAATCACTTTGTATTATAGTAATGGAGATTACATACAAATGACAGACTTATCTTTCTGGTGTCTGTTTACAGCAGCATTCACCATGTACAATTTGTTTCAGGAACCTTCACGTTACAGTCCACATAATAGAATTCATCCACTAATACAATCACTCAACAATCTGTCAATTCAACCAACCGATTACAATCTGCAATCCCAGAGTATATCCATGTCAAACTCTTTCTGTAGAACTTCCTCACAGAACTGTCAAAACGAACCAACTGCTAATGGTTCACATTCGGCTCCTCCTATTCATCCATGAGACTCCACATAGGATGGTCAATTGGTCAACAAAATTCACACTGTGTTGGCATCTCGGTGAGACACTAACAGTGCCTTGCCGATGCCACATAACCTTCATATCGATATCGCCAAGAGATATCGTTATCGCCAAGACGTTCTATCGAGCTTTCAGTGTTGTGCCGAAACACCAAGTAGTCGCCCAGACCTATCACTTTCGCCAGGAGATCATAGCGAGTCACCAAAGGTTATACCGAAGTGACAAGTCATATCGAGCTCCATTTAATAGTCGGCAAGACTTACATCTTTCGCCGAGAGAACATACCGAACTCCAAGACTTACCTCGAAAGCTTCAACATAAAGCCCTGTCAGCGAGACATGTTACTTTCGCTAAGACATCACACCGAGCTCTAGGACTTACCCCGAAGTGTTCATCTGTCACCAAAAGTTATATCAAAGATCCCTTATCATCGGCGAGACTTACATTCTTCACTGGGACTTCTTCCCGAGATCATTAGGGTTACCCCGATAGCCATCGGCTATTGGAAAGACATCCTTCAGTCGCTAAGATGTTTCTCTGAAACCCTTTGTGTTACACCAATGAACAACATTTGAACCTCTGTCGATGAGACCTTTGCACATCGGTAAGACTTCTTACCGATAGACTATAAGCTATGCCGAAGACCACAACAAGTGACATACTGTCGGCGAGACTCTAACACTTCACTAGGACTTCTCACCGAGCCGCTATAAGCTATCCCGAAGCCTGTGGTCATCATGAGTCTCCCTGATTTACGATTGAATGGCCTGTCAGCCAAAGATCTCCCTGAGCGCTAAGAGGTCATACCGAACACTCCTTGTCATAGCGATAGCTCCACAGTGAAAGCATTCGGCAAGACAGAAACTCGGTCACAGCGACCTGTACAAAACATGATGCTACCAATCTGCTAGTCAGCTAGACATGATAGATGTCATACCGACTTTGCTCCAATGGAGGTTTCAGCCTGTATTGATTGAGGCATAATTCTGACAATCTCCCACTTGACGAAGATCATACAGGCACCTCTAGAGCACAACATAACTTACTGAAAATCATGGGCACTAACGCCTATCGAACTAGCACACCACCTGAACTTATCTGTGCTCACTGGCTTCGTCAATGAATCTGCAACATTCTCCAGAGTATCAACCTTTTCCAAACTGACCTTTCCATCCTCCACCATATCTCGTACAAAGTTGTACTGTATGTCTATATGTTTCGTTCTAACATGGAAAGTAGGGTTCTTTGCTAGAGAAATTGCACTTTGACTATCACAAAAAATAGTTATTTCCCCTGCATCAAAACCAATGTTAGAACACAAATGTTTCAACCATATAGCTTCTTTACAAGCATGAGTAGTTGTCATGTATTCAGCCTCCGTAGTGGACAAAGCGACTACAGCCTGTCGCTTGCTCATCCAACTCACTGCACCACCATTCATCATGAAAATGTATCCATTGGTGGACCTCCTGTTGTCAATGTCCCCTACCCAATCAGAATCTACATAACCACGAATGTTGAGAGTCCTTTGTGATTCAACCAAGTTCCCATGGTAACACAAAGCAAAATTTGAAGTTCCCTTCAAATATCTAAACACTCTCTTCACAAGATCCCAATGCTTTTCCGATTAGCCATAAATCTACTAAGAACTCCTTCGCTTGGGCAATATCTCGCCTTGTACAAACCATTGCATACATGAGACCGCCAACCGCACTAGCATAGGGTACACTGGTCATGTCCTCCATCTTAGTAGGATATTTTGGACAGCCTCAACAGATAGCTTGCTCCTCGCATGACTGGAACCACTAGTTGTTTGCAATCATTCATACAAAATCTCTCAAGAACAGTCTGATATACTTAGTGAGCCATAGTTTCTATTCTTCCTCCCTAGTTATCTCCATCCCAATATACCTTGCTGCACCAAGATCTTTCATTTCGAACTTAATGCATAACCGAGACTTAAGATCAGAAATCATTAGCTTACTATTGCCTATGAACAACATATCATCAACATAGAGAGCAATAACAAGTACTTGATCACTTTCAGCTTTTATAATATACGAATGATCAGATTTTGATCTCACAAATCCCAAAGACAATACAAAGTATCAAATTTTGGTAACACATTCTAGGTGACTTTAACCCATACAGACTTCTTTAATTTGCATACCAGTTTTTCTTTACCTTTCTCAACAAAGTGCTCAGGCTGGGACATATAGATTTCTTCTTCAAGATCACCATGAAGAAATGTTGTCTTCACATCCATCTGTTCGACCTCTAAGTCATACGCTACTACTAGTGACAATAGAAATCTGATAGATGTCATCTTTGCTACAAGAGAAAATATTTCCCCATAATCGATTCCCTCTACTTGGGAATAACCCTTTGCAACCAGTCTCACCTTGTACTTTTCTACACTACCATCCAGACCAATTTTCTTCTTAAACACCCATTTGCAGCCAATAGCCTTTCTGCCTTTAGGCAAGGGCACCAAACTCCAGGTTTCATTCTTTTCTAATGATGCCATCTCTTCATTCATGGCTTCCAACCAAGAGTCTGAATCAGACATTTTAAATGCCTCCTTCACAGTCCTAGGCTCATCAGTGCTAGAAATTAAAGCATAGGCACAAGTAGTATCTATCAAAGAGAACCCATACCTATCTGGTTGTTTTCTTTCACAGGTTGACCTCCTCACTTGCTGAGGTTGAGGCTGAGGTTCTTCTTCTTCTTCAGAACTATCTGAACTGCTTGAGCTCTCCTCAGTTTTAGGTACATTTTGAATTTTCAATTCCTCTTTCTCTGGTGTAGGAGGAATTAATGCTACATCCTTATTGTTTTTTGACTTTGTCTCTGACTACAGATCCAAAGTGGAAGGTTTCAGCTCACGAAAGATTACACTTCTGCTATATACAACCTTCTTTGTATCAGGATTCCAAAGCTTGTATCCTTTTATGACAGCGCTATAGCCAATAAAAATACATTTAACATCCTTGTTCTCCAGTTTAGATCTTTTTACATCCGGCACATGAGCTTATGCCTCACAGCCAAAAAAATGAACATGTCTAAGTGAGGGCTTCTTACCAGACCACACTTCCAAAGGTGTTTTCTCAACAAGAGCAGAATTTAGAGAACGATTAATTAGATAACATGTAGTAGATACAACCTCAGCCCATAACTTCTCCTCCAAGCCAACACTACTCAGCATACTTCGTGCTCTCTCCATCACTGTCCTATTGAACCTTTCTGCAATTCCATTCTGTTGTGGAGTATAAGGTGTAGTCTTGTGTCTTTTAATTCCATGGTCTTTATAGTATCTTTCAAATTCATCGGAACAAAATTCACCGCCATTATCAGTCCTTAAGCATTTTATTTTTCTACCAGTCTGATTTTCAACAAGATTTTTAAATTCTTTAAACCGACTAAATACTTCTGATTTACTCTTCAGAAAATATACAAATACTCTTCTTGAATAATCATCAATGAATGACACGTAGTATCTTGACTTAGAAAAAGAAGGAACATTCACTGGACCAAACACATCCGAATGAATATAATCAAACAAACCAGAAGATTTATGAGGACTAGAATAAAATGAAACATGGTGCTGCTTTCCATATATACAGTGTTCACAAAATTCAAATTCAAGATTACAATCTTCGAGCCCCTCAACCAGGTTTTTATTCTTCAAGGTTTTTAAACCTTTTTCTCCTATGTGGCCTAACCTATGATGCCAAAGCATAGTCTTCTCTACAAGAATTTTTACTTCCATAGAGTTTACATAATTAGGGATATTCCCCTCTTTACCTCCATGAGCAGCTTTCAGTGAATTTCCAGAGACACTGTTACATTGAACAGCATGTGCATCCAGCTTGTACAGGGTACCAATTCGAGCACCTCTAGCCAGCACCATTAAACCTCTAGTCATCTTGCAGCCATTTCCAGAGAACGTAACTTGTACTCCAATATCATTCAGCATACTTATAGAAAGTAAGTTTCGATCCAGACTTGGTATATGCATTACATTATTGATTCCCTTCACTCTGCCATCAGGGAATTGTATTATGACTCTTCCACGGCCAACAATCTCTAAAGTTGAATCACTTTCCAAGTACACATTTCCACCATTGTATTCTTCATACTTCATGAACCATTCTCTATGAGATTTCATGTGGAAAGATGCTCCAGAATCAATCAGCCAGACATCATCTGATGCCTGAGTAGCCAAGGTTGCAATGAAGGTGTCACCATCACTATGAGAAGAACCATTATCGGAAGAGCCCTTCTTCTTCTTTTTCTCCTCTTTACAATCCTTTCGGACATGACCAGGTTGCCCATAGTTCTAGCACTTCACCTTGGACTTCTTTCCAGGAGACTTTGATCTCCCCTCTTATTTCAATTTGGACTTCTTGTCCTTCTTCTTGCCTTTCTCTTTCGGTCTTCCTCTAACAGCAAGAGCTTCCTTTACCATCTCAAAAGATTTCCTTCTCATCCCTTCTGACAACAAAGGTGCAACAACATCTTCCATCTTGAAATTCGATGTTGTACTCCCAATAGCCATCACCAGATGATCCCATGAGTCTAGAAAAGAACTCAAAAATAGCATATAGCGATCCTCTTCTTCAGTCTTCACACCAACAGATGTCAATTGAGCAATCAACATATTAAATGCGTTCAAATGATCAACTACAGACCCTCCTTCCTGCATTCTCAAAGAATACAACTTCTTCCTTAGGAATAGTTTATTCACCAAGGATTTCCCCTAATAAATAGACGCCAGTCTCTTCCACAAAGAAGAGGCAGTCTTCTCCTCATGCACATTCAGAAGCACTGAGTCTACCAAACAAATCCTTATCAGCCCCTTAGATTTCCTATCTGCAAGGTCCCAATCTTCTTGCTTCATGCCTATAGGTTTCACTCCAGCCATAGCAATCCAAAGATCACGATCAACTAGAAGATCCTCCATCTTGAGTTTCCACAACTCAAAGTTACTGCCATTGAACTTCTCTATTTCAAACTTTTCAAATGTACTAGCCTTCTCAACCTGTAATCAAAAATAACAAACACTACAAGACTCCCACTGAACAAAATTGACTCAAAAAACCCAACGTACCCACAAGGATAACACAATTAGCCAGGCTCTAATACCACTTGTAAGGAAAATTAGATGCGGAAAAAAATTCTCCTAACGTCAATACCTCAGGAAAGAATGTAGATGCACTTTAAAATTTACAATTACAATCCAATTAAGATGCACTAGGAAGCAGATAACAGAAACAAAGTATTTGACAATCACACAAGAACACCAAATATATGTGGGAAAACCCTTACAGGAGAAAAACCCACCACACCAAGAGAAATCACTTTGTATTACAGTAATGGAAATTACATACAAATGACAGACTTATCTTTCTGGTGTCTATTTACAGCAACATTCACCATGTACAATTTGTTTTAGGAACCTTCACGTTACAGTCCACATAATAGAATTCATCCACTAATGCAATCACTCAACAATCTGTCGATTCAACCAACCGATTACAATTTGCAATCCCAGAGTATATCCATGTCGAACTCTTTCTATAGAACTTCCTCACATAACTATCAAAATGAACCAACTGCTAACGGTTCACATTCGGCTCCTCCTATTCGTCCATGAGACTCCACATAGGACGGTCAATCGGTCAACAAAATTCGCACTGTGTTGGCATCTCGGTGAGACACTAACAGTGTCTCGCCGATGCCACATAACCTTCATATCGATATCGCCAAGAGATACCGTTATCACCAAGACATTCTATCAAGCTTTCAGTGTTGTGCCAAAACACCAAGCAGTCACCCAAACCTATCGCTTTCGCCAGGAGATCATAGCGAGTCACCAAAGGTTATACCGAAGTGACAAGTCATATCGGGCTCCATTTAATAGTTGGCAAGACTTACATCTTTCGCCAAGAGAACATACCGAACTCCAAGACTTACCTTGAAAGCTTCAACATAAAAGCACTGTCGGCGAGACATGTTACTTTTGCTAAGACATCACACCGAGCTCTAGGACTTACCCCGAAGTGTTCATCTGTCACCAAAAGTTATATCGAAGATCCCTTATCATCGACAAGACTTACATTCTTCACTGGGACTTCTTCCCGAGATCATTAGGGTTACCCCGATAGCCATCGGCTATCGGCAAGACATCCTTCAATCGCTAAGACATTTCTCGGAAACCCTTTGTGTTACACCGATGAACAACATTTGAACCTTCGTCGGTGAGACCTTTGCACATCGGTAAGACTTCTTATCGATAGACTATAAGCTACTCCAAAGACCACAACAAATGACATACTGTCGGCGAGACTCTAACACTTCGCTGGGACTTCTCACCGAGCTGCTATAAGCTATCCCAAAGCCCGTGGTCGTCATGAGTCTCCCTGATTTACGATTGAATGGCCTGTCGGCCAAAGATCTCCCCGAGCGCTAAGAGGTCATACCGAACACTCCTTGTCACAGCGATAGCTCCACAATGAAAGCATTCGGCAAGACAGAAACTCGGTCACAACGACCTGTACAAAACATGATGCTACCAATCTGCTAGTCGGCCAGACATGATAGATGTCATACCGACTTTGCTCCAATGGAGGTTTCAGCCTATATTGATTGAGGCATAATTCCAACAAGAATTGTGGAGGATTTGATGATGAATAAACCCTTCCATTTATAGATTATTTGGATGAGAGGAATGGCCAAATGGATGAATGTGGGACTAAATGTAAGCCAATGAGAAGAGGCCACTTGTCAACTTGTCATAGGTTGAGGGATGTGCAAGATTTGGGAAATGTGCCCAAGAGGGGGAAATTTCAAATTTGAAATGAGAGTTAATGTTGAGTTTGACTTGTGCAAGGGACATGTAAGAGACATGTAAGACCTATTAAATGCTTTGTTGGGTGTACATGTCCACTTGTTTTTGAATTTAAATTCTAGGGAATATTCCCCAAAGATGCCATGTTGAGTGAAAATGTTGATTTTAATAAATCAATAAATTGATTTATTTGTGCAAGTGGGATTATCTAGAGAATGTGACATGCATTAGATTAGATTTAATCAGGATTAATTAGCTAGGATGATTAGGATGTTTTGACCAATTTGACTCAAATATTTGATTTATTTAAATCAAAAAAGGAGAAATATGAATTTTGAGACTTAATTAAATAAAGTCCTGGTTTATTTAATTAAATGGATGATGCAAGATAAAGGTTGAATGATTTATGAGAGATGAAATGTTATTATTTGATTGATTTATTTAAATGAGGTAATGATGAAGTGAGTTTATTTAATTTGAAAGATGAAATGTTAGATTCGATTAAATGAAGGTTATTTGATTAAACTATTGGATTGACATGTATGCATATTTTGCGTGTCTACATAAAGCAATTGGAAGAATTATTGGCAAGTTATTAGTTTAAGGACAATGAAAGGGACATGAAAATTAAAGAGTTGGAGGAGAAATTGTATAAGTTTTAACATGAGTCTAAGTTGGATATTCTTGCACAACTTTCTCTTGTGGAAACAAGGAATAAAGAACCTATGACTAAAGGAAGACCTCCTCAAACTAGATCTCCAATTAGTCCTACTATTGTGTCCCTAGGATATAAATTGTGGAAAAGAACTAATGAATTTTATGACAAAAAAGAATCATGGAATCTTGAGCAAAAGGAAATTGAATTGAAAAAGATGATAGTCAAGATTGAGGAAATTGCAAGCAAGGTTGCACAAATCCTCAAATGTAGGCCACCCATTAGGGTGTATGCTTTGTTTTATAAGAAAAATTCTCATGTTTTCAATTCAGCCAGCCAATTAGTAATCTACTAATTACTTTAAGCATGAAATTTGATTTTTTAAATGTTTTTTGTTGATTCTACACCAAATGTACAAGATAAACTATGTGAATTTTACCTACATAAACTTGTTCTATCAAATGATACATAATGGACCGCATTGATGTTTGTGGGGGATTTACATATTAGAACACTAGCTTCTTACTTCAAAAATGAGTAGCAGAGGGGTGAAATAATGCAAGATTATGTTGAGAGAGAGAAATCTATTGCTCTCTAGATAAAGAAAGAGTCAAAGGACCCTAGTATAGTCATAGAGGAATGGACAACTCTCTTGAAAAATAAGGGTGCAAGTAGAAGAATCATAAATGTTAGAGAGAATGATTATGTAAAGATGCAGCAGCTAGTTGTAGGTCTCATCCATCATGATTTTTAAGTTTGTGCAAAGAAGGTGGGAAGAACTAATTCCTAAATTGCAAAAAAGGGAACCTCACTCCTTATGCAATTTTGTAGCCATGCTTGAAAGGTCTCGTAGGTGTATAGAGATTTTTAGAGAAAAAGGACTCTCATGGGTACCTCTTACCTTCCATCCACCAATGCTCTTGTATCTAGTGCCACATTGGATAGGGGAATAAAATGTAGAAATGGGAGAGGGAAAACATTTAAAATGGAAAAGACTTTCATGTTATAGAGGATACTACTTGAAACAAGGAAAAGGAGTGAATGTGGTTATAGACTTCAGGGAAATGACCTTGTAATACAACCTTTGGTCCTAAACTGATTGCTCAAGGACACGCAATGTCATATAGTTAGGGGGAAATGATAAGACCAAGTATTAGCTAGTTTTATGTTATTTAGTTTATACTTTTAGGAATTTCTAGATACTAATTTCATAGACATTCCTAAACATTATCCATCTTTTTATATCTTTCATGCAACTTGAACCTAGTTTTTATGTATGGGAATATGATCATAATATGTTGTTAATTGCATGATTAATTATGTGAGTGTGTATGAAATGCAATATGGATCTATGTTTAACTTGTGATTATTAGTATTGTGTATATGTTGGATGAACTAACTCCTGGCAGCCAAGAAGCCAAAGCAAGCAAACTGTAGCCTGCAACAACTAGGGAGCACAACCCGTAACCAAAGGATTTTAGACAATGATGCAAAGGAGATTCCAATATAAGAACACAATAGTTGCAGAAATAGAGTTATTTATTAATGAGGATTATTATGAATCACCATGTCATTTAATAAGACCACTGAAGGAAGGATTTTGCTCTGATTGGGAAGCTACCTTGACTGTTTCTACAGTTTATGCTTCTATTATGTCATTGAAATAGAATTTTAGTCCTAATCATCTTCCTCCATATTTCTAGTTATGTTTTCAGTTATGCAGACTTTGTCACTCTCTATTTCAGAGGGGAGTGGTGATTTGCATTTATTTTTCTATTTTGAGTCCTTATTTCAATAAACCTCCCCCGAACCTATATCTAGTTGGCTCAATGGTCAAGGAGTAGATATAGTGTGTGGATATGTTCTGATAGTGATAGTTTTTATTACACAAACAATACTTGATTTCCAGGTATGATTTCATGAATAAGATATCTTTGAAGATTCTTGTCATATTGTGAAATCTTGTTATATACAATGAGATGTTTTTAGTTTCTCATTATGTTTAGTTGATTCAAGGAGTTTAGATTTGAGTTTACTTTGTGGATACAGTAAATTGAGCGAGGGACACTAAAGGTAATTGTTCTCCAACATTAATTTATATTATTACAGTAGATGTTTTTATTTATTGCATTCATCTTAATTAGATTCTTCATTTACTATATGAGAATGAAATCATGAATGATATTTTTTCTTGTACTTTATTTTTTGTCTCAATATTTCAACCTCCAAAGTAAGTCAAGTCATTAGAAGTCATAGTTAATATTTTTAGTAGTTACAGAGTTCAAATGTTAACAGTTAACTAGCCACAATATTTAGCTATAGGTACCCATAGCAATAGTTTCAAAATTAATCTTTTTCTTGTTTCATAGTTTTATGTTTTTCCCACATGTGTAAAAACATAGAGACTAGATCATATAGATAGTATAGAATCTTTAGATGCACATATAGTGCCAACATCATCACAAGCTTACGTTAGCCCTAGTTGGTAATTAAATGGAGTCTTTACAAGGGTTTAGTGGATTGTTCGGTTAGGAACCACCTCTAAATTGTGTGTTTATCACCAAGTTTACTAACCATTAGTTGGGCCTTGCAGTCATCTCATACATGCAACTAGTTAACTTATTCATCAAGTCCTCTCAATCAATCTCATCCATCGATCTTCTAGATCATCATACACTATTGATCAGTATGAGGTGAAAGCTTAAATTACACCATCATTCCAAGCTATCAAACCCTCCACAATTATCATTATAACCTATCATTACATCCATCTTGCTATTACAATTCCTACTTATTGTTTGAAGAGAAATCCACATCCATTATTGCAACATTAGAATCAAGTAAAATGGAGCAAGGTATAAGCACATTTGTGGAGGTAATATTGATTTAATTTTATTTACTTTGTTTGTGCACACACTCTCATTAAAGTAGTTATTGGGTTTTTGAATTGGGTTTTATTGTATTCTCATTTTTTTTTATTCATTAATTTAATACACTCATACAAGCAAATTAAACATGAAGATTTGAGGTGAAGGCTGCAAATTCAAGCTAAACATTTGCAAATATTTGCTCTATGTTGGCAATATTTGTCATCTTTATGCAAATTTGGAGTGATTGTAAATTTAGTGGTAAACTCAAACAACATTTACAATTTTTTTTGTGTATTGATCATCTATTTTTTGTATTTATGATTTATTTATTGAAATCAAGGAAATATTTATGAAATATTATCAATATTTGGTCTTTGTCATAAATCTGTAACAAATATTTGATCACAAGTACAAAATTTTAGATCAATCTTCTATTTTGGTGTGCATTTTAGTTGAGCAACCTGTGTAGATTTGGGGACTTGACCTACCCTTTGGCATTCAAAATTCAGTGCAATAAACCTTTACATGTTGGGTTCAATAAATCTATTATTTTATTTGGTGTGGCAACCAACTCTTTTATTTTGGTATGACAGTTCAAATCTTCTATTTCTTGTCATGACATGACACATCTAGTATTTGTGGTACAATTTTTGGAAGGTCTCTCACCTCAAATCCACTATACCTATGATCCATGCATGACCTTCCTAGCTTCTATTAGTAGACTTTTAAAATATTTTTGAAATTTGAATTTTGTAATGGTTTTATTTTGTGAAATATGACATGTGAAATTAGGCTTACCATTTCAATGATGTAAGTTTGTTTGATAGGAAAGTATTGGAGTGGTTCATCCCGAAAGGAGGGTTCGACATTGTTTTGGTCACATTAGCCCCTAGTCATATGGTGTTTTAGCCCTTGGTTCCATCTAACCCAAGGGGGCTCAAAATCCACCTTTATTTTCCTCTCATTTTCTCTCCAAAAATTGAAAAATAATTTTATTATATTTTTTGCAAAGGCATGGTAAACTTTTGTAATGCAACTCAAAATTGAGTGTTATTTTTTTTAAGTGGTTACTTTTTTATGCCTAATCCATTGGATTCAATGCCACACTACCCTTATAAAGTGTCATTTTTCACTCCAATCAGACCTTGCCTATGCACTACAATTGTAAAGTGCCTCTTTTCCAACTTTTTTAGGGGGGGGAGTCTCTACTACTAAATCAAGGAGGGTTTACTTTTGAGTTGTGTCTTGTGTACTTTTGCACTTCCTTCTAATTTTTTAGTTTGAGAAACTAATTGAGACAATATGGGAGAATATTCAGGCATCATTATAACCATGAACTAAGATAAAGTTCCACTTTTAGGGGAGTTCATCGTGTTATTTGATTTCCATCCTTCTATTGTCAAGCTAACTTTAGAGAACTATTTGTATTGGAAAAGAGGGATAAATAATCATTGTCATGAGTGTGGTCTACTGTCCTATCTCCTTGGACTCGCTCCTTAGTCACATGACGAGGTACAAAAGAATAAATGATTTAACAAAATGGATAAAATATATGGACTAATAGGTACTACATTTTTTGAGGGATTTTTTCATCACATAGAGCACTCTAAGTTCCCTTTCACTACTTGGACCATCATCCAACAATTATTTAGAGATATCTTCAACTAATAGTGATGTTTCCCTAGATAATATTGAGGCTCCCATTGCCCCAACTTGTGTGGACAAATCATCAAGGGATGATTATTTAACACACATTGATCCTCCATCTACTATTGCATCTACAATTGAGGATACTCCATCTCCTCCATCTACTATTGCATGTACAGTTGAGGGCACTCCTGCAGTACCTATTGATACTTCTAAGTTGAGTGTTGCTTCTTCAAGAGCTTCCAGTGGTTCGGTACAATAGGTTATTCATAATCTTCTAGATACAACTACTTAGGATGAGTACTTGGAAGATATTGTTGGTTTATTTTCTAAGTCCTATCTTGTAGATTTGGAGGAAACCATTGTTGAAATTCATCTCCTCTTTCATGATAGCTTCTATGGAGTTGATACTTATTCTTCAGATGATTTGAGGGCACATTCAAACCCTCATAAATTATTTATTTTCCTATATTTTTTATAGTGATAGTTTCTATACATACTTAGTTGTCATTCATGTTGACATCTTCTGAAGAAGTACCTGATTCTTATTGGTTCAATTGTCTCTCTAGTGTCAAGCACCATACATCCATGGTTAATGTACCTGAATCTTCTATGATACCTAATCCATGTCAACATTTATCACATTTTTACATTGGAATAGATATCATTTAGCAACATTTGGAGGAGACATCTTCAAAGGAGGCATCATACATCTTGAGTTTTATTTCCTCATATTCCTTTTAGGATTGGGAAGACAACTTACATACTTTTTTGGTTCTATTTATTTCTAAGGGAAGGAATGTTGTTCAACAATCTTGGATCATATTCATCATTCATTGTCAGCCATCTACCATCACTACATGAGATTCTACATTGGGATGGCTACATGGTCTCACTTCTTCTCTCTTAAGGGAAGGATTTTTTCCTCACATGGGGTTTTTTACTTCTCATCTTCTATAGAGAATATTTATTTACCTCATTTGGGGGGAGTTTTTTCCCACAAGTTTTTCTCCTCTTCTCTACGAGGTTGCATTGCACTTGGATACCTTATTAGGATTTGATGCTAGGACCCACTATTTTTCCTCACCTAAGCTATACATGAGTGGTGGTGTTGGTGAATAATCATGTTTAGGTTTCAGATTTCTTATGTGATAAGTTAGTAACAAAGGTAGTTAGAGAGGTAGGTAGAATGTTAAGAATATCTAACAACTTTTCCCTCCAAATTGGGAATTTCATTGTCCAAATTTCCCTATATATGTACCTCAAATACTGATGTAAAATTATATTCTATTTTTGCCAAAAATTTGCATTTTTTTGTTGTTTCCATTTTGCTCAATTTCTTGGCTAATTTCTACAAAGATATGTAATTTTTATGAATTTTTTTAAATTTGATTATCATTAAACTAGTAAATGATGCTTCTTTGTCTATTCAGATTTGTGTAAAACCTTTAATTTGTCTAAGTCAAGTATGTGCATTTAGGTTCTTTTCTTGTCTACAAATTTGTCCTTCTCTAAAAGTCCTATAAAAATTATCTTATTTCTATTTTTGCCAAAAAATTGCATTTCCTTTGTTGTTTCCATTTTGCTCAATTTCCTGGCTAATTTCCACAAAGATGTGTAATGTTTATAAATATTTTTAAAGTTGATTGTCATTAGACTGGTAAATTATGCTTCTCTATCTATTCAGATATGTGAAACCTTTACTTTATCTAAGTCAAGTATGTGCTTTAGGTCCTTTTCCTATCTACACAGTTGTCCTCTAAAAGTCCTATAAAATGTATCTCTTATCTCTATCGAACATAGTTTGTTAATGCAATTCAAAGATTCACCTTTTTTTTATTAAAAAAGTGGGGAAAGGGACCTAATCTCGAGAGTCACAAAAACATAACAAAAAAACTAGAAGCAAAGGCCATATCAACCCAAACCAACCACAAAATCTAGCACAAAGGCCAAGACAAACACCTAAAGCCTAAAGGAGGCATGCAAGCCAAAAGAAAAACCTAAAATAAAATTTTATTAGAATGTTATTTATAGGTTTTAGTCCATCGCAAGTAAGAAGATGTCTTCCATCTATGTATACTAATCCATTATTCCATACTTATCTTCATTTATTTATATAGTGATTTTTAGTAACATAACAAGTGGTATTAGAGAGTTTAGTAGTTGTTGTATTTTAAGATAAAGGGTGTATACTTGAGAAAGAACTCAAATTTCATGACCAGGGATGATTTTTTACTTATATATTTTTTTAATTGGATTCAACAAAATTAATCCTTAGGGAAATGACTAAGTAATTCAATTCTAGAGACTAAAAATGTCTCTAATTTTCTCACAAGCCTTGGAGATTATCTCATAAGAAATCACTAAACACAATCTTCTAGTTTATAGGATTTCAAATCATTTTATGAATTCATTAGTACAATGGCTTACACTCCCAGAGTAAGAGGAACGTCATTGAATCTAAAACAACAATACTGTATATCAATAGGATAAATAATAAAGATTAAAAATCTCAATAAAAATGCAATCAATTTTTTTATCTCATGGACCATGTTGTTACTAGTAGATTTGTACATGTCATTCATACAAAGTTAGGTGCTAAGAACCTCCTAACTCCTCACTATTCACACACCATTACACAAAAAACAATGGAAACTAGGTATTACAACTCCAATTGTAATCAATATTTTCTATACAAGGTATTCTTAGTTACATCAGATACTTTTTGTAAATTTGGTTATCTTTTATTTTCTTACATAAGTATGTATTCAATATAATTAGTTTGGTTTACCTACGTCTATCAACCATGAAGACGTAATTATGCCCATCCCTAGAGGCACTAGATATCCACCATTTATGATTGACCACATATTGTTGATTGCCCATCTTTAGTTGAGATTGTATTAAGTATTAACATAAACTTATGGTTTGTTTTTGGTCAAACATTCCTTCTTGCAACTAATATACAAGAGTCATAGTGAACCTGTTGGATAGCCAATTCCTAAATCCATCCCTCATCTCTCCATCTCTTATCTCATAGTTGTCAATTATTACTACACTCATCATTTGGAGATGGCCATTGATACATATTAATAGTCAAATAGGCAATTCCCATTGTATTTGACATTTTTACTTATAAACATGTATGATTTCTTCATTCTCAACTTATTTCTCTCATATTCACATTATTATAAATAGGTACATACCTAATGTGCATTTGTAATGGTGAAAATCACATAAGCCATACTTTTCCCATTCATTTTTTGACACAATTTGATCATTTATCCTTTATGTAATGACTAGTGTACAAGTGGTATATTCTAGTGTGAAATTTTCCAAATAAGCTAAACCTAAACTAGTCTAATTTGTAAGCATTCTTAAAGACTAGTCTTGACCTTTAGTTCATTCATTCCCTATACTAGGGTCATTTTTATAGTTGCAGAACTGGTCTAGGTTAGATCAATGTGGAAGCAACCCCGAGAATTGCAAATTTCAAATACAAGATTGGCCCATTTTATCTCCCTCCAACTAGGTATTATGAACCAACTAAACTGTGAAAATCATTAACCTATTTTTTAGGGTGTTGTATATAAGGAGTAACTCTAATTCATTGTCATATTTTGAGAATTGTCATTGAGAGATCTTACCCACATTTCACCATCATAAATAGAGTAAACAAATTGTGATCATTGCATCTTTTATTTACATATCTTATGAATAAAAATGCATGGTTGTTTGGTGTCTTCAATCCTTATTTTACAACTATTGAAATGGATTGTCTAGGGTTTTAATAAAAGGATAATTCTCTTGCTTAGTAAAGTCCCCAAAGGTATTAATAAACACCACTAATTAGCTACTATAGATCACAAATACCAAGCAAGCAATTTCTTGGTATTTAAATCTTTAATTTTCATATCTACAAGTAGGTTCAAAATTGCACTCATGAAAACGAATTAAAATGATAGATTAAAAAAATTCCTAATTAAAAATTCTCATTTAATATCACAAAAATCTTGACCAATCCGACAACTCACTTAACAATATTTACCATAATATATCTTTATCAAATTTTCAAATAAACATTATTATTTTATTTATTCGATCTTATCCCAATTCATTTCTCATTAAATGCTTACATTTATTATTGATTAACCATAAATGTTTAGAAAGGAATCATTTATTTGTTTTTATTGTTAAAAACAAAAATTATGAATCGTCTACCTTAAAAATCCTATCAAATCATGTGGGGTATGAAAGCAAAAGAATTTAATAAAGTACAAGATGGAGAGTTTATGGGCCCATGTTTGGACTTCAATTAAAAATGGTGAGAGATTCGTTTTGTGCTTTTGTGATTGGTGTCGCCCACATAATGTCCTTTTGTCAAAAAGCAAACAAACTATAATTTATATACAATTTAAATATTCATGATATGACAAAAATAATTTTGTCTTACAGAAGCCCAAACAGATGAAGTGTCACTGAATGGATGAAAGCATAGCATGCGTAAGCATTAATGATTGAAGAGGGGGAAAAAAAGAAGGGAATGTTTTTTTTGGATTTATGTGACACGATATTTTATATGTAGTGGTTTGCAAGAATTTACTTTTTTTAAGTGCGAGTGGTCTATTTAAGATTCATTGTATTTAGGTGTTTGCATAAATCGAGAGTTTCGAGAAAGTCACCAAACCTACTTAATATTGAAAAATAAATTATAAGCATATGAATAATGATTTTAATACTTTTGTAAATATATATTTACATAATTAACGATGCATAAGATTTTAAATAGTATGTTAGAAAAATGGTCTTACTGAAATTGTGTTCATAAGGATTGATTTGAAACATTATAAAATCTTAGATATATGTTAAATGTCAAAAAATGATATTGGTTTGTTGATGTTATGTAACTTAATTAAAAATAGGAGTGAAAATAGTACTAAATAAATTTTATAAACACAATCCTAATAATAAAAATTGTACTTATAGAGGATAAAAGTATACATATTTTGTTTTTATGAACCTTCACTTTATGCTTATTTACATAGATGTTGTAGACACGTAATTATTGTCCTCAATTTGATTTATTTGATGATCTAATTAACTTAGTCCTAAACCCCTTCAAACCTATTATCACTAAGTGGAAGCTTGAGTCACATGTTGATTTAATAATGCATGGAAAAGACTATACTCTAATCTTCAAACACAAAGAAAAATAGATTAGATACTTTTAGATAATATTCTCAACATGTATATGTGCATCCCTTAGCATTATATATGGTACCATTTTCCCTCCAAGCCACTTGGAAGGATTTTATTAGACACAAATTGCTAATTTAGGTCACATCTTTATAATCAAACCAATTCATCGCGCCATGAAATTTTGCATGAATGTATCCCTTAAATAAATCTTTCTAAAATATAGATTAATATATTTATTTTAGTATTATATGTATCTTCTACTTTCCGATCAAAATAGGTTTATTACAAAAATAACAATCATTGCTTGACACATGTGAAAATAGAAAATAATAAAAAATGATTTAAAAAATAAGACCTCATTCATATTAATGTCCTTTAAAAACATAGATATACAAAAAAGAGTTGTGTTATGAAGAAATATGTGCCTAAATTAATGTATGTTCTTAGTTAAAACTAATAAAATCTACAAGAAAAATAAAAGGATATGTGTACTCTAGATATTAGTGTTAATAATTTAATTTTAAGAAATTATAAAAAATATTTTATTTCTAGCTACTAGAATATGTAAAATATAGAACAATCCAAAAATGAATGCAAAGAATAAAGATAGTAAAATTGTTAATACATATGATCATAAAATCAAAGTAGCATGATATATTTAGTTTTTAAAATATGAGAGATGCAAAAAAATCGTAAGAGACAATATATGTACAATAAATAAAATAGCATAAAGAAAACTCACAATAACATGGATGAAAACATGATATGGGAGTTGATACATATATAGGAAACAGAGTAGACAAAATAAATCAATGAGCAAAGTAACTTCAACTACCCCAAAATATGTGAGATTTACACTCGTGAAATATGGCATCTACCTTTACAATGACCCACACACTACAAATAGGAAAGTTAAATTAAATGTGTACGAAAATGCATAAGATCTAACTAAAGAAAATAGAAAATTTGCACTAACACCCTCCTTAAACACAAATATGGATCCCAACAAATTAACCATGATGAGGCACCCATGTACAAAGAGATCCTTCCAAATAGAAGAAGCCACAAAAAAGAGAGATGTAAGCCCCTCAAATAACGAGAGAAAATACCCCCAGGTAGAGAGAGAAATGAAGGACTAAAAATCTCTCAAATAAAGATCCTCTTGTACCCCTAACAAAGCCCATAGATTATGAAATGTGTTTTCTATTGTGAAGATGTTAGAAATATACTTTGAAGTCAATTAATATCAAAGATCAATTACTTGTCCATTCATAAGCTCTCAAATGTAGTGCATGTGAACCTTGATGTGCTTGGTCCACTAATGGTGCATTAGATTATGTGAAATCTACATGGTACTCTATTTGTCAAAAAAATAACAAATGGTCATACAAGTTGGATGTCAAAATCAATGATGATGTGCAAAAGCTAAATAGCCTCAGTGATGGCATTAATATGCCCTTAATACTCAGCTTCAATGGAAGAAAAAGTAATTAAAAAATTCTTCTTGCTCAACCAACATATAGGACCTAAAACAATTGAGAAATTGTAATTGAAATTGAACTTACAATATTGAGAATCACCTACCCAATTTGAATTTGCATACCTTACCTAGTCAATATCAATATGTATTGCATAGTGAATCCTAAAATTATGAGTACCCTAAACGTAATAGAGTGTCAATTTGGTTTCTTACCAGTGCATCTCATAGGGCTTTTGCATAATTGAGAGACCATTCCTATAGCATATGAAATATGAAGCCTCATGTGAGTTAGATAAATGAGGATGTCAACAAGCTATCAATACAAGGTACCATCAACCAAAGGTGAAGATCACTAAGCCTTAAGTTTGAATCAACAAAGAAAGTGAGCCAAAGTAGACTTGTACTTAGCCAATTGAATCATAAGAGAAAATCAAAATCATAATGGGATTATCTAATGGTAATCCTAAAAGTATATTGAGACATATCAATCCTAAGAAAATAATGCAACAAGCCCAAGTTAGTAATAAAAGTCTATCATGAAGGGAAATTTTCACTACAACAATGGATGAAGTAAGTTGCTATGATCAATAGGTCAATGACATATAAACTAGAATTATGAGGGAATTATCCTACTATAGAATATATATGTTCATGTCTAAATGGCACTAAGAAAATTTATTATGAGAAGGAAGAAATCCATATTGGTATATCATACTTGAGGGGTTTTTTAGGCCATCGATACATTTCCTAAGTCTATATACCAAAGAAGAGTCTTGTACAAAACCCTATGGTTTCTCCATACATATATCCTCCTCAAGATAGATCTATGAAGAAATGAACATCTTAGTGTCCATCTAGGAAACATCCCAATAATGTGCTACAACAATAGGAAGTGTGAGTCAAATATAGTTCATCTTTGTGAATAGTACAAAGGTCTTGGAGTAATCAATTTCAGGAACCTAGGAATATCCCTTTACTACCAATCATTCCTTGAAATCATCCACTAACTAATATAATATAATTTTTTTCCAATATATCCAATTGCATTAAACAAGTTTCCTTCCCTTAGGAAGAGGGACAAGGTCCTAAGTTTGGTTCCTAACCAAGGAGCTATGCTCCTCCTATAGGATACACCCTACTCAAGAATACCAAATTCCTCATAGGAAGACTATGGGTTAGATTTGAAATTAATAAAAGAGTGTGGAAGTCCCTATAAAAATGAAAATGTCCACCTAGTTTATGATGGATTTCCAACCCAATTTAAACTATAGCCTACAAGACATGTCAAGAACAAAATGGACATGAAGCTAGAGAATCTAGAGGAGATTCCTTAACCTCTAAATGATGACTCAAAGAGGGGGGAGGTGAATCATCAATGTTTCTCTTAGAAATTGAAATGGAGGAAGAAGAATCATCATCATAAAAATCTACTTAAGTGGATCTAAACCCAAAACTCTCATCTTACCCATTGACTCCAATGTGAACATAAAAGGACAAGAAATGTCAAGAGTGGAACTCAAAGAGCCCTCCACAAAGAAAACACTCTTCAAAATGAAAAAAAAATGTGGTAGGATAGAGGACTTAATAACACTTAAAACTATCTAGATAACCTGAAAAATGTAAGGCTTACTCTATAGATCCATAGTCTTATGTTTTTTGTAAGAATGTAGCCCCATGTGAGAGAACCAAAAATTTATAATTTCTTAACAATGGGCTTCTAATTGACTCAAAATTTTAAATGAGTGTCCCTTCAATTCTCAATGAGGAACATGATTTTGGATATAACATGCATAGTTATTGGCCTCCACCCAATTTTGAGGTGTATGAGATCTAGAGTGTATCATACAATTCATTATTTCCTTCAAAAAAACTATACTTGCATTTTGGCATGTCATTTTTTTAATGATTGTATGAACATGTACACTAAAAATTATCCCCTTTAAAGTGAAAAATTACTTAAAATTATGGTTAACATACTCATCACTATTATCCATGAAAAAATCCCTAATTTGCTCCCTTGATTTTTTCTCTAAAATTTTGTTGGTCCTAAAAAAACTCAAAGACCTCAAACTTTTGTTAGAGAATACACACAAGTATACTTGGAAAATTCATCAATGAATTTTAAAACATGTCTATCCATACTGAGGGAATGATGTAGAAATGGTCTAGGCAAGTCATAGTGAGATAACTCTAGAATATGTGAAGCTCTGCATGCCTTTCCTTTGTCAAAATTCTCTTTGTGATGCTTATAAAGGATGTAGCCCAAGAAAATACCATTAAAAATTCAAATAAAAGGTAATCATATAAACATGTACTATTATCTAAGCTATTGCAAGCAACGATTGTTAATATGGTCAAAATCACTCATGTCATAACTTAATTTTTCATCTAAATGAGTGAGTAGAATAGTTGAAGGAGAATTGCAAACAAAGTGAGAGAATATATAACCATGACTAATTATTTTATATCCTCGATATAATTATAGAGTCATTATGCACATCACTAATAACCATTGAATTGGGAGTGAACTCAAACCACTTTCTTAAACTTATGTGAGTGATCTAATAAACTAATAGGAGATTAGTTGGAAATAAGGGGATACCAAATATCCTAAAGTTTTATGTCACCCATGTTAATAGACTCTCTCCTACACACCTCAAGAGGTGTGTCATCACCCATCAAAATATTTGTCATAGTACAAGTCTCTAAATATGTAAAGACACATCAAGATGCATTTTTTAGTGTGAAAAGATTTATTGCTAATATAGTTAGATTTTAGCCTATTTAAGAGATTTATATTCACACTACACTTAATCTGACTTGGGAGACATATCAATTTTTATCTCACCTCATGTGGACTCACCATGTGTCTCTATAGTTGTCCATAAAGTCCTAAATGTGTTTCATTTTTGGAGGGGTAGTTAGAGTTTCACTCCTACCTTCTCACCTCTTCATATTTTCCTCTATATGCAAGACTGTTTTGTACATTTTACATGCTTTTTATGATAGTTTCTTCATTTTTCATATTGTTTATTTTTTGAATTTTTTTTGATATTGCAAGGGATCTTGCCTACTCCAACAAGGTATCCTATTTTAAGAGGGGAATGGGGGGAGGTGCCACCCACAACCCCTTTTTTGGGAGTTGTATGAAACCCCTCCCCCACTCAACATATTATTTTATTTTTAATTGTGAAAAACAAAACATTTTTTAAAGTTTTTTTAATAGAACATAAGGACCCAACTCCACCTAGGCACCACCTTAGCTGGTGGAGCCAGTCAATAGCCACCAAGGAGAAATACCCCTCACCATTAAGTAGTTAATTTTTTTGGTACAACCTTGGAGACCTATATTTTATAAATTCAAACACGCTTTCTAATGTAATTATTTTTATTCAGGGTATATTTTGTGCTTTATTTGGTGGTGTAATATATTTTCTAATTTGATGTATGATTTTTTTTAAATTAGAGATTCTTAAAGGCCACCATGCATATTTCCCATTTTTAGAACTTTAGAGGGATCATTTGGGCATGTATGGAATCCTTTTTGGGCTTGTTTTTCTTTAACCTACCTATTTGTTCTAGCAATATGTAGTGGTTTAGTTAATTTTTCTCGTATTCTAAAAATATGTTTTCTAAATATATATCATTTGAGTTTTTTTACATCAAATCCACTTTGTGGAAATTGTAAATGCACTAACATGAAGTGTAAAATCACTATAAAAATTTTTGGGGGGTCATATCTTGAATAATGGGGGTTTTCTTTATGTTTTTGTTATTTTTTGAGGTTATTTGTTCACACCATGATATGTAATATAATTATCCTTTTGAGGATAATTCTAACAATTCCAAGAACATATATTTGTAAATGAACTCATATAAACTGCCTCAAACTGATTTTTTCCTTTTGAGGAAACTTGTAAGAATTCTAAGAACATATATCCATAAATGCACTCATATAAAGTGCCACAAATTAATTTTGTTTTCCTTAGAGGGGAATTGTGCATATCTATTGTCTCTTTTATACTTTCTGTAAGTTATAAAGTGTCATAAGGGTTGCGTAATACCTTATTTTTTACCATCACACCTTTGTCAAGTGAGTGTCCCTCTACGATAATGTTGATCCCTAAAAACTACACTTCATGGAATAGCCTTATGGGAAGTTCTACAAATGGGGGACTATGATGCACTCTATAGAACAACCTCTAGGATTTTAGAAGTTGGCTCTTTGTTCTATTTGAGGGAGGAAAAGGGGAAGAAGAAATAAAACATAATAAAATCTAATCTAATGCAATATGCCAAAGCTTTTATAATATTTCAAATCCCATTCAAATAACCAAAAGCACAAAACTCCTAAGAAACGAGTACATAGTGTTGTAGAATCTTCATTGTTGAAAAGAGAATGAAATGCTTAAGGCATAGTAGGAATAGAGCATAACATTCAGATATTTTCGTGAGAAGCACCCAATGAGGCTCACTAGAGTGTGATGCACCTTGATTATTCTACTAAAACCTTCAATCCCTTGTAAATATTTCTCACCAACAAGCATAATATGATAGCTAACCATTAATCATTGCAGAAAATGAAAGAGTACAATACATGATTGAATAATCTACAATATTATGCTAGAAATCATAAAAGCTAAAACTCATGTAGCAATCAGTCATCGATATTATATCCATTCCTAAATGACATAGAGCATTGAAGCTAGCATAAATAGAAATAAAACACATAGTAAAGGCGAACCAGGAATAATCTGATATATTTGGCTTTTTATTGATTGATTTAAAAGACACAAAATGCTAAGGTCTAGGGACTGACTTGTCCTTCCAACTGATATTCTCTAAGTACTCTTTTTACAAATATGGTGAACAACCCTTTTTTTTAATCTAAAGCACAAAGCACCCATAAGATTATATAAAGAAAACTCTTCAAGCAAAGAACACAACTAAAAAGATTCCCTCAACTCACTACATGTGGATCATCATCATGGGGATCTTTGCAATCATTTATCTTACAAACATCATACTCTTGATCGCACAACTATTCTGACACCTAGATAATCTATCATTTTTGTTGTAACTACCTAGATGAGTGGGCTTTAAGTGGCAATGGCATTCGCATCCTCAAGCTCCAAAATTTTGTGCCTTTTAATGCTCCTTTGTTGCTGAGATAACCAATTGTACACTTTTAACACCCTTTCGAGCCCAAAATATGCTTGGGATTCTACTCAGTTGACAAGTGATACCTTCTGACAACAGTCGAACTTCTTTTCGATTTTCTCTTTAATAGCTCTACATCCTAGACATGTGGCATGTAGGAGGAGTTTTCTAAGGCCTTCCCTTCACTGGCCTTCAAGAATTTTCATGGTGTCAACACATGGCCCCCATCGCTTTCAAACACCTTAGAGAATAAAAGCTTTAATAAAGACCGTGCGAAGCCACTACATGGTGCCTTCATGCACATTTGCAAGAATAAAAGGCCACGGTCTTGCTAGAAATTGTATCATGCTAACACGTGGCACCCTCCAAGAGTCAATAAGCAAATAATTTTTAGTATGTGGGCCACTTAGAATTATACAAGAACCAAAAGAAAAGATTGTGGAGCGTCCCAAAATATGAATAAATTGCAATGAAAGAGCTTGGCCTCGAGCTGCAGGAGATTAAATATATAGTCTTGGTGACTTCTTGGGGGCCTTCACGTGCGAAGGCATGAACCCAAAAGCTCTAGTTTTGTATCAAAAAATTGAAAGGAAAAAAAGAAAAACACACAACCTCATAGCTTAGGGAGCATGGATTGCAGAGGTGCCCAATATGCCTTCGAGGGTTGCACCTATTCTTGTAAATCCTCAAACACCTAATCCAAATCAATTATCTCTTTAGAATAGATATCACTCAATACTGTTATTGCATACTTCATGTGAAAATTGAGTTGCACTAGAGGATGCAAAATCTTCTCAATTTTTGAGGTACTCAACATTGAATTTAGGGCCTGGAAGACTGATTGATCTTGTTTTCTATTCTCCAACAACGCTTGATTTGATCCTCGGTCAAAATTATTTCATCCAACGTAAAAGGGGATGGAAGTCCCAATTGGACTAACCCCTAAAAAATCCCTCTCATTTCCTTCACTTTTAGCTCTAGGACATGATGGCACTCCTTACCCTTTTGGGCCACCTTATTGCAATTGATGAATTCATTTTCTTTCCTTGCAATCTCTCTTTTTTCCCCGATCCTCATAGCTAATAAGGCATCATCTGTCACCTTGTATAGTATCCCAATTAAAATCTCTAACTTCATTACCTTGGGAGTGATAGATTGTAAAATTTGTCCAATGACAGGATTGAACCTTGCACTTAATTTATGTGCATCCACCATGAACTTTAGGGTTGATTGTAAAGATGTTACCACATCCTTTATTTTCTCCCAATAAGATATATATAATTGTTGCAATAGAGGGAGAAAATTGGCTTGTTGCATTGAATCTACCACCACAATTTGTGATTGTTGGATTTATGAATCCTAATTTTTGATCTCTTCCTACAATTTATTAATCATCTCCAAAGAATTTGAATTATCAAGGCACAATTACATAAACTCTTGATCTCACGCTTGTAGAGAAAACTATGCGATCTCTTTTTCCCACTTCTCTGAATCCATCAAAACCATAGCCTCATGGAGCTCAACTTGGAATTGAGCTTCCCTCTAGTGCAACTCTAGCTGAATTTGCACATGCATCTTCAAAGCATTAGAGAGCTCCTACTAGATTTTAGCCACCTCCTCCATTTTCTCAGGGAGTTGTTTCTATGCTAACTCCTTTGCACTCTTTTCATTTATAGCCTGAGATTGGGCATCGACCAACTCCTTCTCGAATTTTTATTTCTCCTTTTGCATATTTTGATGTAACCATTCCTTCTAACTTGTAGGATCTAAGAGGTCTTTATGCACTTGTTGGAGTTCTTACTCTTTGGCTTGCAAGTTGGAATTTAAGTTCTCCTTCTCTTTCTTCTCTACATCAATCTTGGCCAATACATCGCTTAGCTCAGTTTGGAGTTTATCCTTCTCTTCTTTCTTTGTTTGGAGGGTCACTGAAGTTTTACATCCTATAACTATTTCCTCAACCTAGCAATATTTTCATCTTTTCCTTTGGCCTCTACCTTCAACTTGTCCACTATGGCCTTAACATTCTTCAATTGTTCTTCCTTTTTCTTCATGCACCAGTCTATTTTTAGGTATTCAATTGTTACTACCTTCTGTGTTTCTCCTATAAGTCCTAACTTATCGCATGGATAGTTGTTGCTAAGGTTAAGTCCTATTGCCTAGATATCATAGTCTTCAAATTACATATGGCCCTTGGGCTTGGAGATTAGAGGATTCATTGTTGCAATCACCAAAGTCTAATTCTTTTCATCAAAATTTGTTTCCATTTTTGGGATGGCCAAAGCTATAGCTTCTTTTATTTTCCTCTTTTGCATCCTATACTCCCGAGCTTTTCTCCATAAGTCTATTTGGGCTTAACACTCTAAAGGAGATTGAATGTATTGTTCAACAAATGGGACATCAACGGGTAGAAAAAAAGGGATAGGAACAAGGGAGGTCCATGTTCGTTCTCCCAATAGGGAAATTATTGGAAATATTAGGGCTGCAAGAGAGAAAGGTAGAATGCTTTGTAATGCTTGTGTAGGGTGCAAGGTGCTTGGAGATACTAAAGGGTCAGTGGCAAGTGAAGGAACCACTAGTATAGTGAAAGGTGAGAGTGAAGAGAGTGGTGTAGATGGATTAGGAATAAGAGTTAGTATAGTTGATGAAGTAATTGTGATAGTAGGTATGGAGATGGAGGTAGTTGTAGGGTTAGGAAAAGGAGGCTATGGTATGGTGGAAATGATAGCAGCAGTCACAAAGGAGGTGGAAGGAATTGCTTGTGTACTAAAAGTCATAGCAATGACCCCAGATTGAGATGGAGGAGGGAGTGAAATAAAAACAAGAGGAACCAATGATTGAGAATAAGAGAGAATAAGGGGGAGAAAATTACCTGCATTGTGGAGACCACTTGTGTTTGTGTGGCTATAGTCACTTCTTCCTCTTCTTCTTGGACATTTCCCAGGTCCAACTTTCACCCTCTTTCTTTCTTCATAGGAGGTGCACTAGGTGAAATGGATCCCTCACCTCTAGAACCCAATGAACCTTGATCTCCTTCAGAAGCTTGGGGATTCCTTTTAAGGGTCCAGGTTTGTGGTTGCCTAATTGTTGTGCTTGTCGATAACACTTGTTGTGGCATTCTTCCTGCCAATGGTATTTCTTATATTTTCTTCTCCTCTCCTCTCTATCGTGGTGGTGAGGCAGGATCCTCCTCCTTACTCAATTCCCCGTGTTCTCCATCCCATATATCATCAAATCTACTATCATAAGGGATAGCATCATAATTAGAATCAAATCATGTACCTCCTATCGATATGTCCAAAAATTGATGATCTTTTCATCGCTCCAACTCAATTGTGTCAAATTCATTCACATAGCTTTATGAATCTTGATAGTTGGGTTTTCCTCTACCATAAATGTATAAAAGGAAAGCCATATGGGTCTTTCAAATGGTACAAATGATAAATCAACACAAAAATCTAGATTAACCGCCTCTGGATTACACCTCTGATCCCAGTATGGTTGTGGGGTATGGGTCAGAGAGATCATCATGCTAGGTAAACAACCATCTAGATCATAATTATAGCACTCACATATAACACTAAGGCCCAGTTGAGCTAATTTAGCCACCAATATGACATCTACATACCTTTTCTACAATGTGACCTGGCCTTGTGTGATTGGGGGTTTGTAAACTATGGTTTTTCTCCTTCCCACCCCAAATATATTGTCAATTATGGATAGTTTCCATTCCATTTCAATGGTGAGAGTCATATCCATCACAGAAGTAGGCAGACTAAAAGGATCCTCTATAAACCCGTGCATTCGTACAAAATTGAAATCTGTTGAATAGAAATATTTGCATGAAGGTCAACTATCCATCATCCATGCAACATATTCCTCTGTAATCCTAGCAAGGGATTCCTACTATTTCAACTCTTGCAGGGCTGGGGTCAAAAATAAGCTAGAAAATATATAGTAATCATGCATAGTGGAAAGCAAATGAGTCCAAACAGTAACCAAATTCCTTTTTTCTGACACGTTGGTGATGTTCAGCGGCATATATCTTTGAAAAATCTTAAAATCTTGGTGAAAAATCATGTGTGCTAGAAAAGAAGAATACCTGAAATTTTAAGCTTTATCATAATTTTGCAATTTCTTGTATATGTTCACTGCAATGATGTTTATGAAATCATACCGAAAAGGTTGCTTTTGATTTCTATGTTTGAAACCCAACCCCATTTGAAATTGTAGACATGTAAAATTGACCTAACACTTGTCACACACCCTAAACAACATTGAACAACATCCCGCAATGTCCCAGAACATCTTGGAATCATCCTAAAATGTCCCGCAACATCTTGGAATCATCCCACAACATCTCATATTCATCCTGCAACATCTTAGAATCATCTTGCATGTCCCATAACATCTTGGAAACATCCCGAAACATCTTGAAAACATCACACAACATCAAACAACATCCAAAACCATAATTATACTATTAATTAAATAAAAGAACATTATTTAATTAATTCACTTTTTCATCATTCTCGACAAATTAAATAAATTTCATTTATTTAACAAAGTCCTGAAAACTCTAATTCTACTATTAATTAAATAAACAACATTATTTAATTAATTCACGTTTCTATCATTTTGGCCAATTAAATAAATTACATTTATTTAACGAAGTCTTAATCACACTTTATTTCATCCTGATTGATTAAATAACACTAATTATTTAATTATATTGCTAAATCGCCTTATTCCTCTAAGTTTATTGAATTATTAAATCATAATAATTTAATTATGACACTTTCCCTCCAAAATTTGAATAATTAAATCAAACTATTCAAATCATTTATCAAAAATCAAATCAAACTAATGCAACTTTGTTTGCAAAAGTCAAACTTGATTTGCAAGTTCAACTCCAAAAAGGAATTAATTTACTAAATCAATTAATTCATATTCCTCACCCACTTTCTAATTGAGCAAATTATGATTGTTGACTGAGCAATCTAATTTGTTAACTAATCAATCTAATTTTCTAACTAATCAATCTATTTCCTAACTAAGCCATCTAAATCCTGACTAATCAATCTAAATCCTGACTAATCAATATAATTCCTGACTAGCCAATCCATTCCTCAATCACACAAATTGTACAATCAACTTTGCACAATCTAGTCATGTCTAAATCCTCTCAACACCTTTTGACCGTAGATCTTGAATCAACATTGTTTAATCCTAATCGTTCATTCAAAATCTCATTTTCTATATAACAAACCTCTTTCCTCACAAAAAAGGATCAGAGAATCAACATACCTTATGCAACGAAGTATTGTTGAGATCACCATTGATAGAGCTTCAACCTTTCTTTGATCAACCAACCATTCAAGCATCAAAGCTTTGCACATGAACTATGGAGGCTTCACAGTGATATGAACAATCCAACATCAGGAAAATACACTCTGATACGGGATGGTAACACTTTGTTGTTTTTTTGAATTCAATTTCGTAATCATAGATTTCCTAGTGTGTTTTCAATAGCTTAGTTTCATTTCGTATGTGTAGGTGTACCGTAGAAAAATGGCCCCTTGTCATTTTCATGGTCTTTTAGGCCTTTCTTCATGATGCTTGGTCCATATTGCTCTGATTTAATGTTGCAATGTGGCTTGAACATTCACATTAGGTCCTTAAAATTCAAATTATGGCATCTTGTGAAGGTGTTGTGAAGTGTTGTAAAACATTTCTACACTTTTCTAGACTCTATTCATTATAATTCTCCTAAAAATCACCTTTTCATCACTTATCAAGTCCTATTTTGAAGTGTTGTAAAGTCTTGTAACAAGATTTCACGCTTTTCTAGGCTTAATTTCACTATTTACACCTTTCTTATGCTTTATTTGACTCTTTTATGCCCTTATAAGGCTTAATTAAGTGTGTTTTTGAATGTAAACTTGACAAAAAACATTAAATGCAAGATAATTCCTGACACCCACATTCAAGTCCAAGGTGGGACCCATTCACCATGGGCGGAAAATGAGTCCCTCTTGGCTCAAAATTCAAAATATTTCAAATTTTCTTTTGGGTTTTTATTTAAAATCACCTTATGTCAGCCTATGATGAGGTATATTCGAGTTACTAAGGCACAAGTATGTATAAATAAGTGTTTTTCTTCTCATTTTAACCCCCATTCATCAAATTCACTTATTCACACATTTATTCAAGCATTCAAGCACTTTGCATCATTGAATCAAGCATTAATCAAGTATTTTGGAGCAGACATTGTTATATCTTCATATTTCTTCATTAAGGGTTTAGTACATTGATAGCATTTGCATGTTATTTGTTTATCATTCTCTTTCATTCCATTTCTTCATTAAGGGTTTGATTACCAAATTGGGATTTGACCAAGGCAAATCCCTATAACCTAACCCTTAACCATTTTTCCCCTTTGCATGTATGTTTGTAAACTTGTGTGTGTAGATTTGACAAGCTATTAGGTGTTGAAAAGTGGACAAGAAGTCAACAAAGTGTTTCAAGTCAACTACAACCTATTTCAAGCTTGGAGAAGACATTATTTTTGTTTTCTTTAAAATTAACTTTGTCAACCTGACAAGCAGTCAACCACAGATCTGGTGCTACAAGATTAGTCCCTAATTTCTCAAAATTTTGGGAGTGGACTGATTCACCATCAATGGCAAATGAGTCCCACCTTAAGGCTGGAAATCTAGATTTTGTCAGATTCTAGATCCTGACACTCGAAAACCAATTCCCCAAAGTTTTCATTAGAAGCGAGACTGATTCGCCATCAGTGGCGAATGAGTCCCACTGGTGATTTTCAGTGATCTTTGTCAGCATTCAGAATATTCCAAAATCTTCATTAGACCTCTAGGTGCACTCTGATTCAGCGTTCTTCTTTCCTATTTTGCATTGGTTCATACTCTAGTTCATGTTTGCATATCACATTATGTTTTCCAACATTGCATAATTCTTAGGTTTTGCATTCATAATCAGTCAAATAGTTCATTTAATTTCACTTCGAACATTCCATTTAGGCTAAATAACATCATACATTGCATAATTTGAGTGAACTACCTAGATTTTTGAGTGGGGTTTATCTCTCTCCTTTTAATCTCTCTCCTTTTAAGTGAAACATTCCTAAGAGTGCAAGAGTAGCCTAAGGCCTACCCAAAAATCTATGGTTCAATAGGATTAGATCTTAGATTTGTGTGTTTGATCTTATATTTGATTCTAATTTCAATCACATCTGATCTTGTTTGCATCTATGTTTTTCCCCCTCACACATTCTAGCATGCCTGGTGGGACCCTTGTCCCATACACTAGCATTTCTATGAGCCATTTTTGAAGTTGCAGGTCCTAGAATTGCATTTGAAGAATTTTTCACGCACTACCCAAAAAAAATTGTAATTTACTATCAAGAAAACCATGCACTTGACTTTGAAAACCAAGCATCTACCTTGAGAACTGTGCACTTGACAGTGTTTTTGTGCACTTGCTTTTATTTCCTTGCATTTGACTTATGACAGGGGCGCACTTGCTATAAAATTGATTTTGGCAGGGGTGCATTTGACCGTGATTTTTGAGCACTTGCTCTAATAGACTAGTGCATGGAATTTTCACTATTGCTATTGATTTTTTGCTAACATGGGCCTATTTTTTAATATGTAATAGGTGCTAACGGATTTATATGCAAGATTTGAATGACATTGACTTATTTTCTATAGGGAAGATGAACGGTCGAAGCACTCAAGATCTACAAACATTTTTTTATTAAGTTAGGGATGTTTAATTTTGGCGCTTTAAAAAGAACAAGACAAACACACACTTTGTTTTGGTGTTATTAAAATTGAACCAATTCCAAGCTTTCTTAAAATAGGAATGTTTAATTTTGGTGCTTTAAAAAGAACAAGACAAATGCACACTTCATTTTGGTGTTATAAAAATTGAACCATTTCAAGATTTTTTAAATTAGGAACTCTTATTTGGTGCTTTAAAAAGAACAACACAAATGAAACTTTCATTTGGTGCTCTTAAAATTGAGCCATTTCAAGTTTTTCTAAGTTAGAAATTGTCAATTTTGGTGCATAAAAAGAACAAAACATTTCAATTAAGGTGCTCTAAAAATGAACTCTTTCCAAGTTTTCATAATTAGGAACTTTGATTATGATGCATAAAAAGAATGCAAAATGATTTTCATTTTGTTGACGCACACTTGTTTTACTTTTGTTGACCAAGTTAGAACCAGGACTAATTTCTTAGAAACACTTAGATTTGGGCTTAAAAATGAACAAAATATTCTTTTTGTTTTGCACCTTTGCTATCTTAACTGATTGATATCCAAAATAATTCATATTGGTGCAATTAAAAATAACAAGCTGTTTGTTTTATTCACAAATGTTTTGGGATAACACCACTCAAGGTGTATAAAAAGAATCAAATTGCTATGAAGTGTATGTTGTGCATTTAGTGATTGGCAGGCTAGATGGTTGTCTTCTCCCCTTGCACCTTTTGGTGATCTTGGGTGAGCGAAAATATCTTGAGCTTCGCACCTTTCATTTCAAGCATACCTTTTTAGAGGGCCTACCTATTGAGAAACATCTTGTGCTGTAGAACTCATAGGCGACCCAAGCGGTACTTTAGTTCTAGACCGCTACATAAATATTTTGTGGGTGTGAGGAAAGTTCATCATCATGTCGGGTGCTACTGGCCTATACTGATGTATTTTCCCTTAGTATCCTTGTGATGCATAAAACCTCATAAGGGTTGGGAGGTTTCGTATGTATAGGGGCCCGAAAAGAATATTACTAAGAGCCAAAAAATTTTAGAAGCCATCCTATTATCCTAAAACATTCTTTGAAAGTGATGCATCAGAATTTACTTCTGAGAAGTTACTTGCCATGTTTGACTATAGGCCCACACCTTAAGTTTCATGTAAAATCATCCATTCGAGGCATGAGACAGGCCTACCTAAAAGAATGGTTTCTATCCACTAGGGTTCTAAATGCTTGTTTATGTTAAACTTTCCAATTAGATTCAAAACAATCTTCACATCAAAATTATGTGCTTGATTTAAAGAGAAAGAACACATCCAAACAAACACTGAACATGATGGTTGAATCACAAACCCTTTGAATTAGTGTATACTTATGAAAGAAGCCCTATGTTTGCATTCCTTGAAAGGATTTTTCATTAAAGGTTTCCAAATATTTTGGCTTTTATTTCAAGTTGCATTGATCAAAGTAAACATTTGGGAACTGTGGCTTGGGTGTCGTGATTTCACAACTTGAGCTATAGAAATGAAGGTCACACAAGTCCATGCTTTTTGAGTGAGCCCAAGTATTGTTTTATCACTTGCCATACTCCAAAAACAAAGAAGTTGAGAGAAGAACCAAATTTAAACTTGCAAAAATCTAGTATTATTGAATCACAAACCCTTTGACTTAGTGTATACTTATGAAAAAATCCCTATGTTTTCATTCCTTGAAAGGATTTTTCCTTAAAGGTTTCCGAATATTTTTTCTTTTATTTTAGGTTGCATTGATCAAAGTAAACATTTGGGAACTATGGCTTGGGTGTCGTGATTTCACAACTTGAGCTATAGACATGAAGGTCACACAAGTCCATGCTTTTTTAGTGAGCCCAAGTATTGTTTTATCACTTTCCATACTCCAAACATAGAGAAGTTGAGAGAAGAACCAAATTTAAACTTACAAAAATCCAAGAAAAATTTGTTCAAAACTAGAAACAAAACACATAGAAACCACATTGGCACAAAGTTCCAGTGCAAGTTATCACAGTTTCTAAGTAGTTGCCAAAATTTCATTACATTTGCATAAAATTTCAATGCAGTTGCCACAGTTTTTGAGTAGTAGCCAAATTTTCATTGCATTTTCTATTTGTCCTAGAAAAGCTACTGATGAAAATCAGTTGCATTTGACAGAAATTGAGCACTTGTTGCGGGAACCGTGCACTTGCTTATGTTCCCTTGAATTTTCTTCTAAGAAACTGGCGCACTTGCTACTAAGATCCTTGCATTTGCCAAAAGATGCTTGATTTTGCCTAAGAAAACATTACATTTGATAGAAACACACAAATAGTTGCACTTTCCATTCTAGTTCATGCTTGCTTTTCCAAAACCTGAGCACTTGACACATTTTTTTCCATACTTGATAAATCTAGCCACTTTTTGCTCATAGTCTTGTTCATTTTGCTCGAAAACTAGCACTATTTCTTCATCCTTCTAAAACTTGGGGAAAAAAAACCGAAGTTGTTTATAGGATCATTGTTCAAACAAAACAATTAGAAAACTAGATAAGTCACATAGTCCCCCATCCATTATTTCCATCCTACTTATTAGAAATCAAAATCAAACAAACCATTGGGATCATTCCTTCACTCAGATGTCTATGATATCAACAGTTACTTTGAACTCGTAGATCATTCAATTAAGCTTTCCCGCAACATATCCTCTAGACAAGGAAGTGAAATATCGACCCTAGTCCTTCAACATTTTGATTTTTGAAAAGTAGCACCATTCTAAAATAGCACTCAAACCTTAGGGTCTTGAGCTTCATAGCAACCATCTCAAAACACCATTCAACCTTATGATCATCTGGCGACCAACTACTCCAGTTCAACAACTAAACCTTGTAGCACCAATTATTCAACCTAGTCTCACATACATTGATGGTGAACAAACTAACATCATAAGCAATTTGAGAACTTTCATATTTGAGAAGAATGAAACACCCCACCATTTTCTCACTGCATCAATCTTCTTAGACGAAGAGGAAGAAAAAGAAGACATAGCAGCCGAAAGACTCGTGTTACCACCACCCGCATGAAAATAAATATCCTCTTTTTCCACACACTTGAACTTTTTAATGATCTCACGTAAAATAAAAATCCCCAGGAGAAGGTCTACAGATCGTCATTTCAAACTTAGGCATCTTAGTCCAAAAGCTCTCAAAAAACACCTTTTAGCACTACACCAAAATAGAACTAGGTTGGTATACAACTTCTACAAACGTGCTTCAAGGAATAACCCAAAATTGTATGCATTCTTTTTCAGTCAAAACCCTAGAACTTTTCATGATATTGAACCTATCTAAATCAAAACCTCAAACTTGATTCAAAAGTGTTGTCGCAAAACATTTGCAAAAACTCACTTCCCGCATCACTCATCTTTTTAATCTCCCATTACCATCATTTCTCTAAAAAGACTTAGAGTGTCCCTTTTACCTAGGTTTGAGTCAACTAGAGAGTTCAAAAATTACAAATCTCAACATAACTCTCGCACAGGTGACCCAAAATTTATGGTAAAGACAAGATCACAACACAAGAAAAACATGGAAGTGAGCAAGAACAATACCAACATCCCACCAACAAACATTACAAACAACGAAGATGACCCATGGGGCTATAGGTCGAGCAACCTTGAAACACCACAAAAAAGACCCATGTATAGGGACGCATTTAGTGAGGAAGAACTAAACCAAAAATACAAGGAGGTGATAGAACAAAACAACCAGGACCCAAATAGAGTGGTTGTAGAGGAGGTAGATACTAAGGATGAAATAAATGATGAACTGTTTCAGCATTCCAACAACCAAAAAGTGCTCAAATTGATGGAAAATTTATTGAGAAAGGACCCAAACTCATATTTCTTCAAATTAGCACAAAGTGGTGCTAAATTACCAATGGACTTCAATATAGAGGCTCTCAAAGATCCCAATATTATTCCCTTAGGGGATAACTTAGTTGTGAGACAAATAACCGAACCCCCAAAGATGCCCAACATGCCACCCATATTTTCACAAAAAAGTGGTCAACGCAAAGAAAACCCCTTGTTCAGAAAACCAACTCAAATTGAACAAGTAGCAGTGGCACAACTATATCAAGGAGGGCCATCCCAGTCTGAACCACAGAACAATAATCCTCCTCCCAAATAGTATATACCTTAGGGCACTTCAAATACCAATCCTTCCCAAAATAGTTAGTACCATCAACAAGGTGGACCACAGGGTCCTCTTCCAAATAATTAGTACCACCAACAAGGTGGACCACAGGGTCCTCTTCTGAATAATTAGTACCACCAACAAGGTGGACCACAGGGTCCCCTTCCAAACAATCAGTACCACCAACAAGGTGGACCACAGGGTCCCCTTCTAAACAATCAGTACCACCAACAAGGTGGACTACAGGGCCCCCTTCCGAATTAGTACCATCAACAAGGTGGACCATAGGATCCCCTTCCAAACCAACAATACTACCAATAAGGTGTGCCCTAGGGCACCCTTCTTCAGTTGTCCCATCAACAAGGTAACCCACCAACACATCATCAAGGGAACCTTCAGTATAGTCTTTCCCAATAACAAGGTGTGCCCCAAGGCACCCTTCTTTAGTCGTCCCATCAACAAGGTAACCCGCCAATACATCATCAAGGGAACCTTCAATATAGTCTTTCCCAACAACAAGTTGTGCCCCAAGGCACCCTTCTTTAGTCATATCATCAACAAGGTAACCCACTAATGCACCATTAGGGAAGCCTTTAGTATAGTTTTTCCTAGCAACAAGGAGCTAACCCTCCTTACTCTCAATATGGTTACCAAGGTCATGTACCTTCACAATACCCAATATATGACCAAAACACGGTAGCAAAAAAAGGCTAATTCACACAAGGTTTTCAAAAAAACATACAAAAATAGAGATGGAACGAAAATTAGACATTGTCACCCAACAAATAGCATGCATGTAGGTAGGAAAACAAAAGAAGACCTGCACTCTTTAGGAAATTTTTCCATTCTCATTCAATCAATCTACCATTGCATTACCTTTTCCAAATAATTTTGAAATACCCAGGTTTGACAACAAATACAAAGGAAGAGGAGATCCAGTAGAGAATGTATGAGGCTTCTTAGTATCATGTATGGAGGTACAAACTAACACCGCCTATCTCATGAGGCTCTTTCCACACAGCCTTACAGGTCATGCTATGGAATGGTTCACCCGTCTGCAACCCAGAACTAGAACTTTTGATGAACTATCTAGCAAGTTTATAAGCCACTTCTCGTTTAACATAGAGCAAGATGTCACCATCACAAGTTTTTCCATAATCAAACAGAATCAAGGAGATTCCTTTACATCCTACCTACATAGATGGAGACACAAAGTGAGTTGATGCAAATTGCCCATTCCAAACAAAGAGTTGGTGGATATTTTCATCACAAATGTCCTACCTAAAATAAACTACCAAATCACAATGCTATGTCCTGTTGACTTTGAGGAAACAATTGAAAAGGGATTACATATTGAGAGATCCCTCATTGCAAGAGGATCCCTTAAATCAAATAGCTCAAAAGACAGTCCTTCTAGTTCGAATGTGAATCCTAAAGTGTGGTCTAAAACCAAAAATGTCACAAAAAATGGAGTAGTTGACACTAGAGGACTATGGAATGCACAAAACACACCTCAAAACAAACTATGGGTAGCACAAACAAGCTATGGTACCAATAACACACAAAGCAACCAAATTACCTATCCCAAGAACAGTCAGGTTGTAAACCAACAGATGAATCAGGGAGGGAAAAAAAGGCAGTGCAATCAACCAAGGAGGCAATTCACAGTACTAGGTGAGTCACTTGAAATAGTCATGCACAGGCTATTACAAAAAAACCTCCTCAAAACTATTGATTGTCCAAAATATGAGGAACCTAGCTTCAAGACACTACGGTATAATGAGAAAGACTCGAGCAAATTCCATAAGATCAAAGGACACACAACCAACAATTGCATGTGACTCAAACATCTTATCCAAGACTTAATAGACAAAGGGGAAGTAGATGTTGAACATCATCCTAGAAATAAAGACCTACAAATATACTCGAACCCAATCCCAAATCACACCAAAAGGAATGACAAAGGGAAGGAACAAGAATACCACAATGCTAATTACACGTATGGTGACACGGTTTTAGAAACCCTCTCACAAATTGATGACAATAGGGAAAACGTAGTAACTATACGAGGTGGAGACAACAACTGTAACGTAACCACCCATCGAGGAAGAGTTACAATTCAAGGAGTCCCTCCCAAACCGACAATCAAGTCACCAAATGACTACAGTATTATGGAATAGTTGAAGAAAACACCTGCCCTAATCTCAATCCTAGATTTGTCAAAACTATCACTCGCACATAGGGAAATATTGGAAAAGGCATTGGAAACACCAATTCCTAATGACCTTGATCCTAGTCAATTCCAAGCCATGGTTGGAAAGATCATAGAAAGTAATAATTTAATCTTTTCCAAGAAATATCTACCACAAAGAACATTCCACAACCAAGCCCTCTACATAGAGGTTGGTGTTCACAAAACCATGGTCAAACGAGTATTGATAGAAAATGGTGTAGCTTTAAACATGTCTATACCTTAAAATTTGTCAAACAATTGGGGTATCCAGACGAAGTGATTGAAAAAGGAAAGAGTATCACTATAAGGGCCTACGATGACCTTGAAAGAAATTATGAAGAAATAGTCAAGTTGCCAATGCAGATAGGACCAGCCATCACAAAAACTACTTGTAAAGTACTGGACCTTGAGTTATCATACAACCTCCTCCTGGGGCACCCTTGGATCCATGCATTACAAGCAGTCCCTTCCACTTTTCATCAATGCCTAAAGTTTCCCCATGAAGAGAAAGAAGTAACACTATATGTCAATCCTGACCCTTTTCATTTCTATGCAAATTTGGAGGAGAAGTACAATAAAATCCAATGTGTTCCAAGCAATGAAATAGCCTTCCACTCCTTTTCTTATGTTGACCCTTCCACGCTTTCGTCAACCTCAACCAAGAACACATCAAGTGATCAACCAAAAATGAAAGCCAAGGTTCAAGTACTTGACAAGGGTAATGGGAATTACCATTTCAACCAATCATTATGCATCAACATGCTTCCACCAACACCCAGAGTATATGGAGGTCCAAATGAGATCAAGATAGTACAAATGATAGCCAAGCCCATGATCTTCACTAGATGGGGAGACATGAAAGATGAAATATTTGAGGAGGAATTCTCATCCATGATCTACAAGGAGGACCGAGAAGAACCACAAAAGCCATAACCCATTTTAATTGATCCTAACACTAGAGGTTATCAATTAGTTAAATAGATGGGATACAATCGAAAAGGTGGCCTTGGGCTACACAAACAAGGCCGATGAAATCCTATCATAGTGGAACAAAGGAAGAAAAATATGGGACTAGGTTATAAGCCAAAAGATGTGGTTATTCCAAAAATCAGACGAACCTCTTAGAAGAAACAAGAAACTTCTACCAACATTAAGGCACTGGATATCTATCATATCATGGACAACAACTTACCCATTGAAGTCCTATTTGATAAATTTAGCATTGATAGGTTCCCTCTCCAATATATTCAAACCATTCCCAACATCTACTACCATTCTTAAATGGACTATAATGAATACGAATGGGATTCTCCTTCCTTCGTCATGGATATGATTCTCCCAGTTCTAGTAATGACGACCTAGACACTCAGTGGGAAAAAAAAACCTGAGCCATACTGACCATTTCAACAACCTCCATAAGCTTTGCGGATAATAATAATAGCCTACCACTCTGCAACCCACAACTCATACATTGGGATCAACAACAATAAATACATGTTCTAGATCAATTCCAAAATGATGAGGCAATCATGGAGTTCATGGGACTTCAAATGGACATACCAGTCAAAGATCACAAAGTAGGGTTCATCATGGAGCTTGAAAATGAAGCATATTTTGATTGAGAGATTGAATCTTCTAGTCACAAAAATGGAAAAAAAAAACATAAAAATATGGTCCCTTAGGGAAAACTACACTGTGGCTCTATCCGATCCGGAAAAGATGAAAATAAAGGACGCATCTGAAGGTGAAAACCTCTCAGAGGCACCCAAGGATGGAGGGTTCAATCTCCCCATATCAGAATATCAAGAAAGATCAACACTCCTAGTAGAAGAAGTAAAGTCCATAAATGTTGGCACAACAGAGGACCCGAAGATAACATACCATACGACATCACTTGACCTTGAAGAAAAAGAAAACCTCATAGCTTTCATCAATGCCCAGAAGGTAAATTTTGGATGGACTTATGCTGACATGCTTGGACTAGATCTAACATTAGTGGTACATCATTTAGTTGTAGTCCCTAAAGCAAAGCCTATCAAGCAAAAACTTAGAAAAATGCATCCTCAGATAGTATTACTGGTAAAGGTAGAGCTAAAGAAACTACTAGATGTGGGTTTCATCAAACCCATCAACTATCCATAATGGATATCAAATCTACTACCAATGTCCAAACCTACTGGGAGCATAAGGATATGCACATACTTTAGAGACCTGAACAAGGCTTGTCCAAAGGATGACTTTCCATTGCCAAGTATTGACATCATTATGGATCTAACAGCAGAGCATGAGATGCTATCCTTAATGGATGGTTTCTTTGGATACAACCAGATAAAGATCTCTCTAGATGACCAACACAAAACAAAATTTACTTGTGCTTGGGGGACATTTTGTTGGAATGTAATTCCCTTTGGTCTAAAGAATACAGGAGTGACATATCAAAGAGCGATGATGACCATATTCCATGATATGTTACAATCATGGAGGACTATGTAGACGAAATTCTAACAAAGTTGGTCAAAAGGGAAGACCACTTGATAAACCTGGAAAAGGTGTTTGATCAGCTTGAACAGTACAATCTTGGACTCAACCCTAAGAAATGTGCATTTGGAGTAACATTTGGAGATTTGTTGGGGTACATAGTGTCAAGAAGAGGGATTGAAGTGGATCCTGCAAAAGTAAAAGCTATAATAGAGATGCTTTCACCAAAGACACTAAAACAATTAAGGAGCCTACAAGGGAAGCTGCAATCCATCAGGCAATTTATCGCACAATTGGCAGAAAAATGTCACCCTTTCACTCATCTCCTACACAAGGACATCACCTTCCAAGTGGGACAGGAGATGTGACCAATCATTCTAACAAGTTAAGGAGTACCTTTTCACTCCTCTTATACTTAGGTCGCCTATCCCAAAAAAAGGAAATGATACTTTATGTTTCTACCACATAAACATTGTTGGGAGTTGTCCTAGCCCAGCTAGATGATAACAATAAAGAAAGGTTTGTCTACTATATTAGCAAAACATTGGTGGGCTACGAACTAAACTACTTGCTCATTGAGAGAGCATGTCCCTTAGTTGTGTTTTCAACACAAAAGATGAGACATTACATCTTAAACAAAAAGGTGAAGCTAATTTTAAAAGTAGACCCACTCAAATACTTACTAGCAAAGGCAGCCCTAACAAGTTGAATAGCCAAATGGGTGATGATCCTGAGTGAATTTGATATAGAGTATGTGGATAGGAGAGCTATAAAGGGACAAATTATAGTGGACCAACTGGGTGAAGCACCCATAGATGATCATAAACCTCTCATAGTGGACTTTCCATATGAGAGTATCTTGATGACAAAACAGATAGACCAATGGACTCTATACATTGATGGGCCCCATACTCAACATGGCTCTAGAGAAGGTATTCTATTTCTCACACCACAAGGAAATGATATACCCAAGGCCTACAAGATTTCATTCCCATGCACGAACAACATCTCAAAATATGAAGCTCTTATCATAGGGCTAAAAATGGCTATTAAATGGAGAATAAAAGAGCAATATGTCTTTGGAGACTCTCAGCTAGTGATCAGACAAGTGAACAATGAGTACTAGACAAAAGACAAAAAATTTCTAGCATGTAAAAGGATGGTGGACAACTTCAAGGAATACTTCATCAGAATAACCTTTGAGCAAGTTCCTTGGATCAATAATAGAGTTATCAATGCAATGGAAACAATAGGCTCACTGCTTGATATTCCACAAAATGTGCCTAAGTATGAGTTCCTCATCGAACAATTACTCGTACCTGCATTTGAAATCCTAGAATTGGAACCTATATGTGTTGTTGTTGGTCCTAACTCCCCATGGTACCAAGATACTTTTGACTACATCTAGCACAGTATCAAACCACTTGACCTAATGACCACTCAAAAGAAAACCTTCACCCGTAGAACTTCTCGTTTTACCATCCTAGGAGATACCCTATACTGTTGTAGTCTAGATGGTATCTTACTCTGGTGCCTTAATGAAAAAGAAGCACAAATAGCCTTACAAGAGGTCCATGAAGGTATTTGCGGATCCCACTCTAGCAAACTTAACCTAGTCCAGAAACTACTCAAAACAGGGTATTACTGGCCCTCCATGGGACATGAATGCATACAGTATTCTAGAAAGTGTTGGAAATTTCAATAACATAGTGACCTGGTTCATGCACTAGCACAGGAATTGAGACCCATAACTACACCATGGCCTTTCTCACAATGGGGATTAGACCTGGTAGGCAAGATATCACCCACTTCATCCAACGGGCACAAATTCATTATCACAACAACAAATTACTTCACTAAATGGATAGAGGATATTCCCTTGACCTATATCATAGGAAAACATATATCAAAATTCATTTTGAATTATCTCATCTGTAGGTATGGGATTCCCCAAACGATAATAACAGACAATGGAACCCCATTCAAAAATTAGGATGTCAAAGAGCTTTGTTCCCTATTTTCTATCCAGCATAGATTTTCCATGCCCTATTACCCCCAAGGAAACGGTCAGGCTGAGGCATCTAATAAAACAATCCTAAAAATATAGAAAAATACTTTCAATGATGTTGGTTGTGATTGGCATTTGCAACTAAACCCAACCTTATGGGCCTATTGAACTAGTATTGGCACACCTACCCCATTTTCCTTAGTCCATGGATTAGAGGTTGTCTTGCCTATCAAGGTTGAAATCCTCTCACTAAAAGGCATGGTTAGCAACGAAGAATACAAGGTATCTAGGCTAAATGAATTAGAGCTCCTAGATTAAAGGCATTTGAGCACGTTAAACCATTTGCAGGTTTATCAAAATCGGCTCAAACGAAGTTATGGAAAGAAAATAAAAGATAGGAACTTTCAAATTGGTGATTTGTTCCTCAAGGAGAATCAGAAAATACAATTGAATCAGGACAACAAAGGAAAATTTGAACCCAACTAGTTACACTCGTTCGTCATCACAACAAGCTACAACTTTGGGGCCTATCAATTGGCTACTCCTGAAGGAGAACCTTTAGTTGAACTGCTGAACAACGACCACCTCAAGAATTTCTACACATGAAGCATGTCAAAATACCCTAGGCAAGAGGGTAAAAAATCCAAAAGAGATAGAAGATAAAATACAAAAAATCGAAAAGCAAGAAAAACATTAAAGATAAATAAAACGTTCTTTGAGTGAAAAAACACTTTGTGGTACTCCTAGAATAGGTACTGTAATGAAAACCTAGAAAACAGGCGCTATGTTTGAATAAAACTTGCATCATTATCTATCGGTAATATGCACAACATCCACCCATCCATTTCATAATAAAACATGTATCCAACCATGGCTTGTCATTGATTAAGGAAAGTAATTTTTTCTCCAACTAGGGGAAACTTCCTGAAGCTGGTCATGGGTTACATCATTTAACATCCTATCATGGTCATAAAATACAAAATTAAAAACATTAGAAAATAAAAATATCAAAAACATGTGAAAACATCAAAAACAAAACAACATCGTTGGGTTATTCCTTCACTCAAATAGTCTAAGATATCAACATTTTATTGAACCTCATAGCTAGTTCAAGTAGATTTCCCGCAACATATCCTCTAGACATAGAAGTAGAATATCAATCCATATTATCAATGTTGTTTATCCAAAAACAATTTATGCTTTTTGAGTCAAACGGTCGAACTATGTAGTCTCTATGTGTACAACTTACGCAAGGCTTAACAACCCCCGATACCATAGGTCAATCCCCTTAGGTTTCCAACATGCTTTATTTTAACTTAGTCAAAAATTCAAAATCCAAAAAATCACCAAAACACTCAAAATCCAAAAACATCTATAAAATACAAAATCCAAAAACATTTACAAAATAGAAAATATCAAAAACATTCAAACCAAGCAAACTACGAGCCTTTGTTTGTACAACATAGGCAAGGATTATCTTTGATGATCCCTCGAGGCCCTAGGTTAGTCCCTTGAAAACAACAAAAACAACATCATAAAAAACTTAGAGAAATAAAAAATACCTACTTTGTCATCCAATCCACAATAAACATTTCACCCATAATAAACGAATCGTCATCCTCATCCTTTGACCAAAAAAATAAACAAACAAAGAAAATACCAAAAAGCTAGAACCTTCAAGCAAACAAGCGTAGATATTTGATCACAAAATAGACTGAAACAAATCCAAGTATTACCTACCTATCTTTTGACAATTCACCAACAACATCCTAAGATATGCCTTAATAGATCCATTCCTATGATAGACATGATCAACAACGGATAATAGTCTTGAAACTTCAAACAGATATGGCAAGTGATACTACAACTTTGTTTTTTATCTTTTTGTAATCTTATTTTTATGATTTATTTTTATTGACTCATTCCCAGGATCTCTCAGGGATGTCCATAAGGATTTAGGGAAGAAGGAATATAGGAAATTGAGTGTCATTTCAATTTGTTGTTTGTAAGATATTTTTGTAATACTACCATGGCGAATACTTGCTTTATTAAGTATATGAAAGTTGTGTTGAAACAATTCATGAAGCAGTTGCATGTTAGGTGTTCTGTACCTCTTCGTGTGACTGGTCCAAAAAAATTTTAGTACAACCCGAATATATATTGTAAAAAATTTTTTTGTATGTCTAGTATGAGAAAAAATACTCTTTGTTTGTAGATTCAAAGTCCATGCAATAGATACAAAGTCACCTTGGTCATTAATACCCTGGTGCATCGTATCTATTTTGTAGATCTAATAGGATTTTTCAAACTGTGAAGTCTCTAAAGCAAGAAAAAGCAACTCATCAACTACTAACGACATCATATTTCTATGCATCATCGATATTTCTTCTAATCAACATCATATTTCTATCCATCATCAATATTTCTTCTAATTAACATCCACCCCACATAATAATATCATTAGTACCATCCTCTATCCATACTGTTGTCAATACACATCATGATGATAATAAACCAATAAAAAAATTATGTATCATGTATGGGGAATTCATTCATCATATATCAACACCATATAAACATCATATATCATGACATCATATGAAACAAAGTATGATTCATCCATTCACATCATATGCATACATTAGAAAAATATAAAAAAGCATACATCATCATATGTCATTAACACATAAGCATAAAAGAGGTTGAATCGAAGAAGGTATATCTTATATATATCATCATCATCATCAAAAGAGTGAATTTCATAAGTAAATCATCATTAGTGAAATAAGTATAATAGGGTAATACAAAATCATAACATATATAGGAGGCCTCAACCAGGCCGATGAATATATATACAAAACACATGTCTACAATATGCCTCTGAGCAATAAAAATCATGAAGATCAAGTACAAAAAAAGTAAGACCCTGATAGGAAGGAAAAAACCCTGTAGACCAAGCAATGGATCACCAAAAGGATCTAGTTGTCTCATGAACTGATCACCTACCCCACCACCACCACCACCATCACTCACAACACTAGGCTCTCCAAACTATGGATGTCAAGTAGCCGTAGGAACAATAGCATCATATAAGGTCTGATAGTAAGTGAACATCTGTAAAAAAATGATCTCGCTCGACTCACATACTATCATGCTTTTCCCTAAGAGTATCTCTCTCTATCATAAGCAACTACACCTGAGCCTCTACAGTATGCCATCGACCAATCTCACTATCTCACTTAGCCCTCAAAATTTCTACCTAAGCCTCCACATCCTATCGTCGCACTATCTTTGTGTCTCTAGTAATAGTCATTTGAGCTAACAATATATCTCCATCCCAAGGTGGTGGATGAGGACCCGAAACCTGTCTATCACCCTACGCCTGAGGCGTGTGCTCATCTTGACCACCCTATGCCCCATCATGTCAGGCCCTATCCAACTTCTTTGTAAGAACCTCAATGCGTTGTCGCTTTTCATGATGACTTGTAATACCTATCCTGCCCAAAGCGAGATCACCCCCAGGATCGGTGAACCTCAATTTCCTGCATCATGCCCACCACTCATCATAATCAAGAGCAGTATCTAGTTTTGCTAAACCAACTAGCCAACCCCAACCAACTAGGGCAAGTTCTCTAAACTCAGTAACAATAGTATCTATATCTACTTGGAGACCCCACACACAGACCTCCTTAGTAGTCTGACCGAACCAAGCCTAATAAGCATTAGGAACCTACCCCTGTCTCTCTCTGAACTGACAACATACTCTATCTAGTAAGTAACGCTCTATCACATAATAAGAATGGCCAATCAACCATCGGGTCTTTTGACAGTAAACAAGATGATTTGAATCCTCTTGCCAAGCCTCACAACTCATATAAGGTCTCCACACGAAACTTGGCATCTCATTGAAAACACGACGCCAATAAGGAAGATCCTCGGGTAAGGTGTAGTGCATGAAATATCGATAACGATATGATTACGGATCATCAAGAGAACAATCATGTATCCCATCTGGTTGAGCAACTATAATTTTCTCCCACGCCCACACATGCAAAATTGAAACACCTATGGAAATAGAATTCCCACCCTAATACATAACCTCATGCATATCTTTATAAAGATGAGTGAGAAGACACGCACCCCAAGCATACGTCATCCCATGCTCAAGCATACTCTCAATACATACACCTAAACCCACAAGAAATAGCCAACCTCTCCTATCAGGAACAACTAGTCCTGAAATCAAACCACATAGGACAAGTGAAATAGGATATGCACTACCAAAAAACCTAGACAAATCAATCTCCAACTAACACACCCCCAAGTTTCTAACACTTAGCACACACTACAAGGCATGAGTACCGTGTCAAACATGATATGTGACAAGCTTGTTGTGAATGGGAAGGTAGAGTATCCTCCACATATCCTCGAGGGTAGCAGTCGCCTCTCCTGTAGGAAAATGAAACGAGGACATCTCGGAATGCCACCGCTCCACGAGTGCGGTCATCATCGCTATGTGAGTCCTGATAGGAGGCATGTAGAAAATATAACATAGTCCAATAACATCAAGAAATTCTCACTCCAACACACTGAAATAGGCAATCGGATCAAACAGGTGTCGAGGACGTCTCTCCCTCGGCTGCAATGGTTTGAGGCCCACTTGCAACCATTTTAACCCACGATGTTAGGGTTTAATTTTGAACATGTAAAGCAACACAAAACACAATGAAAAATGAAATTTAGGATGACAAAAAATAAAATGCAAGAGTTTAGGTCAAGTGCACAAGTTCTTAACAAATGCTAAAAGAAAATGCAAGGGTTTAAGTCAAGAGCGAGCTTTTACGGCAAGTGCATGAAACAAAGGAGAGGTTTTAAGACAAGTGCGAGGTTTTAGAGCAAGAGTGAGGTTTTCAGATGCAAGAGTTTATAGAAAGTGTGAGGTTCTTAACCAAGGGAAAATAAATAGTCAAACAACAATCAAATGCAAGGTTTTAGAGTAGAAGTGAGGTTTTATGGCAAGTGCATGAAGCAAAAGTGATATTTTAAGTCAAGGGCGAGGTTTTATGTCAAGGGAAAGGGTTTTAAGGTCAAGTGTGAGGTTTTGACCAAGAAAATGCAATAAAAATGATGCATATGCTCAAAAATCGCTAGAACTTTGCTATTGACTCAGAAACTTTGTACACACAATACAAGAATATAACGAAATGAAAACATGAAGTGACAAGGTAAATACTAGGCCACCTATGCCTGAGGGTCATCCAAACTACCGAACAAGGTCTAAATGATGTGGGGCTCCCTAAATTCTTGGAATTGCTCTTCAACAACTGACAAAATGGGAAACCCAAAGACAAGAATTAGCAAAAGGATCAAAGCACAAATGAGCTAATTAGAAGACTAATGGCCTATATTAACTCTCAAAGAAACCATAATTTCACCTAGGAAACCCTAATTTTTACTTAGGGAACATTCTTACTTTCAAATTACAAGCTCCCAGAAGCATCAGAATGAGAAATGAAGGACCTAGGAACCTATTTCTTCATCCTAAACACATCGGAATTGAAATAGAATAGAGTCATGAGCCTGACCTCAAAACTTGAAATTTTTGGCCAACCTCTTGAGGGGGCAACACAAAGTCCTACCATCATTCCACTGAACATCGGGGCATGGTGGGGTATTAAATTTTCTCAAAAAACTTGATCTTAAAATAAATAAATAAAAAAGAATCTTTGAAACAAAGCAACCAATACTTTGTATCAAAGAGGGGGAAAATGTATACATGTAAAAGTGACCTAACATCTATCAAAAACCCTAAACAACATTCCACAATGTCCTAGAACATCTCAAAATCATCCTGCGACATCTCAAAATCATCCAACATCTCAAAATCATCCCGCAACATCTCAAAATCATCCTGCAATGTCTCAAAACATCTTGGAAACATCCCAGAACATCTGGAAAACATCAAACAACATCCAAAACCCTAATTCTACTATTAATTAAATAAAACAACATTATTTAATTAATTCACTTTTTCATCATTCTCGACAAATTAAATAAATTTCATTTATTTAACAAAGTCTTGAAAACCCTAATTCTATTATTAATTAAATAAAACAACATTATTTAATTAATTCACGTTACTATCATTTCAGTTGGAATATGTGCCTCAAGTCTTACTGACATGTAACTCCTGCAGGTAAAATTCATGACATTATTCATGTCTGGCCGACTAGCTGTTATGAATTCTCTTGAAATGTTCATGTCGCCAAGACAGAGTTGATGTCTTGTCGACAAGTCTATCGCTGTGACCTTTTTTGTGTTCGGAGTGACCTTTTTTCGAAGGAAGCCTTTGGGCGACAATATGTTCTTATCGGGCTAACACAAAGGGTCTCGGGGAGAAGTCCTAGCGACTGGTGGAAGTCTCACCAAAAGCTTTTCGGCTATCGGGGTAACACAAGGGCTCGGGGAGAAGTCTCAGCGAGAATGGAAAGTCTCACTGACGGTGGAAGTTTCGATGAGATGTCTCAGTGATGAAGAAAGGTCTCGCCGATGGGAGTATTCACTTGGTGCCTTCGTGGTGACAAAAGACCTCAGTATAAGGTCTTGGCGAAGGTGATAAGTCTCGCCGACTCTTGGGCGCTTCGGTATGACATGTTTGGCCGGTATAAGGTTTTGGCAAAGTCAAATGTCTTGCCGACTCGGCAAGACATGGGTGCTCGGTATGTGGTCTTGGCGAAAGACATAAGTCTTGCCGACTCGGAAAGACTTGGTGGTGCTTGGTGTGTGATCTCAGTGAAAGACATAAGTCTTGCCGACTCGGTAAGACTTGGTTGTGCTCGAAGTGAAGTCTCGGCGAAAGACGAATGTCTTGCCGACTATCAGGTGCTTCGGTGAAGCTTAAGGAGACTCAATGAGAACTCTTGGTCAACGGTAAAGTCTTGTCGATTGCAAAAGGTGAAAGCGATATGACTTGTGAGCATCAGTAAAACGTCTTGCCGATGGAGGAATCCCTTTCTGATAGAAACGCATTGGATGTCGATGGTTTCAGTATGACTCATGGCGTTTGTTGTAACATCTTGCTGACTATTGGAGCCTATGACGATATCGATATGAAGACTTTGTGGCATTGGGGAGACACTGTTAGTGTCTCACCGATATGCCAACAAAGTTGAACGCCCTTGACCAGGTTGACCATCCTATGTGGAGCTTTGTGGACCAATCAGAGGAAGTGATTTTCAAATGGATGGCAGTTAGATTTCTGCAATAGTTGTGATGCTGGAGCTGAACAACATGCAGGGAAAAATCAATGCTCAAGTGGAAACTTTCTATGATGAGGCAATGGCGGATAAGGATGAACATAAGGTAAAAATCAGAAGTGATAAGATTTAAAGGATCGATTCTGATTTGGAATCAACATAGTGAGATTGAATCGAGTTGTTGAGAGTTTTTCTATAACTGGATAAACAGTGAATGAAACTATTGTAAACTAATACCAGAGAGTTGTATCTTTGATTTTATGTAATTATTGTTACTGTAATACAAAGAGATTCAGCTTGGTGTGGTGGGTTTTTTCCTTAAAGGGTTTCCCACGTAAATCTGTTGTTCATTGTCTTTGAGTATCTTCTATGTTTCTGTAAATATTTCATTTGTGTCTTAATTGAACTATAACTAGAAAATTAAAAGTACTGTCTGCATTCTCCCCTGTGGTTTTGACGTTAGGAAAGTGTTTTTGTACCTCTGCTTACCTTACAAGTGGTATCAGAGCCTAGCCAGTTGTGTTATTCTTGTGAGTGGGTTGGGTTTTTTGTGTCAATCCTTTTCAGTGAGAGTTTGGTAGAGGTCTGATAATTTAATTACAGATTAAGATGGCAAGCACATCCAGAAATATCGATATAGAGAAATTCAATGGTAGCAATTTTGAGCTATGGAAACTCAAAATGGAAGATCTATTAGTGGACCGAGATCTTTGGACTGCTGTGACTAAAACGAAACCTCAGGCCATGAAGCAAGAAGATTGGGACCTGGAAGATAGGAAATCAAAAGGGCTGATAAGGCTCTGTTTAGTAGACTCTGTTCTTCTGAACGTGCATGAAGAAAAGACTGCTTCTTCCTTGTGGAAAAGACTGGCATCTATTTATCAAGGCAAGTCCTTGGTAAAAAAATTGTTCTTGAGGAAGAAGTTGTACTCTTTGAGAATGCAGGAGGGAGGATCCGTTGCTGATCATTTGAACACGTTCAACATGTTGAGTGCTCAATTAGCATCTATTGGTGTGAAAATATAAGATGAAGATCGTTGCATGTTGTTGTTATATTCTTTTCCTGATTCTTGGGATCATCTAGTGATGGCTATTGGGAGTACAACATCCACATTCAAGATGGACGTTGTTGTTGCCTCCTTGTTATCAGAAGAATTGAGGAGAAAATCTTCTGAGATGGCAAAGGAGGCTCTAGCTGTCAGAGGTAGATCGAAGGAGAAAGGCAAGAAGAAGGACAAGAAATCCAAATCGAAATCAGGAGGGAAATCAAAGTCTCCTGGCAAGAAGTCCAAGGTGAAGTGCTAGAATTGTGGGAAACTTGGTCATGTCCGAAAGGATTGCAAGGAGGAGAAAAAGAAGAAGAAGAACTCTTCTGGCAATGATTCTTCTCATAGTGATGCAGACGCCTTCATTACAGCTTTGGCTACACATGCATCAGATGATGTCTGGCTGATTGATTCTGGAGCATCTTTCCACATGACATCTCATAGAGAATGGTTCATGAAGTATGAAAACTATGATGGTGGAAAGGTATACTTAGCAAGTGATTCATCCTTGGAAATTGTTGGTCGTGGAAGAGTCAGAATTCAATTCCCTGATGGAAGAGTGAAGGGAATCAATGATGTGATGCACATACCAGGTCTGGCTCGAAATCTACTTTCTGTAAGTAAGCTGAATGATATCAGAGTGTAGGTCACGTTCTTTGGAAATGGCTGCAAGATGACTAGAGGCTCTATGGTGTTGGCTAGGGGTGCTTGAATTGGTACCCTGTACAAGCTGGATGCATTGGCTGTCCAATGCAACAGTGTCTCTGCAAAGTCACTTAAGGCTACTCATGGAGAAAAGAAGGAAAACATTCTTGATGGTGTAAACTACATGGAGGTTAAACTTCCAGCAGAGAAGACTATGCTTTGGCATCATAGGCTAGGCCAGATTGGTGAGAAAGGTTTAAAAACTTTGAAAAATAAAAACCTGGTAGAAGGGCTTGAAGATTGTAACCTTGAGTTTGCATTTTGTGAACATTGCATATATGGTAAACAACATCGTGTTTCATTTTATTCCAATTCTCATAAATCTTCTGGTTTGCTTGATTATATTCATTCTAATGTTTTTGGTCCAGTGAATGTTCCTTCTCTGTCTAAATCAAGATACTATGTATCATTTATTGATGATTATTCAAGAAGAACATTTGTATATTTTCTGAAAAGTAAATCAGAAGTGTTCATTCGGTTTAAGGAATTTAAAAACCTTGTTGAAAATCAGACTGGTAGGAAGATAAAATGTTTAAGAACTAACAATGGCAGTGAGTTTTGTTTAGATGAATTTGAAAGGTACTGTAAGGATCATGGGATCAAAAGACATAAGACTACACCTTACACTCCACAGCAAAATGGAGTTGCTGAAAGGTTCAACAGGATAGTAATGGAAAGAGCACGAAGTATGTTGAGCAGTGTTGGCTTGGAGAAGTTCTGGGCTGAAGCAGTCAATACAACATGTTACTTGGTAAATCGTTCTCCTAACTCAGCTCTTGTTGAGAAGATGCCTTTGGAAGCATGGTTTGGAAAGAAGCCCTCTCTGAGACATTCGTGTCTTTGGCTATGAGGCATATGCATATGTGCCTTTGAAAAAAGATCCAAGTTGGAAAACAAAGCTGCAAAGTGTATTTTTATTAGCTATAGTGCTGGCATAAAAGGATACAAGCTTTGGAACCCTGAGACTGAGAAAGTTTTGTATAGCAGAAGTGTTATCTTTCGTGAGTTGAAGCCTTCTACATTGGACCTACAGTCAGAGAAGAAATCAGAAAATGAAAAGGATGTAGCAAAAATTCCTCCAACACCAGATAAAGAGGAATTGAAAAATCAAAATGTACCTGATACTGAGGAGAGCTCAAGTAGTTCTGAAAGTTCTGAAGAAGATGAAGAACCACCTCAGCCTCAGCCTGCGAGGAGGTCAACTTGTGAAAGAAAGAAACCTGATAGGTATGGGTTTTCTTTGATTGAGTCTACTTGTGCCTATGCTTTAATTTCTAACACTGATGAACCTAGGACTGTGAAAGAGGCATTTAAAATGTCTGATTCAAACTCTTGGTTGGAAGCCATGAATGAAGAAATGGCATCATTAGAAAAGAATGATACCTAGAGTTTGGTACCATTTCCTAAAGGCAGAAAAGTTATGGGCTGCAAATGGGTATTTAAAAAGAAAATTGGTCTAGATGGCAGTGTCAAAAAATATAAAGCGAGCCTGGTTGCAAAAGGTTATTCCCAGGTAGAGGGAATTGATTATGGAGAAATCTTTTCTCCTATAGCTAAGCTGACATCTATTAGATTTCTTTTGTCACTTGCATCAGCGTATGAATTAGAAATTGAACAGATGGATGTGAAGACATCGTTTCTTCATGGTGATCTTGAAGAAGAAATTTATGTCCCAGCTAGAGCATTTTGTGGAAAAAGGTAAAGAAAGATTGTTTTGCAAGTTGAAGAAATATCTGTATGGGTTAAAACAGTCTCCTAGAATGTGGTACCAAAAGTTTGACACTTTTTTTTTGTCATTAGGATTTTTAAGATCAAAATCTTATCACTGTGTGTATTACAAAGCTGAAAGTGATCAAGTTCTTATTATTGCTCTCTATGTTGATGATATGTTGTTCATAGGAAATAGTAAGCTAATGATTTATGATCTTAAGTCTCAGTTGTCTACAAAGTTCGAAATGAAAGATCTTGGTGCAGCAAGGTATATTCTGGGAATGGAAATAACCAAGGATAGGAAGAATAGAAAACTTTCCAGGATCAGTTAGAGTAAGTATATCATGACTGTTCTAGAGAGATTTTGTATGACTGATTGCAAGCAGCTAGTTGTTCTAGTTACGCAGGGAACAAAGCTATTTGTTTAAGACTATCCAAAATATCCTACTGAGATGGAGGACATGACCAATGTGCCATATGCTAGTGCGGTTGGCAGCCTTATGTATGCAATGGTCTGTACAAGGCCAAACATTGCCCAAGCAATGGGAGTTCTTAGTCGGTTTATGGAAAATCCTGGAAGGACACATTGGGATGCTATGAAGAGAGTGTTTAGATATCTAAAGGGCACTTCAAACTATGCTCTGTGTTACCATGGGAACTTGGTTGAATCACAAAGAACTCTCAGCATTCAAGGTTATGTGGATTCTAATTGGGCAGGAGACATTGATAGCAGAAGATCCACCAGTGGATATGTTTTCATGATGAATGGTGGTGCATTGAGCTGGATGAGCAAGCGGCAGGCTATAGTCACTTTGTCCACTACAGAGGCAGAATACATGGCAGCTACACATGCCTGTAAAGAAGCAATCTGGTTAAAACGTTTGTGTTATAACATTGGTTTTGATGTAGGAAAGATTACTATCTATTGTGATAGCCAAAGTGCTATATGTTTGGAAAAGAATCCTACTTTCCATGCCAGGACGAAACATATAGATGTACAGTATCACTTTGTACAAGATATGGTGGAGGATGGGAAGGTCTCTTTGGAGAAAGTGGATACTCTGGAGAATGTTGCAGATGCATTGACGAAGCCTGTGAGCACAGACAAATACAGTTGGTGTGCCAGTTCAATGGGCCTCTTGGCCCATGAATTTCAGTACTTATATTATGGTCTGGAGGTGTTAGTAAGATCTTTGTCAAGTGGGAGCTTGTTGGAATATGTGTCTCAAGTCTTACTGACATGTAACTCCTACAGGGCAAAGTCGTTGTGACATTATTCATGTCTGGCCGACTAGCTGTTATGAATTCTCTTGAAATGTTCATGTTGCCAAGACAAAGTTGATGTCTTGCCAACAAGTCTATCACTATGACCTTTTTTGTGTTCGGAGTGACCTTTTGTCGAAGGAAACCTCTGGGCGACAGTATTTTCTTATCGGGCTAACACAAAGGGTCTCGAGGAGAAGTCCCAGTGACTGGTGGAAGTCTCACCGATAGCTTTTTGGCTATCGGGGTAACACAAGGGCTCGGGGAGAAGTCTCAGGGAGAATGGAAAGTCTCACCGATGGTGGAAGTTTCGGTGAGATGTCTCAATGATGAAGAAAGGTCTCGCTGATGGGAGTATTCACTTGGTGCCTTCACGGTGACAAAAGACCTCGATATAAGATCTTGGCAAAGGCAATAAGTCTCGCCGACTCTTGGGCGCTTTGGTATGACATGTTCGGCCCGTATAAGGTCTTGGCGAAGTCAAATTTCTTGCCGACTCAGCAAGACATGGGTGCTCAGTATGTGGTCTCGGCGAAAGACATAAGTCTTCCCGACTCGGCAAGACTTGGTGGTGCTCGGTGTGTGATCTCAGTGAAAGACATAAGTCTTGCCGACTCGATAAGACTTGGCTGTGCTCGGAGTGAAGTCTCGATGAAAGACAAATGTCTTGCCGACTGTTAGGTGCTTCAGTGAAGCTTAAGGAGACTTGATGAGAACTCTTGGCGAACGGTAAAGTCTTGCCAATTGCAAAAGGTGAAATCGATATGACTTGTGAGCATTGGTAAAATGTCTTGCCGATGGAGGAATCTCTTGCCGATAGAAACACATTGGATGTCGATGGTTTCAGTATGACTCATGGCATTCGTTGTAACGTCTTGCCGACTGTTGGAGCCTATGACGATATCGATATGAAGACTTTGTGGCATCTGGGAGACACTGTTAGTGTCTCACCGATATGCCAACAAAGTTGAACGCCCTTGACCAGGTTGACCATCCTATGTGGAGCTTCGTGGACCAATCAGAGGAAGCGATTTTCAAATGGATGGCAGTTAGATTTATGCAACAGTTGCGACGTTGGAGCTGAACAGCATGCAAGGAAAAATCAACGCTCAAGTGGAAACTTTCTATGATGAGGCAATGGCGGATAAGGATGAACAAAAGGTAAAAATCAGAAGTGATAAGATTTAAAGGATTGATTCTGATTTGGAATCAACATAGTGAGATTGAATCGAGTTGTTGAGAGTTTTTCTATAACTAGATGAACAGTGAATGAAACTACTGTAAACTAATACCAGAGAGTTGTATCTTTGATTGTATGTAATTTTTGTTACTGTAATACAAAGAGATTCAGCTTGGTGTGGTGGGTTTTTTCCTGAAAGGTTTTCCCACGTAAATCTGTTGTTCATTGTCTTTGAGTATCTTCTCTATTTCTGTAAATCTTTCATGTGTGTGTTAATTGGACTGTAACTAGAAAATTAAAAGTACTGTCTGCATTCTCCCCTGTGGTTTTGACATTAGGAAAGTGTTTTCGTACCTTTGCTTACCTTACAGTTTCGACCAATTAAATAAATTACATTTATTTAATGAAGTCCTAATCCCACTTTATTTCATCCTGATTGATTAAATAATGCCAATTATTTAATTACGTCACTAAATCACCATATTCCTCTAAGTTAATTGAATTATTAAATCATAATAATTTAATTACGACACTTTCCCTCCAAAATTTGAATAATTAAATCAAACTATTCAAATCATTTGTCAAAAATCAAATCAAACTAATGTAACTTTGTTTGCAAAAGTCAAACTCGATTTGCACGTTCAACTCCAAAAATGAATTAATTAATTAAATCAATTAATTCATATTCCTCACCCACTTTCTGATTGAGAAAATTACGATTGTTGACTGAGCAATCTAATTTGTTGACTAATCAATCTAATTTGCTAACTAATCAATTTTTTTCCTAACTAAGCCATCTAAATAAAACTGATCAATCTAAATCTTGACTAATCAATATAATTCCTAACTATCCAATCTATTCCTCAATCACACAAATTGTGCAATCAACTTTGCACAATCTACTCATGTCTAAATCCTCTCAACACCTTTTGACCATCAATCTTGAATCAATATTGTTTAACCTTGATCGTTCATTCAAAATCTCATTTTCTATATAGCAAACCTCTTTCCTCACAAAAAAGAATGAAAGAATCAGCATACCTTATTCAACAAAGTACTATCAATATCACCATTGATAAAGCTTCAATCTTTCTTCGATCAACCAACCATTCAAGCATCAAAGATTTGCACACAAACTATGGAGGCTTTGCGATGATACGAACAATCGAACATCAAGCGAATACACTCTGATATGGAATGGTAATACTTTGTTGTTGTTTTGAACTCAATTTGGTAATCATAGATTTCCTAATGTGTTTTCAATAGCTTAGTTTCATTTCGTATGTGTAGAATTAGATCTTAGATTAGTGTGTTTGATCTTAGATTAGATTCTAATTTTAATCACATTTGATCTTGTTTGCATCTATGTTTTTCCCCTTCACACATAAATGCTTCCATATTATCATCTCGGTCCCAGCCACAAATGAACATGAGCATTGAAAAGACGTCTTGTAGGTCTTGATAAAAAAATTTAAGAACTATGGGGAATTTAGGTAGCTCTATTTTCTACTTGTCCCTCTTCATCTCATAATTACAAAAATTGAACTGGTCATTCTTAGTCTCCCAATAAAATTCCAATTTCTTCTTGGAAAAAATTTCCACCATTGCTGAGTCGAATGAGACACATAGCATATCCTGGATAGCTTACACACGGATGATAACCGTCAACTCTTTTCCTTGAATGATCCCAGCATGAGTATCAAAATTTACCGCACAAGCATCCACAAGTTTAGGACATAGATGCACCAAAGGTACCATGTATTGTGGTAGATCGCAATTCCATAGTAAAATGCCCAGAGTTTCAAGATCTCTCTCCTTTACTTTCTTTTGCATCCTCACAAAAGAACCTTCACAAAGGCCCTTGGGTTTTTTATATAATTCTAGGTCATGGATATCATCAACGAAATCCAGTACCAGAGTTGAGTCCTTGTGATTTACCTGATTTAGAAATTGAGAGTTCATAAACACTGGGTTAGGTGGTATTGGCGCCAAGGAGTATGATTTATCTCCAAAAAAAAATTGGTAAAGAAAGATAAAGTTGATGCTTCTTTAGAACCAACACTAGAGGATTCCCTTGGATGGGCATTGCTTCAAATCTCTTTGGAAATTGTCACTTGCTTAATTTTATTGCTTTTGCACTGCAAACTCTCAACTTCACTGAAATTCACACTTAGATGAATTCTCTATAACTTGATTCTTTCTCATTTGCACTATTCTCTACTTCTCGCACTTAGGATAAAATGCAAATGAATGAAACAATTAGTATTTCAATTGCTTTTCGAAGAGCTCACTCGTGCGAATTAGCTTCCTTCTTTTTTGGGAAATGCCAACCTTTAAGGAAGATATATAAATGACTCATCACATTACCATTTGGGAAACATGATGCTAGAAAATAGTGAAAGATGGGAATTTTGCAAGCATAAGCATTAAATTCAGCCAAGGGGTGGCCGATAAGGGTCACTTCTTATGATGATTGTACTTAGAGAAAGATGCCACATTCGTAAGACACCAAGTGAGAAAGTTGAACAACATGTACCCGCAACACTTATTGAAGGAAAAAAACACCACACAAACATAAAGCAAACCTAACTACTTATTTAAAAAATGGCACAAAGGCTAAGCATTAATTGAAATATTTCAAATAGATTCCATTGACTAGAATCTCAAGGGTATTTCCCTTCAAATCCACCAACTCAAAAGCATTGATTTATTTACAACTAGCAATAGGAAATGATCCTTTTCAAAAGAGAATTGAATTTTGCATGTTGCCCTAGCTTAGCAGCACTTTCATCATATTTCAAGAATAAGTCACCTTCTTTGAATCTGGATTCAAACGCCTTCCTATCAAACCATTTTTTAACCACCTGTCAGCGGTTTGTTATGGCATTATATGTCTTCTCTTGAGACTCTTGAACACAAATGTTACATTATTTTTTAACCCTTTTTTCATATACATCATTTGGACCTAATGTTGCATTCTACATTCTCTTGTAGACAAATGTTCCAAATTTCAGTTGATCTTCATATACCTCTTCCTTTTCAATATTAAAGGGGGTATCATCACATGGTTATTAATGCTTCCTTGGTTTCAATGGAACAACATTCTACATTTTTAGTTGATCATAATTTATGATTCTAGTACTTATGTAGAGAATCATGCATATTTTAGTAATGTACTGCATGTCACTTGTGAATTCTTTTTTTTCTCCTTGATCATAGTACTATTATAGAGGAGGGGGGTCGACTACTCAAGACCCTAGATCGCGAGAGGGTCTAGAACATCCAGCTACCTTGATGTACCTCAAGCTAAGGGGTTGTTTAAGATAGGTTTGATGTTTAAAAGGGTGAAATGGAAGGACAACTGATCTGTCTCTTTCCTTCTACCAACCTGAGAGTTTTAGGTAGTCAAGTGAGCAAGTTTCAGGATTCCGGACTGTAACTTCAATAGCTCATGACCGGAGGACTCCAGTGTGGGTCACACACAACAGCATGGTGCGTTGGCATCTTAGTTGGGCATTAGCGCCCGTTCGGACAAAGAATGTAAAGTACAGTCTAGAAGCTAAAGAAACCTAGTAACAACCTAACAAATATAGTTTAATATAATTATAGAAAGCAGAAAACAACTAAATTATTGGAAAAAAAGAAGAATACATTAACTTGATAGATAGATTGATTATGAACGAAATGACGAGAAAGAGTAGTAGAAATCCAGCTTACGATTAGTCTAGCCTCCTGCAAGCTCCACACGAATGAAATACCTACACACACAATGATGGGAAAATGTTGGGGCTTCAACCATGTGCACTCAAGCCAAATGGGAGATGGTGTGAGCTCACAAGCTTGTAGATGCCAACATTTCTGCAACAACGAGAGGAGTAAAACCAGTAGAGTATCAATTTACAATTTCAATGGTGATGAAAGTGTTGTGAATGAAGTGTGAGTGATCAAGTAGAATGCCCAAAAGATCCATAATTTGTTCAAGAAGGAAGGAGATAGATATTTGAAGGTGAAATTAGAGGCAAAGGATTCATTTGAGGTTAGTCAAGGGCGCATAAATGTTACACTTTATTTCTAATGGAGAGTTGTAATGCCTCTATGGATTCCAAAGGTAGGAAACTGTCAGGACGACAACACATCATGCAGACATCTGCATGTTGCGCTAGTGTCCCTAACAAAATATCCTCCACCAACACTAAAAACAACTGCCAAGTGGATGGGAAGCAAATGAGGGACATGGAATAGCATCATCGAATTTAATTTATCTAAGGTAGGAGGTACATAAAAAGGGAATTTTCAAGGGGTGAAAATTCATACCATTACAACTATCTAAATATTTAGCTTCGTAGAGTATTTTTTCCTTTGTTTCATTTGTGTATTCATGGTTGAGTAGTGTACTAGATATCAGTCATACAGTGTTTAGTATGTCTTATCTTAATCTATAATATTTTGAGGTTTCTTGATTCCAATAGACACCATAATTTCATCTTTGATATTTTTTACAACTACTACATAATTCAGAAGTTATTCATCTCCATATTCCTATCTTTATGGGACAAATTTTGAGGTTGTTTCTTTCCTTCTCTTTCTCTCTTTTGGAGAGCAATTTTATTCCCACCAAGTTTTCTCCTTTTCTTTATTTATGAGAGATCTTTATTGTACATGAGTACCTTATCAAGGCTTGTTGTTGAGACTCATTTTTTAAATTTTTAGCTTTCTCTCTAAGTATCACTTAAGGGGGGTGTTAGTGTGAAAATAGTTATTACCAATCTAGTTAGCTTTTAGCCTATCTAGGAGAGTCCTATTCACACTAATCTTAAGTTCACTTGGGGGACATGTCACTTTTTCTCTCACCTCATGTGGACTCACTATGAGTCTCTACATTTTTCCATAGAGTCCTACATATGTTTCACTTTTGGAGAGGTAGTCAAAGTTTAACTCTTAGCTTTGCACCTCCACATCCTTTCCTTTATATGCAAGGCTATCTTATAAATTTTATAGGTTGCTTATTATAGTTTCTTTTATTTTGCATATTACTTATTTTGTGAAAGTATTTTTTATCTTGGATACTCCAATAGAATCCTTCTTGTTAGAAGTACCCATGTCAATGGTAGATATGCAACTACTATAGGAGCCTTTCCCTTTCCTTTTTCTTATTATTATATTTTCCTTAGAATTGTTGGGTGAAAATTATGTAATCAACTTTTCAATAGATTATACAACTAGGACTTCAACCACAACTATGTGAGATATAATCTCTCCTCTCAGAAAGGGGAGGCACCCTTCTTACTGCTTTTAGAAACAAGTAAAACTAACTAAGTATTTACAACATGTACACTATGATTAATGGATTCGGGGTGTGTCACATTCATCCTTCTCTCTTTTTTCAGAGAAGATGTTTTACAATGCTCCACAGTCGGTAGTTTTGATTCAATGCAACT